>CM061751.1:27105953-27531126 GCA_030979885.1 Lolium multiflorum | reverse complement strand
TAGGCGCCTTTGAGGTTGAGGATTGAGCTGTAAGTCTAGAGGATGCATCACCGAGATCAAATCGAAAGAAATCTTCGCCGCTGAATCTGGGAGCGACATCGGAGACTCTCCCATCTGTCTCCAGTGAATACACCCGAGCGACACGAAGAAAGCAAAGACATCATGATCAACAGCTTGACAAGGAAACTTGACAAAGAAGCAGAAAGGCGACAAACTGACTGCAATTGAATCACAACCATCTCTTCAGCAATCCAGCAAACAACGAGGACAGACACGCCTCTAATCATTATCAATGAAGCAGTGATAAGCATGGTGATGATGAGGCCATTCAGAATGAGTTCAGCACCGTGAGAATGTGGCCATTAGCAAGATCGGACTCAAATGTTTTCCTTTCACTTCTGAACTGCCATTGGCATCAATCTAATAACAATCCTGGTGACCATAGCAATTCAGGTCCATGTGAGCACAAAAGCTTGCAGGGGCAGATGTTGAAGATGTGGAGCTGCTGCCCGCTAACACAGCAGGTCGGCAGCTAAACATGTGCTGCAGGGATGCTTCTCAAAAAAACGCAGTACCACGAACTCATTGGCTACCTCTGAAGCTGCAGACCGCCTCAGCACACCTCCACATCTCCTCGCCACCACGGCTAGCCAGATGGGGAGAGAAACACGCCAAACTCTAGAGCCCGAGGAGCGAGAACACAGACCTTATTTGTGAACTGAGTGCTTCTCACCGTCACCGTCTTTGGCTCTCCCAACCAGACGCCACCACAACTCGAGGTAGCAATCACAGAGACCTGGGTGTGGTCCACTTCACCCAGATCGAAGCTCCTGTGGCCAACCTTATTCGAAGGGACGCAAGGATCTGGTAGCCCCACCTGCGCCACCGTCTGCCACCGGTGAGGCACAGTGAAGCTGAAGATCCATGGCCTGGTGGATCTGGTCGCCGAAGACCACCACCCTACCTCAAAATCCACAAAGGGTAAACCTACAGAAAAACTAACACTAGATCTAGAACCGGTATTCCTTTACCTACTCCAACCAGCAACATCGGTAAGGAGCAGCTCCGTTTCCGGCATGGAGGCACACTGGAAAAGACCAGGCGGGGGAGCTTTAAGGAGAGGCCTAGAGGGAAAGTTAAGATTGTATCAGGGCAGTCTAAGAACAGTCAAAACATTCACAAACAACAATCTATCATTCTCGTATCATTCTCGTATTAGAACAAATTTATCTTCCTTTCAAGGTATTGAACAAAATGCTAAAGGCAGGAATGTGTTAAAAGAAAACTAGGCTGTAAAAGGAACTACCGTGTTGCCATTAAGAATAGCAGAACATGCACAAAACAATCTTTGATCTAGTATTCGACCTACTTTTTCTCCTTCCAATGTATTGAACAAAAATGTAAATGAGAAGGACCGTGATCAAGAAAGATTAGGCTACACAAACGTGATAAACCTTCGGGCTCATCTGTGTCATGGAAGTCCTTGAGCGATATGCATGTGTTTCTATTCATATTAAATAGGCATTACTGCTGCTCTTTTGCCCTTCCTCTTCGTTGTAATTAAACAATTGACGCATTATTTCGGATGATTCTACAAACATTTTAGAACCTTCCATAAATCCATCAGACCATTTTCATACTTGGAATATGACTTCCTATATATGGATCTTATTCTTCAGACCATTCCGGAACTCTTTCTGATGTTCTGGATCTCATCCGAAACTCCGAACAATATTCGAACTCTATTCCATATTTCATATCTACTTAAAACGACATCGAACCTTAAGTGTGTCACCCTACGGTTCATTAACTATGCAGACATGATCGAGACTCTTCTCCGATCAATAACTAATAGCGGGACTGATACGTCCAAAACGTATCTACTTTCCCGAACACTTTTGCTATTTTTTGTCTCTAATTTGTGTATTTTGGATACAACTAACACGGACTAACGCTGTTTTCAGCAGAATTGCCCTGGTGTCTCGTTTTTGTGCAGAAACTCAACTTTCAGGAAAATCCCCGGGATTAATTCCAATGGGCCTATTTTCACAGAAGATTAACGGAGCCAGAAGACCAGAAGGAGGGGAGCCACGAGGCGCCCACCCCACAAGGCGGCGCGACCAAGGGGCACCCGCGCCAGCCTATGGTGGCGGCGCCTCGGACAGCCTCAGAAGCCACCCCCTTTCTACTACTTAAGGTTTAAACCCTAAAAACGCACGGGGTTAGAAGAAATTGTCGGAGAAACATCGAACACAGCCATCGCGAAACTCCATCTCGGGACCAGAAACTCCGTTCTGCACTCCGTCGGGACAGGGAATTGGAGGAGATCATCGCCATCATCACCAGCGCCTCTCCATCAATAACCATGCCTTCCCCCATCATGATTGAGTAATTCCCCGGTTGTAGGCTGAAGGGATGGTAGGGATTGGATGAGATTGATCATGTAATAGTCATAAGATTGTTGGGGCATAGTGCCTAGTATCGTAATTGGTACTTTAATGATATTGTTGCAACTTGTTATGCTTAATGCTTGTCACTAGGGCCCCAGTGCCATGATCTCAGATCTGAACATGTTATCAATTCATGATGATATTCATTGCTTTATGATCTTTTGCAAGTTGTATACATATTCTGTCAGGAACTAGAGGCCCCAAAGTAGCGAGAAGTGGGACAGCGGAGGGAAGGCTGTGATATGAGGATCACATGTGTTTACGGAGTGTTAATGCTTTATAGGTGCTCTATTAAAAGAGTACCTTAATTACCGATGAACTCCCTAGACATTGTATGGTGGTAGGACAAAGATGTTATGCAAGTTTCTCATTGCGAGCACGCACGACTATATATGGAACACATGCCTATGGTTGTTTAGTACTTGGATATTGTTTTATTACTATCTACAAATGCCCTACCTTGATTGTTACATGAGTTCTCTTATCCATGCAGCTTGATTCATCCATCCTTTGTGCCTACGATATTTTAATCCTTTTATTGTTTACTATAATCTCTAACATCTTTGTTATGTTGCTTATATTTCACTACTGCTATAAAACTGTTGCTGCTGATAAACTCTTGCGAGCAAGTGTTTCAGTGCGACTGAATTGACAACTCATTTGTTAAGGCTTACAAATATTATTTGGCTCCCCTTGTGTCGAATCGATAAATTGGGTTTTACTTCCCTCGAAAACTGTTGCGATCCCCTATACTTGTGGGTCATCAAGACTATTTTATGGCGCTGTTTCCGGGGAGCATAGCTTTATTTTCAAGTTCACTTGGATTGATATTGTTAGCTGCAAATTCTCCATCATGGTTAAACCTCTCGCGATACTAAAGTCGCCATATTACCATCCACTACAAGAAAAGGTACAGCTCTGAGTACCTCTGCTGCCTCTTGATTCACCATCCGTGATAAGTCAACTTGTTTCACCACCACAAGCTTCACGTGTTGGTACTTCTGTTGAAACTGAAAATTCCTCTGATAATTTTGATGATGCTTCTACTGTGCTTGATGATAATGGTTCATTAGGTTCTTTTCTAGATGCTACAATTGCTAGGTCTAGACAAATTGAAAATCCTGAAACTCCTAATGAAAATACTGCTACACCTGTTAATTCACCTGAGCTTGATGAATACTCTAGTGATGATCTTGATGAAGATTATGTGGAACTTGATGATGATTTTATTAATAAATGCAATGCTACTACTGATGCAAGTAATATTAAAAAGCTTCTTGCACAACGTGCTGTTAGATATAAATTAACTGTCTCCTGATCCCAAATTTGCCACATCTCCTATAAACATTAAGGATAAGGATTATGATTTTTCTCTTGATTTATCTCATATATCTATTTTTGAGAAAACACCTTTTTGTGGTACTGAAAAAGAAAGTGCTGTAGAACACATGATTGAGCTCTCTACTCTGAGTAGCTTGTTTTCTCATGATACCAAGAAGCCTACTTATTTTGTTGCTAAAATTTTTCCTTTCTCATTAAAGGATGATGCTAAGATAAAACTTGGTATAATAGTTTGCCTCTGATTCTATTGATAGTCAAAAGTGGTTTTCATGATGTTTTCTTTCGGAGGAAATACTTTCCTGCTAGTGCTCAACATATTGCTTTGCGGAGAATTTATAATTTTGCCCAGGAAGATGGAGAGAAATTGCCTGAAGTTTGGGGCAAGATTTTGCTCTCTTATCAGAGCTCGGCACGGACATGATTTGGAAAAGCATGAACTACTTGATATATTTTATAGTGGACTAACCATTGAGTCTTGGGCATACACGGATAGTTGTCTTTGGTTATTGTTTTGGAAAAAGACTCCAGACGAAGGTGAAGAATTATTGGCTAAAGTAGGACGGAATCATGATGATTGGACTACACATGAACCAACCCCAATATTGAAGAACGGGGGTATGATTAAATTAAATGATGAAGATATGAGGAAGCCAAGAAATCTCTTAAGGAGAAAGGTATTAAATCACTAAAGATGTGAAGAATTTACCTCCCATAGAAGATTTATGTAAGATAACTCCCCTTCATCCACGATTGAGGTACATTCTCTTCAACGCTTTACTAGGGAAGATATTCCGTACTCAAAACCTCCTGATCAATGTTTAGATGAGTTTGATAATTATATTATTAAGCAAGATAATTTTAATATGAGAGTAGGAGAATCATTTAATGGAAAATTCTCAAGCTATTAGTGAATTGCATGATATTGTGGAGAGAACCTCCAATGATGTTAAAAGATGCTTGTTAAACATTTTCATATGGTTCAAACTCAAATTGATCAACTCACTAAAGTGCAAAATGACTTGTTAAAAATAGTTCTAAAGAAAAACATGCTTATGAAGTAACAACTAGAGGTGGTGTTTCTATTCAGGATCCTCTATATCCTGAGGGACATCCCAAAAGAGTTGAACAAGATTCTCAAACTGAAACTAGTGCTCCTTCTAAGAAAAAGAAGAAGAAACATAAAACTGTTGTAGAATCCTCTGAGCCTATTAATGATCCTAATAGTATTTCTATTTATGATGCTTGAGAGTGGTAATGAACATGATAAAGATAATGATAAGAATGATGCTTGTGATAAAGAAGAGAAGATGAACCCGAAAAGCATGCTAAAAATAAAATACTAAAGAAGATTTTATTGCTAAGAAACATGGTAATAGAGAACCTTGGGTTCAAAAGCAAATGCCTTTTCCTGCTGAAACTAAAATCAAAGGAGGAGAACACTATAATAAATTTTGTGATTGGATGAAACCTTTATTTTTATCTCTTTTACTGATGCTATTAAATTTCCTCCTTATTCAAAGTATATGAAAGATATTGTCTCTAACAAAAGGAAAATTCCTAATGAGGAGATTTCCACTATGCTCGCTAATTACTCTTTCAATGGCAAGGTTCCAAAGAAGCTGGGCGACCAGGTATACCGGCTATTCCTTGTTCCATCAAGAATAATTATGTTAGAAGTGCTCTATGTTTGGGAGCCGGTGTTAGTGTTATACCTTTTTCTTTACAAGAGACTTGATTTAGATAAATTGATACTATTGATATATCTTTGCAAATGGCTGATAAATCTCCTGCTGTTCCTGTTGGTGTATGTGAGGATGTTCTGTTCAAGTTACTCAAAATTGTTTAATATTAACTGATTTTGTTGTGTTGGAAATACCTGAGGATGATAATATGTCTATTATTCTTGGAAGATAGCCTTTTCTTAACTGCTGGGGGCTGTTATTGATTGTAATAAAGGAAAAGTCACTTTCAATGTTGATGACAAGAAGCATACCATTTATTTTCCCAAGAGGATTGATAAAGTATATGGAGTTAATACAATTTCTAATTTGAGATCTATCAAAGTGGGAGATATTGATTGTCCAATATATGAGCCCTAAAGAAGAATATCAAACTCTTGTGATTGGATCCATATCGATACAATATAAGGTAACATGATTGATTTGAGGTTTATTTCTTCTTATGACATGTAAAAATTATTTGGTGGCAAGACTTGATCAACCTTGTTAACAAGTACATTTTATATGCATAGAGGAACTAAACAACATTTCTTTCTTCCTCCACTTGTTTTACTTGCTGTAGCACTACTTGTTTTGCAAGATGCTTTAGTTGTTTAGAGGTTTGAAAAATCTTTTTCTGCCGTGTAATAATAATTTTAACACCCAAAAATGTGCGCTTTTCATAGTTTTTAAAAATTTACAAAAATTATACCGTTGGTCTTATTTTTCGAAGAGCAACCTGGGAGTGCCTGGGGCTGACTAGTGGCACCCCGAGGCTGCCTGCATGGTAAGCGCGGCCAAGGAGGGGGCGCGCCACCCTATGGTGTGGGCCCCTCCTTGCCCCACTCGTCATCTCTTCCTCCCATTCTACTCTCTCTCCGAAAAAACTCGTACCAACTTTCTCTCACTTCGCGTTTTTGCTCAAGAGCTCGGGATTTTTCGATCTCTTTGACTCAGCCCAGATTTCTGTCTAAAATTTGGCACATTTGCTCTCGGTATGTGACTCCTCCGATTATCAAATAGAATTTTGTTTGGTTAAGTATATCTTGAATATTTTGTTGTTGTAGGTAACATGTTAAGTGAGCTTGCATGCTTGTTCTTAGTAAAAATTAGTTTTGATGCATGTTTAGTACTCTACCAAGTTCCTATAGTAGTTTCCCTCATTTATATGTCTCCAAATCAACTTTTATAATGATTGTTAAAAATTAGAAAATGGAGTGGAACACCAACTCAACCAACATGACTTGGAGGTGCATGAAGTTATGAGAGTCCACCGTGAAGAGGGGGTATTCCCCTCCTACTACCCATGCACCGATTTCATGAAGAGTGCAGGAATTTTTCAGGATGTTCAAAATCTAATTTCTAATGCGGGGTTAGAAGATTTTGTTGTTGTTGAACCTTACATATATGGAGAAACTAACCCGTCGGGGGTGCGAGTTTTGAATTCCATTGGCCCATGGTTGATATAAAATATACAATAAAACTATCAATTTGCCCTTTGATGATTTTTGTGCAGCTATTAAAGCGCCACAATGGGGATCATGTGAGAAGATTAGGGGGCTGCCACGGCAACTCTTGAAGCTGCTTTGTTTAACCTTGATTCCAGGAAAAATTGGTCGGTCACGGAAGATGAACTAAATGCATACATAGAGGGGGATGGCCATCATGCAGGGGACGGCACGGAGGAGGCCGAGGAACACCTCGACTTGTCATCCGATGCAGCGAGCTCTTCACATCAACATTTTGGTCATGTGGAGCCTTCACCCTTTTCTTCTGCACAGGGATCTTATTATGACCACGCCATGTATGATCCACCGGCATGGAACCCTGACCCTCGCTGGGGTGATCAAGAAGAGCCAAAAGCCTAAGCTTGGGGGGAGGTATCCCGGCACCACTCATTCATTGCATATTACAATTGCCGTACTTGTATATACTTGTTTAGCTTCTTAAGGTGGTTTCTAATAAGAGGAGATGATATTTGGGGAAGTGCTGTTTGGCTGATTCTGGACTGATAAAAAATTCCCAAAAAGAGCCAGAACGTTATTTTGAGCTGCCATTTTTTATGCATATGCCCCAAGTTATTATCTAACTTTCGTGTAGTTAGGCACTTTTGAGTTGAGCAGCGGAAGATTTTCGTAAAAATATATTACTGTACTGCTGTCAAGTTTGGATTTCTGCTACTTTGTGTTTATGTGACTCTTTTAGTTTTCATTTTCTTGTTTTTGTTTTGTTTCTTTCCTAAAACACAAAAAGACCAAAAATATTTCTGTTGTTCCTCTTCACCATTTGTTTATTTGGTTCTTTGTTCCTATTTTACCTTATTTGCTATCGTTGGTTTGCTATGAGAAAATCCAGATTTTGCTTTGTTTGCTTGTTTTCTTTTGTTCTTGTTTCCAATTACGAAAACACAAAAAATATTTGTTGTTCTTCTTTGGTTTTGTAAAGTTCATTATGGAGTTCAGCGGTCTCCGGTGGTTGGAGCTTGGTTTTCATTTCATATTATTCAAGCTACACAAGTGAAAGGCAATAATGACGATCTACGACAATTTGATTGTGGTGAGAGGCTGGTATGAGCTCTATTTGTTTTCATTTTTGTGCATATACTCATCCATGTGAGCATGCTTAGTTGGTTCATGTGAGGTATATGTCATTTTACCCAAGATCTGGTAGTTCATGATCCCTCATGTTTAGCTCCAATTTATTAATATGAGTAGCATGTCATGAATATTTGCTTGCATTGTTTTATTCATAGATAGGTATGACATTGTGATATCCTCCTCTGAATAATTCACTTGAATACGACTTGGCACATGCTCACGTATGCATATGAACAAAAGTCAATTAAACCTCGATGATTTACTTTGCTTAGAGTTCTTGTATCACTTTTATACCTCTGTTAATTTATTTTGTCGCAAGCATGTTATGACAGTTATTGCTCTCTTGATTATCGCTTCCGGTCTATTGCTAGCCTTCACTTGTCCTGAGCGGGAACGCTGCTCGTCCTTCCAAACCTGAAAACCAAGTTATTCAGTATCACCATAAATACCTATGCATGGCATTTCAAACCATTCCAAGTAAATTCTCATGTGCTACCTTTAAACCTTCAAGTACTTCTCAATTTGTGTTAATGTTTTATAGCTCATGAGGAAGTATGTGGTGTTTTATCTTTCAATCTTGTCATTTGCTTCCTGACGGACTTTCACCAATGGACTAGTGGCACATCCGCGTATCCAATAATTTTGCAAAAAGAGCTGGCAACGGGGTTCCCAGCCCCGATTAATTAACTTTCATCAATAATTCTCTTCACATGTTTTGCCATGATTTATCAGAAGCAACTTCAATTTGCAAATAGACACTCCCCCATGGTATGTGAATGTTGGAAGGCACCAGGATTCGGTTAGCCATGAAAGGTTGGGGGGAGTGTCATCCATAATGAAACTAAAGTACATGTGTAAACAAAAGAAAAGAGGGATGATTTACCTTGCTGGTACAGATAACGTCCTTCATGGGAGACACTCTTGAAAGTCTGGTTGACGAGGTAGTTAGAGTGCCCACTATCATTCGTTGACAACAACAAACACCTCTCAAAACAATTTTACTCATGTCTTTAGAAAAATGAAAAGCTCTAGCACATGTTAATCCGTGCTTCCCTCTGCGAAGGGCCAATCTTTTACTTTTACATTGAGTCACCATCCTTTCTTTGAGCACTTTCTTGAGAGCACAGCTGTCATTCTTAGTATAATATGCTTGTCCCAAAATATGATCAGCTGTGGTATAACTTTGATGCTTTTATCTTTGATAATCTCTACTTCCAGTCTTTCCATGAACTTCAAGGTGCCTGGGCATTTATGTTTTGTTGTACAAATACGGGCAAGCGAGATACCACTTTATCATATCCTTTTATGAACATTGCAATCTTGCTGATAGACATGATTCATGATACTTATTATTAATTTGTTGGTACCTTTTTCCATGATTGACATAGCTATTAGATGACTTTATTTGCATGTATCTTATTATGAATTACCTAAGTACTTGTCCATATCATGAGAATATTTACATCATATGAACAAATGTATTCGTGAGGATTCTTTTATCGCAATCAGTTGTTAACTGAATTGCTTGAGGACAAGCAATAAGATAAGCTTGGGGGGATTTGATACGTCCAAAACGTATCTACTTTCCCAAACACTTTTGCTATTGTTTTTGCCTCTAATTCGTGTATTTTGGATACAACTAACACGGACTAACGATGTTTTCAGAATTGCACTGGTGTCTTGTTTTTGTGCAGAAACTCAACTTTCAGGAAAATCCCCGGGATTAATTCCAATGGGCCTATTTTCACAGAAGATTAACGGAGCCAGAAGACCAGAAGGAGGGGAGCCACGAGGCGCCCACCCCACAAGGCGGCGCGGTGGGCCCCTGGGCCGCGCCGGCCTATGGTGGCGGCGCCTCGGCCAGCCTCTGACGCTCTCCTCTGGACTAGTCATAAGATTGTTAGGGCGTAGTGCCTAGTATCCGTAGATGGTACTTTTATGATATTGTTGCAACTTATTATGCTTAATGCTTGTCACTAGGGCCGAGTGCCATGATCTCAGATCTGAACATGTTATCAATTCATGATGATATTCATTGCTTTATGATCTTACTTGCAAGTTGTATACACATATTGTTGTCCGGAACTCGAGGCCCCAAAGTGACAGAAATTGGGACAACTTAGGAGGAAGAGCTGTGATATGAGGATCACATGTGTTCACGGAGTGTTAATGCTTTGCTCCCGGTGCTCTATTAAAGAGTACCTTAATTACCGAGTAGATTCCCTAGAGCCGGCTGCCCACTTGGTGGTAGGACAAAAGAGGTTGTACAGGATTTCTCATTGCGAAGGCACGCACGACTACATAGACACATGCCTATGGTTTGTTAGTATTGAATCTTGTTTTATTTCTATACGCAAATTCCCTACCTTGATTGTTACATGAGTTCTCTTATCCATGCAGTGCCCGTTCATCCATCCACAATGCCTACGATCTTTTAATCTACTTGTCTACTATAATCACTCACTCGGGCATAAGGCTTAGAATCCAGATCCAGACTTAAAAATTCCCGATCCAGGAACAGTATATCCAGGAACCGAAAACCCGAGACATCTATTCGGGAAGGCGTTTTAAATTCCAGGAATTTATTTCAGGAATTTTAGGCCTGTAATCTTAGCACCGAATGTCCGAATATCCAGAAAAGCCCATTTACAATTACTTTGAAAGCCCATACGTGTGAGTGCAGCCCAAGTGGAGTAACATCCCAAGACGAACGTCGAGAACATGTCCTCCAGGAGCGCACTCCCTTTCTTCCCAGAGCCTCCCCAATCCCAATCTCTTCCTAGACCCACGGTAGCCACCTCACCATGGCGAGACGGATTGACTGACAGCACTCTGGCCAGATTGGTCCACGCGACCTGGACAAGGACTAGAATTAAGGCGCTCGCATCGGGGACCTCCCGCGCGGAGCAGCTCGTCGGCTCCCTCGGCAGTCGTCCTATCCTCGTCGACACCTCCACGTCGTCACGGACGCTCGGCCGAACGCCTCGCCCTCAATCCCTCCTTACCTCGTTGTGGAGGCAGAGCAGAAGCTGCACCTCAGGCGGCCAAGGCGTGCGATTGAAGGACTACAAAAACAACACCAATTTCGGGCTGTCGGGATTTCCAAGTCCAGACAAATTATCGGTGCCGAGATTATAAAGTCATATATTATGATGCGTTTTCGGGTGTTGTTTTGTAAAACCGAAATATTTTTTCTTAGAATCTCCGTCCCGAAATTTCGGGATTTCCCCGAGAAACCTTGAGTGAATAATCACTACGAGTTGTCTTTGTTACTGCTCTTTGCTTATATTTCACTACACTCTTTGCTATAAAACTATTGCCTCTTGATAAACTCTTGCGGGCAAATGCTGTTTCCCGAGGTGCGGCTGAATTGACAACTCAGTAAAGCTTACAAATATTCTTTGGCTCCCCTTGTCGAATCCAATAAATTGGGGTTTTTACTTCCCTCGAAAGTGTTGCGATCTATACTTGTAGGTCATGGGGGACACGGAGATCCATAATAGTTCCCACATATTCAACGATGACTTCGTGATCAAAAGAACCATTTACATACAATGCGATGTTGGAGATATACCCGAGAGGCAATAATAAAAGTGGTTATTATATATCTTTATGTTTATGATAAATGTTTATATACCATGCTATAATTGTATTAGCAAAAACATTGATACATGTGTGTTATGTAAACAAACAATGAGTCCCTAGTAAACTCTTAACTAGCTTGTTGATTAATAGATGATAGTTTCATAATCATGAACATTGGATATTTATTAATAGCAAGGTTATATCATTATATGAATGATGTAATGGACCCCCCATTTAAGCGTAGCATAAGATCACGTCATTAAGTTATTTGCTATAAGCTTTCGATACATAGTTACCTAGTCCTTATGACCATGAGATCATGTAAATCACTTATACCGGAAAGGTACTTTGATTACATCAAACGCCACTGCGTAAATGGGTGGTTATAAAGGTGGGATTAAGTATCCGGAAAGTATGAGTTGAGGCATATGGATCAACAGTGGGATTTGTCCATTCCGATGACGGATAGATATACTCTGGGCCCTCTCGGTGAAATGTCGTCTAATGTCTTGCAAGCATATGAATAAGTTCATAAGAGACCACATACCACGGTACGAGTAAAAGAGTACTTGTCAGGAGACGAGGTTGAACAAGGTATAGAGTGATACCGATGATCAAACCTCGGACAAGTAAAATATCGCGTGACAAAGGGAATTGGTATCGTATGTGAATGGTTCATTCGATCACTAAGTCATCGTTGAATATGTGGGAGCCATTATGGATCTCCAGATCCCGCTATTGGTTATTGGTCGGAGAGAGTTCTCAACCATGTCTACATAGTTCGCGAACCGTAGGGTGACACACTTAAGGTTTGATGTTGTAATAGTAGAACTTGAATATGGAATGGAGTTCGAAGTCTCGGATGGGATCGGGACATTGATACGTCTCAAACGTATCTATAATTTCTTATGTTCCATGCTACTTTTATGACAATACTTGAATGTTTTATACACATACTTTACAGCATTATTATACATTTTCAGGCACTAACCTATTAACAAGATGCGAAAGCGCAGTCTTGTTTTCTGCTGTGTTTGGTTTCAGAAATCCTAGTAAGGAAATATTCTCGGAATTGAACGAAATCAACGCCAGGGTCCTATTTTTACACGAAGCTTCGAGAAGCCGGAGGGAAACGAAGTGGGGCCACGAGCGCCGCCACACTAGGGGCGGCGCGTGGGCACGGCCGCGCGGACACATTGTGTGGGGCCTCGTGGCCTTACCTGCCCTTCCGCCTACTTAAAGCCTTCGTCGCAAATACCCATGCAAGAGCCACGATACGGAAAACCTTGGGAGACGCGCGCAGCCAATCCCATCTCGGGGATTCAGGAGATCGCCTCGGCCCCTGCCGGAGAGGGGAATCATCACCGGAGGGGCTCTACATCATCATGCCCGCCTCCGGATTGATGCGTGAGTAGTTCATCCTTGGACTATGGGTCCATAGCAGTAGCTAGATGGTTGTCTTCTCCGCTTGTGCTATCATTGTTTAGATCTTGTGAGCTGCCTAACATGATCAAGATCATCTATTTGTAATGCACATGTTGTGTTTGGTGGGATCGGATGAATGGAGATACTATGTTAAGTTGATTATCAATCTATCGTATATGTGTTGTTTATGTTCTTGCATGCTCTCCGTTGCTAGTAGAGGCTCCGGCCAAGTTGATACTTGTAACTCCAAGAGGGAGTATTTATGCTCGATAGTGGGTTCATGCCTCCATTAAATCTGGGACAGTGACAGAAAGTTCTAAGGTTGTGGATTTTGTTGCCCTCGGGTCCTTAGTTGTGCTCAGTTTTCCCCAGCTCCTTAGTTTTTCCTCAGTTTTACCCAAGCCTTTGTCTGAAACCATCACACGTGATGTAACGGCCGGTTGACCGTTATCTTCTGACTAGTGGGGCCACGTAGAGCCCGCAAAGACACGTCAGACCATCCATCTTTGTTTGACCGTAAGCATCGCTGTATCCCTGACCAAAACGCGAACGAGTGGGGCTTCGGTAGTCGAATGACAAGTGGGGCCATGACGCTGATACAAGGGGCAATACACGGGTAGGATTAGATTTTTAAATGGAGCTCTACAGCGATGGCACGGAGGAGGTGGCATGCGGGGTGCCGAGATGAGATCGACGTCCACAAAGAACTGCATGAGGCGAGACCAGACGCATTAGATAGATATGAACTAGACGCGTTTAACCATGCAAAGAAGAGAAGAAATGGTCGACGACATCGACGACCACCTCAAAACTTTGACTGGCCGTGTCGGACACGAACACGAGCAATGTAGATAAAACTAGTGTCTCTCCTTTCTGACGGGTGGGTGCTAGGAGAGTGTGGTGGCGAAGGGAAAGACCTCGCGGCGGTCTGTGGCGTCCAGCATAGCGGGTCGGTGTGGCCGTGCCCACACGGCGTGCATGCATGTTCGGCATTGGCATGTACGTTCGGCATTGGCAGCGTTATCTCAGGTGTGTCAGTGATCTAATGAGACGGGATTGAGGGTGCATTCCCCGTTGACCTAGCGTGGCGGCGAGCATGCGTTCGACCATGCCGATATCGGCATCGGCATCGTTGGAGGCTGTGGTGCTCGAATCAAGGTGGGATTTGTTTCTTGTAGGCCAAAATGAATTTGAAACAAGTTTCATGTTGAAGGTTAGGTAACGAAAGTTTGTAACTATCCCAAAATTATACTAGCGCCATGGTGAGGTTCTTTTTGATAGAGCTATACGGTTGGGCAAACTTTTTGACACTTTTTAGATAGGGTTCCTTGTTGTTACACGTATGGCATCATGTATGAAAAATTTGGGGTCATTTGGAGATGTTCGAAAAAATCACTTTGCTTAAGCGCATGTCGTTTCGTCTCGCTGAAACCAGCTTTTCTAACAAGGTGATTTTTTCTACCTTCTCTAAATAACCTCAAATTTCATACAGCTGATCTTCTATACATAGATAGATAGATTGTTTCCGTAGATTGTTTCGTTTTTACATTTTTGAACTTTTTATAATATCCAATTGACTTTCAGGTCAAAACCTCGAAAAACAGCATCATGTATGGCATCATTTTCACCCTAAATTTCAAATTTTCTGAAACTTTCCCTTTTAGATATTCCTTGTTGTTATAGATATGCCATCATGTATGCCAAACTTGGTTAGGTCTCACTGAAACCAGCTTTTGTAACAAATTAGGTTTTTCTGCCTTCTCTAAATGACCTCAAAAATCATACGTGATAGGTTTATCATTCTATACAAAGATAGGTAATGGCTACAAGAAATCGGTGATGGTTTATCATTTTGCGTGAAAAGTAATGGCTACAAGAAATCGGTGATGGTTTATCATTTTTGCGTGAAAATTAATGGTTACAGCAAATCGGTGATGGTTTATCATTTTTTGCGTGAAAAGTAATGGCTACAACAAAGGGAATCGGTGATGGTTTATCATTTTTTGCGTGAAAAGTAATGGCTACAACAAATCATTGATGGTTTATCATTTTTTTGCGTGAAAAATAATGGCAACAACAAATCGGTCATGGTTTATCTTTTTTTGCGTGAAAAGTAATGGATACAACAAATCGGTGATGGTTTATCATTTTTTTGTGTGAAAAGTAATGGAACAACAAATCGGTGATGGTTTATCATTTTTTGCGTGAAAAATAACGCCTAAAAGAGTTTATAATTTTTAGCGCGTGAAAAATAATACAGAAAAAACCGCCCTTCGATACTTAGAGGGTGGAAGCTAGCCAGCAGAGAGAGATGGGTTTATCTGCCGTTCCCTAGATCATACGATCAACGGTCGGTGGGCTCGATCCGCGTGACATGGGCTAGACCAATCAGGGCGATGTTGCACGTCTGCGAGAATTTGTGAAGAGAGAGGGCAAAACTGAGTACTATCAAGAAACCAAGGGCAAGTGAGTAGTAAACGGACTAAGGGATTCAAATTTGAGATTTAAAAAATGGAAAATGCGTGTTTTGTACAATGAAACCCATCTTGGCCTACCTCAAACTATTTGCAATACCAATATACATCAGTGTGAGAATTGTGGCCTCATTTAGACAAAGTATGATTTGGGGAAGCTGTTTTGGGAAGGGCTTATTGTGGAAAACCATGCACCTTCATAGCTACTAGGTGATTTGAGAAGTGGCAATTTGTGGTAAAACTTGATTTATCTATGATTTATCTATGATTTATCTATGATTTATCTATGATTTGAGAAGTGGCAATTTGTGGTAAAGACTCCATGAGTAAGTGCCACTCTTTTTCGGAATTTTTTGCACATTAAATGACTCATTTAACTAGTTAATCCCATTTGTTGACTCTCTGTTGACCAGCCACTTGAGGGTAAAACTGAGTATATTGCACTAGCCAGTATTAGCACTCGAGGGGAAATTGAGCACACAAAAAATGCTAGTATAAGACTCGAGGGTATACCTGAGTATATCTAAATTTCCAGGGTTAGACTCGAGGACACGTGCAATTGTTGACGCGTAGACGCGGGTCGCGGTGGAGAAGTCGGGACGTGCAATCGTGGACGCGTGTCGCGTTGCAGAAGTCCAAAACGTGCAGACGTGCACAAGCGTAGGACGCGGGTTGCATTAACCACCCTCGCCTTTATAGACGCCTCCTCGCACTCTCTCTTGTCACTCTCACTCGCTCACGCATCGCCAACTCTCTCCGTCCCATCATCTTCCCAAACAAAAAACCCTCTCCTCTCCCTCTTCCTCTTCCTCCGCGTAGAGATGGACAAGGAGAATGCCAATCCCATCGTCGAGTTGGCTCGAAGCGCGACGCCTCCATCTTCGGCGCCGTCCCCTCTACGGACGTCGCCGCCGCCGTCGCAGGTGCCGCGGAGGCTGCCGCCGGTGGCATTCAGATCCCGGCGGGATGGGACCCCTACGAGCCGGTGCCGTACGTCCCGCCCCCGAACCCCTACGACACCTCCCTGGAGGACCCATGGAACGAGGTAACTACAGTTTGCTTCCTTTTTGTTCCCCATTCTTTTTTGAACCCTATTTTTGCTGGTGTAGATGGATCTGTAGATGGATGAGTATTGGGCTAATATTTGCGCCGATTTTATTCCATTTTGTTTTGATCACTTCTTGATTTCGTTTAAGATTTGGGGTTCGGCTGTTCGGTTAATTTATGCAAGTAATAATTGGATCTCAATCAGTTAATTTATGCAAGTAATCATGGGATCTCAATCAGTTATTTTATGCACTGATCAAAAGATATCAACCGTTTAATTTTGCAAATAATCTCGAATGTGTTCAAGTTCAGATCTAGTTCGGATCTAGAATTTGTTTGCCTATGATGAATGGTTGGGCACAAATTTTTACAGGGAGGGTTCAGCGAACCATTCTGTGTACAAATCTGTTGTGCATGAGCTTTAGTTCGCTAACACCTTCCCTGTAGATATATAATCATGTCCACTCTAACTGAGGCTGACTCTGTTTTTCTTAACTTTGTTATCATGCACGTTAGTCATCGTTGCAACTCATTCACTAGTTTCTGTTTGATATGGATCAGATGTATGGCAGCGACGTCGGCAACGGCAGAGGAGGAGGACGTCAAGACTCGCCAGGTCTTGGAGAGGTGCAGGTCGGCCAGTACATCTCCCTACTTCGCCAAGGAGGTCTACAGGTGCCCCTTCTGCACCAGGAGACTCGGCGCCACGGACTTCAACTGCCTCGTCACGCATGCTGAGAACATCAGCACCACCTTCCCCAAGGTCGGCACGACGGTGAACGTCCACTCCTTTCGCGCCAAGCACAGGGCGCTCGGCATGCACCTCCGCAGCTTGCAGCGGGTGGAGATCTCCGCCGGGCGCATGCCTCCGCTCAAGCCCAAGGCTCCCAAGGGGAGCAAGAGCAACAAGTGGAGGCAGAGCCAGATGGGGTAGGCGGTCCTGGACGTGTGCTGCTGCTGCTGCCTCCTAGTTTGTTGTTGGGATCCCTTTGTTGTTAGCTAGGGATCCCTTGTTGTTATGTTAGTATGATGGTGCTGTGAAGAACCTGTTATTACTATGTTGGCTGCTGTGTATGCAGCTTATTATCTATCCATATTATCTAGGGATTATCTATCCCTAGTCTACTATATTTTGTTGGCCGTACTTAGTTTTCTTGATTTACTATGACTGTGAATTTATCGTACATTATCCTGGAGATTTGCTTCTAGATTTAACTACATACATATGGACCAGAGAGGGAGTACTAGATTTGCGGCCATATTGGGCAAACAACGAGGGACAAAAGGCACAAATAATTGAAGAAAGTCAGAAATGCAAGCTTCTCTAGATTTTATACTAATTTGGTGAAAAGGACAGAGAGAAAGAGGGGAAAAAGGTGCACTTAATAATGCCAATTTGGGCCGAGAGAGACAGAACCCAGCTCCCTCACGTGCAACCAAACGCTTCTCGTCTGTCCCACGCGGTCCCTTTCTACCAGCCCCAGGCCCACACGACGCGGCCCGACGCGGCCCCACACGTGCAGAACGGTCAACTAAACGGGAATCCTGCCGTCTGAGTGCTTCTGCGGGTTTCAAACAAGGGCTTGGGAAAACTGAGGAAAAACTAGAGGCTGAGGCAGGTACAACTAAGGACTGAGGCACGAAAATAGAAATCCCAAAGTTCTAATGTTGTGGATGTGCTGTTGCTACTAGGGATAAAACATCGATGCTTTGTCTAAGGATATTTGTGTTGATTACATTACGCACCATACTTAATGCAATTATCTGTTGTTTACAACTTAATGGAGGGGGTGCGGATGCTAACCGAAGGTGGATTATTTAGGCATAGATGCATGCGGATAGCGGTCTATGTACTTTGTCGTAATGCCCTGATTAAATCACATAGTAATCATCGTTGATATGTATTAAATCTTGATTTGTCAATTGCCCACAATTTGTTCACCCAGCATGCTAGTTATCTTATTGGAGAGACACCACTAGTGACTGTGGACCCGGTCCATTCTTTTACATCTGAATACATTCTACGGATCATTGTTTTACTGTTCCTTTGCAAACAAACACCATCTTCCCTACGTCGTGTGGTGACCCGACATACCACTGCATGGTGTAGTATGCAAGTCTGATATAACACCAATGAAACACCGTTCCACTAGTATTATATCGCTCAGAGTGGTCAGAAACATATGCGGGTCCAAGGCATGTCTATAGAATTACAACTCCGACTCTGATAAAGAAGATCAGCACAGCCTCCTACTTTACAATGAGGTAAAGCTGCAAATAAACTCCAGAAGTTCGACTCGTAGTCTAATCCTATCACGAACTCTATTTCTAGAGTAATTAACTAGCTATAAAGGCTAAGAATAGATTCTAGCTAAATAGGAGCTAGGTTTAGGAAGCTAGTTCCTTTCTATTGCTAATCTAGGTTTTCTCCTTGTTGAATGTGATATCTGACTCTCCTGACATGGTCCTGTTCCTTGAAGTAGTTGTTGACTTCTCGGTCTTCGAGTTGCACTGTAGATCCTCCTTTGATGCCTCCATATCTAAGCAGGGGATTTAAGAGTGGGATGAGTACGAGCGTACTCAACAAGTTCATTATAGGAAAGAGGTGTTTAATGCACTAGCTACGGTATTAGACCAGAAAGTCTAATACCAATGCAGGTTTTCATAATCATTTCTTCAAAAGGTTGCTTTTATTCAGAAGAACTATGTCCGTCAGCCTTCACCGGTTGACTAGAACTTCATGGAGTTCCTTTCCGGCCGCGTTCGTAGTTCCATATCCCGGAACAGGGAGTGACTGGTCACAGTTCGTTACACTCTGCAGAGGTGTGTTGCTTTACACATAAGAGATCTTAACCTTGGTGCCAACCGGGGGCGACCCGTCCACACTTCCTTTGGTGTGAGGCCCGGTATAAGGTCCTAGTCAATCATGTTCCTCCGCTACCTCGAACACCCACCCTTTGTTGCATGACCCTGGGTCCTCGTCGGTCCCATTATTCCCACTCACGGGTGGACCCCGACCACGACAACAGTTTGGGACTCGTTAACCAAACTCCTTCGCCGATAGTGCAACCCATCATGACCGCAATCCGTGGGGAACTTAAGGCTTACCGCTTGTTCTTCGGGCGACAAGTGTCTCGGACTATGCCGTGGGGACTTAAGGCTTCCCCAGCCAGCTTGCCTGACGGATACAAGTGTCTACGGTAAGCGCGTCCGTTGATGTACGAGAGGTGGAAACACTTTTGACTACTCCGTCCCACTCCAGATCTTATGGTGAACACGGGTTATACGGCACAAGAATCACTGACGACATTTGTTGTTTAATCCTAGATGGATATAAACCCTTGCAATGGAACCTCCACCATATCAACACAATCCATGGTTCCATTGCCCACCACTTAGTCATATTCATAGTTATGAAAATAGTGGTTTTGCTTTTGATGCAATAGTGATAAATATAGTACTTTGCAAGTAATTTGGTAAAAATACTCAAATGACATGAGCAAGCGATGAACTTGCCTTTCTTGACTGCAAGATTATGCAGTCAAGGTCTTCGATACGCAATAATTCCAAATTCTAAAATAGCATCATCGTCCGGTAAGGACGATGTTTAAAGATTGGCAAGGATGCAATAATGCATAAGTATGAGATGCAATCGCTCTAAGCGTGACCTAACCCCGATGATTTAGGATTAGTGAGTTGTAGTGATTTGTTTAGGGTGTGTTGCACTTTTAGAGTGATTCACAAACAAGGTTATTATTCAGGTTTGTGTTGTTTTAGAATCATAAGAAGGTGGTAAAATGCATAGTAATAATCATACACACCAAGGGGTAATAGTTGTATAATAAGTAAAGAGCAGTTGTCAAGTTTAAGTCCTATAGTGCATGGTTGATGATTACTTATTATATAATTCAAAAGGATAACTTTTGAAGAACATGTTCTTTAATAAAGAATAAGTATGATAATTGGGTTGGTGGGTTCTATGGTTTCAACTAGTTTTTGAGTAGATATTAGATGGATCCTAACAGGGTTGGAAGCATATCTTAGGTAATTTGTTAAACATGGGTGCTATCAAGGTTGGTATACCTTGTTGGTGATAGCTGGCTAGGGTTTATAGGTCATATTAGGAAGGGTTGATGAGCACTCTCTATCTATTTCAAAAGAATAACTTTTGAAGAACATACTTCTTAAATAATAAGAAGTATATCAATTAGGGTTGAGGTGGTCTGGGTTTTATTGTTGGTTCTATTAGGTATGGAATAATTGGCTCCTTAAATAGGATGGTTGATAAGTATTTCTCACTAGTAGGGTTTAGTGGAGTATGGAATGTAAGGTAATCTTCAATCATGGTTATTATTAGGGTTCATCACAATGGTGTGATGCTAATCATGGATAGTTAAGGATGGTGGTCTTGGGAATAGGAACTAGGGTTTTACACTTGGTTGATCCTACTAGATCAACAAGTTTTATTTAGATGAGAACATAGCATAGCAATTAACTAGTGATAGGGTTCTTACATTTTATGTGGTCATGGCAATTATTTAGTTGCTATCATGGTTCTATGTTTGAAAGGAAAATATCATGATCACATGTTCTAACCTAGGGTTTAGGTTAGAACCATTTAGGGTTCCTGTTGACTAATGGCTAGGGTATGGTGCATAATTGAATTAGGGTTTTCGGGTTCCACATGGAATGATGGGGTTGTAATATCATTCAATATGGAATTAGGGTTTGCTATTTACTATATAGTTCTATGATTAATAACTTCAATTTAAAGTTGAAGTTATTAGTAACTTGGAAATAAAAATAATATTGAATTAGGCATTTTATTATTTTTAAACAATTAATAATTAGGGTAATTATTAATTAGGGTTTAATTCTCTCTAATAATGATTTACCAAATTAACAAATAAAGAAAATTAGTTTTAATGTTTTCTTTATTTATTTACTGGTTTTTATTTAATTTGGAAAGTTTTCCTAATTATTGAATTTTAATTGAATTTAGAATTAAAAGAAATACTTAAATTAACAATTATTAAACAATTAAATTTTTATTAAAAATAAAAATTTCATATTATATTTTTATTGGGTAGAGTTTATTTTTATAAGAATTATGATATCTCATATGTATTTTTCCGAGTTATAACGAATTTCCTAAATATTTGCAAAGTTTCAGTAATTGTTGAATTTGAAACAAAAACAGAAGAACTACTAAACCGGTTAGTTACCTGTAGTCACGACGTGTGGGCCAATGGTCCACGTCAGCTGCTACGTGGACTAGTCAAAATAGCCGGCGTACGTGGCGGGGAGCTCGGCCGGCAGCCGCTGCGCTGGCGGCGGTCGGGGCTCCCGCGGGGCGTGTGTGTATGCGTTGGAACGTGCGTGTCGAGCCGAACCTCTTGGTGGTGGCGCCGCTCCGGTTTGGTCACCGGAGCATGCTCGCCGGCGAGGATCTGCGGCGGTTTTGGACGAGCATCGACGACAGCGAGCTACGGCGTGATTTAGGATGCAATAGGATGCTCTTGAGAAGCGCATACTCACTCGATGCTCAGGGAGGCTTGGCGGTGGAGTGTCGATGGTGGCGGCGCCATTACTCAATTTCCCGTGGACTACGGCGGAAGGGCAGCGATTCCTCGGCGGCGGGAGCTTCTGGCGCGATTCCTCTTGCAGGAGGGCTTGTCGAACGGGGTTCTAACGGTGGTCACGGCCTCTGGGAGGTCTAATCGGCGGCGATGGTCGGAGGTCGAGCTAGGGTTTCGGAAATTGAGGAAAAAGAAGAACGCGAGCGGCGGAGACTGTGGCGGGGTATTTATAGGTTCCGGCGGTCGTCGATGGACGTGAGAGTCACGTCGGCGGCGGGACGTGAGCTCTGTCGCGTCGGCTCGAGCATGCCGCCGAAGGAGACGAAGACGAGTTCGTCGTCCTCGCTCTTATCAGAGCGATTCGGTAAGTGGGCTGCGGTGGGGGTTGCGGTGTTGGGCTGATGATTACACGGGTGCTTGGGCTTGATTCTGGTAAGTCTTCTCCTCTTCTTTTATTTTTTTTCCAATTCTTTTGTTTTATTTTCTATTTTCAATTTCATCCTTGAATTCAAATTTTACCTAGGTTCCTTATGATGTTAACATGTAGTGCAATGATATTTCCACTACTTTTCTATTTGAAACAATTATTTTATATTTGGTTAGATTTTATACTTGTGGTTTATTCAAAATATCAAATTGAGATGAATTTATGTATTCATTTTAAGTTCCTTATTCTTGTGAAATCAACTCTGTTTAAAGTTATTTGTGTTGATAATTTCTATTCCAAGTGTTTTAGAAAGAATCATTAGGACTTGTCCTTATTTGATAATTTGATTACTTGCATAATATTTTATGTGAGCATCTTTTGTTAAGGTTGTTAATTATAATCCTATTTCAAGGTTAGCACTATTATCATATTTTAATAGCACCATGAAATATAGATACTACTTTAATCATGGTTTGGTCTAGTTATAATGATAAGTGGTTGATCACTACTTATGGGTTTTAATTATAGGACTTAGCACTAGGTGTTTCTTATGTTCTATAATTAAGCATAAGGTTTAACTAATGAAGATGCAATTATGGTTATAGAGATGATATACCACCATATTGCATTGGCTAGGTTTACTCTCCCCAATGCATGCTAAAATGGTTACTTGCTTAATATTTCATGTGCTCCTGTAGTTACTAAGGACTTAAGAATTGGTTTTATCTGATTCCAATGGATTTCTATTATTATCCTAATCCATCATTAAAGTAATTAAAGTGGCTATGGTTCTTTTTATAGTTAACTTTGGTTATAGTGATGAATGGTTTCTCACCATATAAAGTATAGGGTTTGACTCTAAGGTGTTCTTATGTTTCTTAGGTGAAGAATAAGTGGAATGTAAATGTGGTAGAATTCTACTTATGATCACCAAATGGTTCACAAGTTAAGGTTGGGGATATAAACCTAGGGTTGCTTACTATTGATCTCCTTATAATTTCATGTGGTTAATGATATCTACTTATCCTATTAGTATTTAACTTATCCTTACATAACTCAAGAGCATGATCATGGTTTAGACATGATCAACTTGTTATTGGTATCTTTACCTCAAGTTCTTAGGGTTTATGATCATCACTCAATTTATGATGATCAAGGTTTGGCTTCCTAAGGTATTTCTCATTAATTAGGTTTCTCAGTTCCATGATCAAGCATTGTCTTGATCAACTAGGGTATAGGACTTCTAATTTACTTTCTTGAATGGGACTACTATGGTTGCCTTATTAGTTTATATCCCAGAAGAATGCCTGAGATATTACTTAGAGTTCTTTCCAGGGAATGATGATATAATCATCTGGTATATGGATAGTTCTCTCCCTCACATTCAAGTGTTGGGCTTAACTTTCTTGAGTGTAACACCTTAGCTTGAGCTCTCTCTCATAGGAATAGTTTATTCAAGGTTTTATGGTGCACTCACAATATCTCAATAGGTATTAAGTCTAAAACTCCACTTGGCTTTCTTGATTGAGTTAATCTCCTCCTTACTTTATCAATTCATGGATATGGTATTATTCCATGTGATATTAGGTTATCTCACCACTCCAAGGGAAATGGTTTAACTCCTAATACTTTAGTTCAAATGTTGTCCTTTATTCTTAAATAGGTAAAGCTTGGATTAGTATGAATGGTCCCTCTCATTTGGGAAGGACTTGAATATTATCCCAAGGTTATGGTCTTAGGATGATGTTTTGATTACATGGATGTATATCTAAGATTTATCTCAAGGTTTGTCATTGCTTCTCTAATAAATAATATAGAACTCTCACCTCTCTAGGTTTGATGTATAATAATTTGGAATGTAGAAGAATATATACTTCTTGAGTGAATCTCATTGTTATAATTTCCATTGTTGAAGTGGAATGAATACCATGAGGTTTCATGGTAGGATCAAGGATTAGTTTAAGACATGGAAAAGATAAGTCTAGAATGGTTTCTCCATTTTATTGTTACTTGATTTGCAATTGAATAGGTGTTCATAAGTTATGACAAGGATTACCATATTATGATCTTTTATAAGATCAAGTAATTGATCCTTGATTAATAAGTTATTGTGTTGGTTGTAATACCATTTGATCTAACCCTTGAGATCAAATCATCTCTACCCAAAACAAGGTTTTAACAAAGTCACATTGAGGTTTATAGCGCTTGACTTGATGAGCTACTTCAATTCCACCAAGGTCAAGTGAAACTTCAGTTACTGTGGTTTTACTTTAAAGCGCGAAAATTCCCTGGATTTTCTATGCATGAATGCAATGCACACATCTGTTTCCTCTATTTTTGTAACCCTATTACAGTCTCTACCCCTTAAACTAAACTTCGTCCTCGAAGTTTGAACTCTCTCACGTTTCGGAGTGTGAATCTGACTTGTGCAGACTACGACTTTTCTCGAACTCCGTATTGATCTTACTGGATATAATTGAATATATCCCTTGTCCAGATTCTTCCTGGAATCCATTAGGGTTTGTCTCTGAACCATGGCTTCTTACTTCAATTACATGATTGCTTTCATTATTATAATCTTGTTTCCTTTCTCATTGAAGATTCAATGATTGGGACTTCTTCTGGTGCTGCTAGTCTTATTTGAAGGCTAATTTGATAATAAACTCCTAATTGCTAAATAGGTCTTTGTTTTCCCTTACTACCAAAAGTGCAATAATGGTACTTAGTAAGGTACTTACCATGGAAATGATTTTGATGGTTTATTTTACTAAGAAGGTTAGACTCATTTAGCCTATCCAATCATGGTTTATAGTTGATACCTATAACTATTTTGGGTTATTTAGGTTCCATGAAAGGAATCATTCTATTAGTCTGTGGTTCTGGTATGGTCAGTTTCCTTCGGTCTTTGACCTTCTTGAGCTGTATTTGGTCTATGGTATTTTCTTCGTCCAACTTCTTTATGCTTAACTTCCTTGAGCTTTTGTACTTCTGAGTAAGTACTACTCACTTTCTCAAGTTATAGTCCACTTCTTACTTCCTCGAGGTATAAACCTCGGCTTCTGGTCTGACATACTTCTGAAAGTAGTGTTCAACAATCTTATGAAAATAAGATCGAACTTCCTCTCAGTTCAGACCTTCGGCTTCTATATAGCTTAAAGTATTGAGTTACTGTACATCCAACTCAATCTTTACTCTACCCCTTAGAGTTTTCTTATGTCTTCAACTCCTTTTCTTCCAACCATTGGATTGATGGTTGGAATATTGGTCTAAGTATAGCTTATGGTTTGTACTCTTCTAGGTCTTGTGAAGAATATCTGTGGTGCATCCACTCAATTGTGGACATCCAATGTTAATTCTTCGACTAAATGATTATAGGTCATTGCTATTTGGTTGACAAAATTTTATTTGTTCACAACTTCTTGGTATGAATAATCCAATTATGGACTACTCGATACCAATTGTGGCTATTTGTTATCTAAAAGTGTACTCTATTATAGGTTTTGACCAATGGGTCGGGACATCTTCTACTTTATCTCGCAGTATTGATCCTATACCAACTGTGGTCTTCTGATACCAACTGTGGTCTTCTTATATCTGCTATGGTTTCATAGGTCATCTTCCTTTTTCGAGGATTTATTTTTGCAAGAAAACCACTAGCTGACACTATGAATATAGTATCCTGAGTGATTTCTCATGCATTCCCTCTTTTATATTGACTATGGATCTGCTTCAGCTTCACCATAATCATCATATTTATCACCTTCATGCTTCTTTTGTACTAAAGTACTCCTCTGTTAAGGTAAAGCATGAATTTTGATTGGTGCTTCTTTCTGAATATTGTGGTTGCTTCCCACAACTTGGTTTCCTTTTTCTGATGAACCTTGATGTCTACGGGTGCTTCTATTCTTGTAGACAGTGTTGGGCCTCCAAGAGCAGAGGTTTGTAGAACAGCAGCAAGTTTCCCTTAAGTGGATTACCCAAGGTTTATCGAACTCGGGGAGGAAGAGGTCAAAGATATCCCTCTCATGCAACCCCGCAACCACAAAGCAAGAAGTCTCTTGTGTCCCCAACACACCTAATAGGTGCACTAGTTCGGCGAAGAGATAGTGAAATACAGGTGGTATAAATAAGTATGAGACAGTAGTACGGCGCCAGAAAATAGCTCGCGGCGTGCAGTTGATGGTAGTAATATTGTAGGAAGTAAACATGCGGTAACGCACTTGTAACGCAGTAAAACAGTAACAAGCATGATAGCGATTTAGGAACAAGGCCTAGGGAATAGACTTTCACTAGTGGACACTCTCAACATTGATCACATATCAGAATAGATAAATGCATACTCTACACTTTTGTTGGATGATGAACACATTGCGTAGGATTACACGAACCCTCAATGCCGGAGTTAACAAGCTCCACAATTATGTTCATATTTTAGTAACCTTATAGTGTAAGATAGATCAAAAGACTAAACCAAGTACTAACATAGCATGCACCTGTCACCTTCATGCATATGTAGGAGGAATAGATCACATCAATATTATCATAGCAATAGTTAACTTCATAATCTACAAGAGATCATAATCATAGCCTACGCCAAGTACTCACACGGTGCACACACTGTCACCTTTACACACGTGGAGGAGGAATAGAGTACTTTAATAACATCACTAGAGTAGCACATAGATGAATAGTGATACAAAACTCATATGAATCTCAATCATGTAAGGCAGCTCATGAGATCATTGTATTGAAGTACATAGGAAGAGATGAACCACATAGCTACCGGTACAGCCCGAGCCTCGATGGAGAACTACTCCCTCCTCATGGGAGCGGCAGCGTTGAAGAAGATGGCGGTGGAGATGGCGACGGTGTCGATGGAAAGCCTTCGGGGCACTTCCCCGCTCCGGGGTGCGGAGCAGAGACTCTGTCCCCCGGATCTTGGCTTCGCGATGGCGGCGGCTCTGTGGGTTTTCGCGTACCGTGGCTTCCTCTCTAAGGGTTTTCGATGCAGGGGCTTTAAATAGGCGAAGAGGCGGCGCGGGAGGGTCGACGAGGCGGCGACACCATAGGGGGGCGCGGGCCACCCCGGGCCGCGCCGGCCTATGGTCTGGTGGGCCTGTGCCCCCTCTCTGGCGGTTCTCGTGTGTTCTGGATGCTTCCGGGCAAATAGGAACCTGGCGTTGATTTCGTCCGATTCGAGAATATTTCGTTACTAGGATTTCGAAACCAAAAACGAGAAAACAGGCCTGCACTTCGGCATCTTGTTAATAGGTTAGTTCCAGAAAATGCGTAAATACGACATATAATGTGCATAAAACATGTAGATATCATCAATAAAGTAGCATGGAACATAAGAAATTATCGATACGTTGGAGACGTATCAAACCTTCATCTTGTCTTCGGAATCTTCCAGAGTTCGTCACTTCCTCACACGTTTACCATTACCCTCTAGATCTATAGCATCAAGTAAGAACTTGATATTGCAACATGCATTTGCATATCAAAGTCAAACTTCATGTATGGATCTAGTCAAACAATGAAAATCCAATAAAATCCAAGAAGATTCAGCTTTGTGCATATAATACACACCATCATAAGCCTGAATATAATAGTTGAGTAAGACATCTCGAAACATCAGGCTCTGATGTGTAGTACATAACACCACATAAGATAGGTTTATATCATGATACTTAGCATGATTATATGGCAGACTATTATTTCTCAACCTTTACCATAATTGCACATTTGCAATGAGATAAACTTGAAACAAAAGGGTCTAGGGTAGTTAAGGTTAACCTAATTTTCTTTGGAAGTACTAACTTAGCTTCCATTTTGTTGAGGACTTTTTCACATGGTATCTTTTGGTTCTAACCTGGCTACTCTAAACACATAACTATTGGAATATATCTCCTATACTTCCAAGTGTTTCTATCATAAGACTATGGTCATGATGTGCTTGGCACACCTCCCATGGTTTTGGGAACACAAATCTTGCACTAATGTTTGAACAACTGACTTTTTATCACATAATGATTCTCAAGTGAATCATATATGATTAATAATTCTACCATGTAAGTAGGCATATTTTATTCCTATCTCTCTTCCTTACCTCCCATGATTGACTCATCATGGTCTATACTATCTCACATAGCTTATACTTATTACTTAGTATTAATTGTTTCACAAGTTTAGATAAATTTTACTGACCATTACTTGTCTTGCTATACATCTTCTAGTAAGATATCTTACATCACTTGATATTACTCCTATTATAGGTCTGGATAACTCTTACTTAACCATAACATGTGTTGGTACACATCTTCCAATAGGATATCTTCCTTATGGTTGTATCCTCTCTTTGGACTACCATGTATTGTATACCAACTGTGGTCTACTCATATATTATTTTAGGGACTTAATAATATGCTACATGTTTAGGATTAGCTATCTAACTTCACTTAGGAAAGATAGGTAAGAAGGTTGACTCAAGTGTGTCAGGATTATTCTCAAGTGAATATCCATCTTAAGTCATAAGAAGTATTTGGTTTAGCATAGTTGACTTAGATAATACAACTTCCTATAGACACTACCAATCCTATAGGTCTCCTTTAAAGGGTTTTAATCCTAAGGTCAAAGCATTTGCTCTGATACCAACTGTGGTGACCCGGCATACCATTGCATGGTGTAGTATGCAAGTCTGATATAACACCAATGAAACACCGTTCCACTAGTATTATATCGCTCAGAGTGGTACAACAGAAACATATGCGGGTCCAAGGCATGTCTATATAATTACAACTCCGACTCTATTACAGAAGATCATGAGCCTCCTACTTTACAATGAGGTAAAGCTGCAAATAAACTCCAGAAGAACGACTCGTAGTCTAATCCTATCACGAACTATATTTGTAGAGTAATTAACTAGCTATAGAGGCTAAGAATAGATTCTAGCTAAATAGGAGCTAGGTTTAGGAAGCTAGTTCCTTTCTATTGCCAATCTAGGTTTTCTCCTTGTTGAATGTGATATCTGACTCTCCTGACATGGTCCTGTCCCTTGAATTAGTTGTTGACTTCTCGGTCTTCAAGTTGCCCTGTAGATCCTCCTTTGATGCCTCCATATCTAAGAAGGGGATTTAAGAGTGGGATGAGTACGAGCGTACTCAACAAGTTCATTATAGGAAAGAGGTGTTTAATGCACTAGCTACGGTATTAGACCAGAAAGTCTAATACCAATGCAGGTTTTCATAATCATTTCTTCAAAAGGTTGCTTTTATTCGGAAGAACTATGTCCGTCAGCCTTCACCGGTTGACTAGAACTTCATGGAGTTCCTTTCCGGCCGCGTTCACAGTTCCATATCCCGGAACAGGGAGTGACTGGTCACAGTTCGTTACACTCTGCAGAGGTGTGTTGCTTTACACATAAGAGATCTTAACCTTGGTGCCAACCGGGGGCGACCCGTCCACACTTCCTTTGGTATGAGGCCCGGTATAAGGTCCTAGTCAATCATGTTCCTCCGCTACCTCGAACACCCACCCTTTGTTGCATACCCCGACCCTGGGTCCTCGTCGGTCCCATTATTCCCACTCACGGGTGGACCCCGACCACGACAACAGTTTGGGACTCGTTAACCAAACTCCTTCGCCGGTAGCTGCAACCCATCATAGACCGCAATACCGTGGGGAACTTAAGGCTTCCCCAGCCTACTTGTTCTTCGGGCGACAAGTGTCTACGGACTATGCCGTGGGGACTTAAGGCTTCCCCGCCCCGCTTGACAGATACAAGTGTCTACGGTAAAGCGCGTCCGTTGATGTACGAGAGGTGGAAACACTTTTGACTACTCCGTCCCACTCCAGATCTTATGGTGAACACGGGTTATACGGCACAAGAATCACATTTGTTGTTTAATCCTAGATGGATATAAACCGTTGCAATGGAACCTCCACCATATCAACACAATCCATGGTTCCATCGCCCACCACTTAGTCATATTCATAGTTATGAAAATAGTGGTTTTGCTTTTGATGCAATAGTGATAAATATAGTACTTTGCAAGTCATTTGGTAAAAATACTCAAATGACATGAGCAAGCGATGAACTTGCCTTTCTTGACTGCAAGATTATGCGCAAGGTCTTCGATACGCAATAATTCCAAATTCTGAAATAGCATCATCGTCCGGTAAGGACGATGTTTAAAAGATTGGCAAGGATGCAATAATGCATAAGTATGAGATGCAATCGCTCTAAGCGTGACCTAACCCCGATGCTTTAGGATTAGTGAGTTGTAGTGATTTGTTTAGGATGTGTTGCACTTTTAGAGTGATTCACAAACAAGGTTATTATTCAGGTTTGTGTTGTTTTAGAATCATAAGCAGGTGGTAAAATGCATAGTAATAATCATACACACCAAGGGGTAATAGTTGTATAATAAGTAAAGAGCAGTTGTCAAGTTTAAGTCCTATAGTGCATGGTTGATGATTACTTATTATATAATTCAAAAGGATAACTTTTGAAGAACATGTTCTTTAATAAAGAATAAGTATGATAATTGGGTTGGTGGGTTCTATGGTTCCAACTAGTTTTTGAGTAGATATTAGATGGATCCTAACAGGGTTGGAAGCATATCTTAGGTAATTTATTAAACATGGGTGCTATCAAGGTTGGTATACCTTGTTGGTGATAGCTGGCTAGGGTTTATAGGTCATATTAGGAAGGGTTGATGAGCACTCTCTATCTATTTCAAAAGAATAACTTTTGAAAAACATACTTCTTAAATAATAAGAAGTATATCAATTAGGGTTGAGGTGGTCTGGGTTTTATTGTTGGTTCTATTAGGTATGGAATAATTGGCTCCTTAAATAGGATGGTTGATAAGTATCCAACACTAGTAGGGTTTAGTGGAGTATGGAATGTAAGGTAATCTTCAATCATGGTTATTATTAGGGTTCATCACAATGGTGTGATGCTAATCATGGATAGTTAAGGATGGTGGTCTTGGGAATAGGAACTAGGGTTTTACACTTGGTTGATCCTACTAGATCAACAAGTTTTATTTAGATGAGAACATAGCATAGCAATTAACTAGTGATAGGGTTCTTACATTTTATGTGGTCATGGCAATTATTTAGTTGCTATCATGGTTCTATGTTTGAAAGGAAAATGTCATGATCACATGTTCTAACCTAGGGTTTAGGTTAGAACCATTTAGGGTTCCTATTGACTAATGGCTAGGGTATGGTGCATAATTGAATTAGGGTTTTCGGGTTCCACATGGAATGATGGGGTTGTAATATCATTCAATATGGAATTAGGGTTTGCTATTTACTATATAGTTCTATGATTAATAACTTCAATTTAAAGTTGAAGTTATTAGTAACTTGGAAATAAAAATAATATTGAATTAGGCATTTTATTATTTTTAAACAATTAATAATTAGGGTAATTATTAATTAGGGTTTAATTCTCTCTAATAATGATTTACCAAATTAACAAATAAAGAAAATTAGTTTTAATGTTTTCTTTATTTATTTACTGGTTTTTATTTAATTTGGAAAGTTTTCCTAATTATTGAATTTTAATTGAATTTAGAATTAAAAAAAGGCTTAAATAACAATTATTAAACAATTAAATTTTTATTAAAAATAAAAATTTCATATTATATTTTTATTGGGTAGAGTTTATTTTTATAAGAATTATGATATCTCATATGTATTTTTCTGAGTTATAATGAATTTCCTAAATATTTGCAAAGTTTCAGCAATTGTTGAATTTGAAATAAAAACAAAAGAACTACTAAACCTAACTAGTGTTACCCACGGTCACTGACCAGTGGGCCAATGGTCCACGTCAGCTGCCACGCGGCGTGGACTAGTCAAAATAGCCAGCGTGGCAGGACCGGCGACGGCCGCCGACGACGCGGACGATGGCTCCGCGGGGCGTGTGTGTATGCGTTGGAACGTGCGTGCCGAGGCGAACCTCTTGGTGGTGGCGCCGCTCCGGTTTGGTCACCGGAGCGTGCTCGCCGGCGAGGATCTGCGGCGGTTTTGGACGAGCATCGACGACATCGAGCTACGGCGTGATTTAGGATGCAATAGGATGCTCTTGAGAAGCGCATACTCACTCTGATGCTCAGGGAAGGCTTGGCGGTGGCGATTGTCGACGGTGGCGGCACCATTACTCAATTTCCTGTGGACTACCGGCGGAAGGGAACGACGATTCCTCGGCGACTGGGAGCTTCGGCGCGATTCCTCTTGCACGGAGGGCTTGTCGAGCACGGGGTTCACGGTGGTCGGCGAGTCTGGGGAGGTCCTAATCGGCGGCGATGGTCGTCTGGTCGAGCTAGGGTTTCGGAAATTGAGGAAAAGAAGAACGCGAGCGGAAGCCGGGGTATTTATAGGTTCCCCGGCGGTCGTCGATGGACGTGAGAGTCCACATCGGCGGCCGGGACGTGGAGCTCTGTCGACGTCGAGCTGTCGAGCATGCCCGCGCCCAGGAAGACGGAGACGAAGACGAGTTCGTCGTCCTCGCTCTTATCCGAGCGATTCGGTAAGTGGGTTGCGGTGTTGGGCTGCAGTGTTGGGCTGGTGATGATTACTCCACGGGCTGCTGCTGGGCTTGACTGCTGGTAAGTCTTCTCCTCTCTTCTTTTATTTTTTTCCAATTCTTTTCTGTTTTATTTTCTATTTTCAATTTCATCCTTGAATTCAAATTTTACTTGTAGGTTCCTTATGATGTTAACATGTAGTGCAATGATATTTCCACTACTTTTCTATTTGAAACAATTATTTTATATTTGGTTAGATTTTATACTTGTGGTTTATTCAAAATATCAAATTGAGATGAATTTATGTATTCATTTTAAGTTCCTTATTCTTGTGAATCAAACCTGTTTTGAGTTATTTGTGTTGATAATTTCTATTCCAAGTGTTTTAGAAAGAATCATTAGGACTTGTCCTCTTATTTGATAATTGATTACTTGCATAATATTTTATGTGAGCATTTATTTGTTAAGGCCTTGCAAGTACTATTATACTCCTATTTCAAGGTTAGCACTATTATCATATTTTAATAGCACCATGAAATATAGATACTACTTTAATCATGGTTTGGTCTAGTTATAATGATAAGTGGTTGATCACTACTTATGGGTTTTAATTCTAGGACTTAGCACTAGGTGTTTCTTATGTTCTATAATTAAGCATAAGGTTTTAATGAAGATGCAATTATGGTTATAGAGATGATATACCACCATATTGCATTGGCTAGGTTTACTCCCCCCAATGCATGATAAAATGGTTACTTGCTTAATATTTCATGTGCTCCTGTAGTTACTAAGGACTTAAGAATTGGTTTTATCTGATTCCAATGGATTTCTATTATTATCCTAATCCATCATTAAAGTAATTAAAGTGGCTATGGTTCTTTTTACTAATTTAAAAAATCAACCTTGGGATAAAGAGTTTATACTGCTTATGTTTACTTCAACTTTTTCTTGTACGTAGGAAATGAGATTTTTTATTTTTACTACAAATTTTTAAGCTGTTTTGTTTCACTCATATAGCTATCTAGTTTAAATTATCAACCCGAATACAGAATAAGAAAAGGAAGATAAATAGTTAATGGATTTTAGAGGAAAAGGATCCTATTTTAACGAATCACACGTAGAGATATTGCTAGCACACAAAAAGTTAATGGTATTTCATAACTAATGGATTGAGCAGCAGCTCGTAGACCACCTGAAAAAGAATATTTATTATTTGAGCTATATCCTGCCATCAGAAGACCAATAGGAGCAATACTTGAAATGGCAATCCATAAAAAAACACCAATACTAAGATCGGCTAAAACAAAATGATATGCCAAAGGGATAACTAAAAAACTTAATAAAATTGATATGACTGCTATAGAGGGTCCAATGCTAAATAAAGGAATATCTCCTCGGGATGGTAAGATATCTTCTTTAAAAAGTAGTTTAGTCCCATCTGCTATAGCTTGAAGCAGTCCTAGTGATGAATGGTTTCTCACCATATAAAGTATAGGGTTTGACTCTAAGGTGTTCTTATGTTTCTTAGGTGAAGAATAAGTGGAATGTAAATGTGGTAGAATTCTACTTATGATCACCAAATGGTTCACAAGTTAAGGTTGGGGATATAAACCTAGGGTTGCTTACTATTGATCTCCTTATAATTTCATGTGGTTAATGATATCTACTTATCCTATTAGTATTTAACTTATCCTTACATAACTCAAGAGCATGATCATGGTTTAGACATGATCAACTTGTTCTTGGTATCTTTACCTCAAGTTCTTAGGGTTTATGATCATCACTCAATTTATGATGATCAAGGTTTGGCTTCCTAAGGTATTTCTCATTAATTAGGTTTCTCAGTTCCATGATCAAGCATTGTCTTGATCAACTAGGGTATAGGACTTCTAATTTACCTTCTTGAATGGGACTACTATGGTTGCCTTATTAGTTTATATCCCAGAAGAATGCCTGAGATATTACTTAGGGTTCTTTCCAGGGAATGATGATATAATCATCTGGTTATATGGATAGTTCTCTCCCTCACATTCAAGTGTTGGGCTTAACTTTCTTGAGTGTAACACCTTAGCTTGAGCTCTCTCTCATAGGAATAGTTTATTCAAGGGTTTATGGTGCACTCACAATATCTCAATAGGTATTAAGTCTAAAACTCCACTTGGCTTTCTTGATTGAGTTAATCTCCTCCTTACTTTATCAATTCATGGATATGGTATTATTCCATGTGATATTAGGTTATCTCACCACTCCAAGGGAAATGGTTTAACTCCTAATACTTTAGTTCAAATGTTGTCCTTTGTTCTTAAATAGGTAAAGCTTGGATTAGTATGAATGGTCCCTCTCATTTGGGAAGGACTTGAATATTATCCCAAGGTTATGGTCTTAGGATGATGTTTTGATTATATGGATGTATATCTAAAATTTATCTCAAGGTTTGTCATTGCTTCTCTAATAAATAATATAGAACTCTCACCTCTCTAGGTTTGATGTATAATAATTTGGAATGTAGAAGAATATATACTTCTTGAGTGAATCTCATTGTTATAATTCCAATGTTGAAGTGGAATGAATACCATGAGGTTTCATGGTAGGATCAAGGATTAGTTTAAGACATGGAAAAGATAAGTCTAGAATGGTTTCTCCATTTTATTGTTACTTGATTTGCAATTGAATAGGTGTTCATAAGTTATGACAAGGATTACCATATTATGATCTTTTATAAGATCAAGTAATTGATCCTTGATTAATAAGTTATTGTGTTGGTTGTAATACCATTTGATCTAACCCTTGAGATCAAATCATCTCTACCCAAAACAAGGTTTTAACAAAGTCACATTGAGGTTTATAGCGCTTGACTTGATGAGCTACTTCAATTCCACCAAGGTCAAGTGAAACTTCAGTTACTGTGACTGTTTTACTTTAAAGCGCGAAAATTCCCCGGATTTTCTATGCATGAATGCAATGCACACATCTGTTTCCTCTATTTTTGCAACCCCAATACCTGGGATATTACAATACGTTTAATCCTTTGTTTTCAGCAAGCCGGTGAGATTGACAACCTCACTGTTACGTTGGGGCAAAGTATCTTGATTGTGTTGTGCAGGTTCCACGTTGGCGCCGGTTTCAATGGTGTTGCGCCGCACTACACTCCTCCACCAACAACCTTCACGTGCTTCTTGGCTCCTACTGGTTCGATAACCTTGGTTTCATACTGAGGGAAACTTGCTTCTATACGCATCATACCTTCCACTTGGGGTTCCCAACGGACGTGTGCATCTACGCGTATCAAGCTAAATTTCTGGCGCCGTTGCCGAGGAGATCAAGACACGCTGCAAGGGGAGTCTCCACATCCAATCTCTTTACTTTGTTTTTGTCTTGCTTTACTTTGTTTTATTTACTGTCTTGTTTGCTTCATATTAAAAAACACAAAAAAAAATAGTTACTTTACTTTCTGTTTATTTACTAGCTTTATATCAAAAACACACAAAAAATTAGTTACTTGTCTTTATTCTACTTGCCTAGTTTACTTTTATTACTGTTATAATGAGTAATCCTGAAGTTGAAGTTCGTTCTTTTAAGCAACAAGGTGGAGAAAGTTTTAAAGATGCTTGGTACAGAATTAGTAATGCTCATCATAGGTGCATTAAGAAACACTCCACTATTATCCTTCTTAGGAACTTTTATGTTGGCCTATCTAGTTGGAATAGGTATGTTCTTGATACTCTTTCGGGAGGTAATTTCCTAGGTACTCCCGCTTTAGAAGCTAGTTGCATCATTGAGAGTCTAGTTGGAATACCACCTGTTAATGAAGTTAAAATTGAAATCTCTCTTGAGGATGTTATGAAAAAATTGGAAACCATAGAGAAAAATTTTCCAAGTGTTGAAACTAAATTGGAAATGTTACTTGATAAAACTGATGAACTTGATAAATCCTTAGGAGGAATTGATGAAAGAATTAGTGTCCTAGGAACTTGTGTTGTCCATGATAATCAAATCAATAGGATTGGTGAACTTGAAAAAGCTATGGGAACCTTGGGTTCAACTTTTTCTTCTCTTAAGTATAAGGAGAAAGCTTATGTGGGAAAAGAGCAAAAATTCATGTATGCCTCTAAAGTGCCTAAACCAAAGAATTATTATAGGCCTAAAATTGATAAAACCCCTAGCACCACCATAGAAAATTTAGATAATGGAGCATCTAAGGTACCCTCTGCAACAAGTTGTGTTTGTAAGAAAAATAATGATATTGATGCTTCATCTCTTGAAAATACTTGATTTGCACTTTCTGCGCCTAGCTGAAAGGCGTTAAAGAAAAGCACTTCTTGGGAGATAACCCATGTTTCATTTTATCTACTGTATTGTTGAGTCTTGGAAGTTGTTTACTACTGTAGCAACCTCTCCTTATCATGTTTTTGTGCCAAGTAAAGTTTCTATGTTAAAGTTGATGCTAGATTTGGATTGCTGTGCAGAAACAGCATTGCTGTCTGTCACGAATTCGCACAGATCTCTCTGTAGAAGAGTCAAAAAAATCTGAAAATTTACGAGCGTGATCCTCATATATGTACGCAACTTTCATTAGTTTTGAGTTTTTCCGTTTGAGCAAGTTAAGTGCCCCTGAAAAATTCGTCTTTACGGACTGTTCTGTTTTTGACAGATTCTGCCTTTTATTTCGCATTGCCGCTTTTGCTATGTTGAATGAGTTTCTTTGTTCCATTAACTTTCAGAAGCTTTGTGCAATGTCCAGAAGTGTTAAGAATGATTGTGTCACCTCCGAATGTGTGAATTTTTGATTATGCACTAACCCTCTAATGAGTTTGCTTGAAGCTTGGTGTGGAGGAAGTTTTCAAGGGTCAAGAGAAGAGGATGATATACTATGATCAAGAATAGTGAAAGGTCTAAGCTTGGGGATGCCCCGGTGGTTCATCCCTGCATATTTTAAGAAGACTCAAGCATCTAAGCTTGGGGATGCCCAAGGCATCCCCTTCTTCATCGACAACTTATCAGGTCACTTCTAGTGAAACTATATTTTTATTCCATCACATCTTATGTTCTTTACTTGGAGCGTCGGTTTGCTTTTATTTTTGTTTGAATAAAGTTGGATCCCATCATCCTTATATTGGAGATATTACGCTCCGCTTTTTCATATGGAACACTTGTGTTCTTAATTGTGCTTTAATGTTCATGGCGAAGGCTGAAATTGCTTCGTTAATTTGCTATTTGGTTGGAATCAGAAAATGCTGGTTTGGAATAACTTGGAAATTGTTTGAGCTCTCATTAGATCATGTTTAAGCTCTTGCATCATGTAGTTTAATATATTAATGAAGAACTACCGGAGAGCTTGTTTAATTTGGTTTGCATGATTGGTCTCTCTAAGTCTAGATATTTTCGGATAAAGTGTTTGAACAACAAGGAAGACAGTGTAGAGCCTTATAATGCTTGCAATATGTTCTTGTGTAAGTTTTGTTGTACCTGTTCATACCTGTGTTTGCTTCAAACAACCTTGCTAGCCCAAACCTTGTACTGAGAGGAAATGCTTCTCGTGCATCCGAACACCTTGAGCCAAAACCCATGCCATTTGTGTCCACCATATCTACCTATTATGTGGTATTTTTCTGCCATTCCAAAGTAAATTACTTGAGTGCTACCTTTAAAATTTCATTCCTTTATCTTTGCAATATATATCTCATGGGACAAATAGCTTAAAAACTATTGTGGTGATGAATATGTAGTTATGTGTCTTAATTCTTATAAGTTGCTTGTTGAGCGGTAACCATGTTTCTGGGGACGCCATCAACTTTTTACCTTTGTTGGATATCATGTGAGATGCTATGCATGTTCGTCTTGTCTGAAGTAAGTGTGATTTCATGATCAAATGGTTTGAGTATGCATATGTTAGAGAAGAACATTGGGCAGCCAACTAAAGCCATGTATCATGGTGGAAGTTTCAGTTTGGACATACAACCTCAATCTCTTATGAGAATATTATTTGTTGATTGAATGCTTAAGCATTAAAAGAGGAGTCCATTATCTGTTGTCTATGTTGTCCCGGTATGGATGTCTAAGTTGAGAATAATCAAAAGCGAGAAATCCAATGTGTGCTTTCTCCTTAGACCTTTGTACAGGCGGCATAGAGGTACCCCTTTGTGACACTTGGTTGAAACATATGTCATGCAATGATAATCCGTGTTATCCGAGCTGATTAGGACAAGGTGCGAGCACTATTAGTACTCTATGCATGAGACTTGCAACTTGTAGGAAGTATTATGCATAGCACATATGAATTATTACTACCGTTGACAAAATTGTTTCTATGTTTTCAAAACAAAAGCTCTAGCACAAAAATAGTAATCCATGCTTCCCTCTGCGAAGGGCCATTCTTTTACTTTATGTTGAGTCAGTTTACCCACTTCTTTCTATCTTAGAAGCAAACACTTGTGTTAACTGTGTGCATTGATTCTTACATGTTTACTTATTGCACTTGTTATATTACTCTATGTTGACAAATATCCATGAGATATACATGTTACAAGTTGAAAGAAATTGCTGAAACTTAATCATCCTTTGTGTTGCTTCAATGCATTCTACTTTGAATTTATTGCTTATGAGTTAGCTCTTATGCAAGTCTTGTTGATACTTGTCTTGAAAGTATTATTTATGAAAAGTTTTGCTATATGATTCATTTGTTTAGTCATTATCTTTGTTAGCAATCTTTTGTTCAGATCATTCCATTCATCTCATATGCTTTACAATAATGTTGATCAAGATTATGTTGGTAGCATGTCACTTCAGAAATTATTTGTGTTATCGTTTACCTACTCGAGGACGAGTAGGAACTAAGCTTGGGGATGCTTGATACGTCTCAAACGTATCTATAATTTCTTATGTTCCATGCTACTTTTATGACAATACTTGAATGTTTCATACATACTTTACAACATTATTATACATTTTCCGGCACTAACCTATTAACAAGATGCCGAAGCGCAGTTCTGTTTTCTGCTATTTTTGGTTTCAGAAATCCTAGTAAGGAAATATTCTCGAATTGGACGAAATCAACGCCCGGGGGTCCTATTTTTCCACGAAGCTTCCAGAAGACCGGAGGGGAAACGAAGTGGGGCCACGAGGCGCCGACACACTAGGGCGGCGCGGCTGGGACAGCCGCGCGGCCCTGTTGTGTGGGGCCCTCGTGATGCCCCCTGACCTGCCCTTCCGCCTACTTAAAGCCTTCGTCGCGAATACCGCTGTACCGAGAGCCACGATACGGAAAACTTTCCAGAGACGCCGCCGCCAATCCCATCTCGGGGGATTCAGGAGATCGCCTCCGGCACCTGCCGGAGGGGAATCATCACCGGAGGGGCTTTACATCATCATGCCCGCCTCCGGATTGATGCGTGAGTAGTTCATCCTTGGACTATGGGTCCATAGCAGTAGCTAGATGGTTGTCTTCTCCGCTTGTGCTATCATGTTTAGATCTTGTGAGCTGCCTAACATGATCAAGATCATCTATTTGTAATGCTACATGTTGTGTTTGGTGGGATCCGATGAATCTAGAATACTATGTTAAGTTGATTATCAATCTATCATATATGTGTTGTTTATGTTCTTGCATGCTCTCGTTGCTAGTAGAGGCTCTGGCCAAGTTGATATTTGTAACTCCAAGAGGGAGTATTTATGCTCGATAGTGGGTTCATGCCTCCATTGAATCTGGGACAGTGAGAGAAAGTTCTAAGGTTGTGGATGTGTTGTTGCTACTAGGGATAAAACATCGATGCTTTGTCTAAGGATATTTGTGTTGATTACATTACGCACCATACTTAATGCAATTATCTGTTGTTTACAACTTAATACTGGAGGGGGTGCGGATGCTAACCCGAAGGTGGATTATTTAGGCATAGGTGCATGCTGGATAGCGGTCTATGTACTTTGTCGTAATGCCCTGATTAAATCACATAGTAATCATCGTTGATATGTATTAAATCTTGATTTGTCAATTGCCCACCTGTAATTTGTTCACCCAGCATGCTAGTTATCTTATTGGAGAGACACCACTAGTGAACTGTGGACCCCGGTCCATTCTTTTACATCTGAATACATTCTACTGCAATCATTGTTTTTACTGTTCTTTGCAAACAAACACCATCTTCCACTCGATACGTTTAATCCTTTGTTTCAGCAAGCCGGTGAGATTGACAACCTCACTACGTTGGGGCAAAGTATCTTGATTGTGTTGTGCAGGTTCCACGTTGGCGCCGGTTTCGGTGTTGCGCCGCACTACACTCCTCCACCAACAACCTTCACGTGCTTCTTGGCTCCTACTGGTTCGATAACCTTGGTTTCATACTGAGGGAAACTTGCTTCTATACGCATCATACCTTCCACTTGGGGTTCCCAACGGACGTGTGCATCTACGCGTATCAAGCTAAATTTCTGTGCCGTTGCCGGGGAGATCAAGACACGCTGCAAGGGGAGTCTCCACATCCAATCTCTTTACTTTGTTTTTGTCTTGCTTTACTTTGTTTTATTTACTGTCTTGTTTGCTTCATATTAAAAAACACAAAAAAATTAGTTACTTTACTTTCTGTTTTATTTACTAGCTTTATATCAAAAACACACAAAAAATTAGTTACTTGTCTTTATTCTACTTGCCTAGTTTACTTTTATTACTGTTATAATGAGTAATCCTGAAGTTGAAGTTCGTTCTTTTAAGCAACAAGGTGGAGAAAGTTTTAAAGATGCTTGGTACAGAATTAGTAATGCTCATCATAGGTGCATTAAGAAACACTCCACTATTATCCTTCTTAGGAACTTTTATGTTGGCCTATCTAGTTGGAATAGGTATGTTCTTGATACTCTTTCGGGAGGTAATTTCCTAGGTACTCCCGCTTTAGAAGCTAGTTGCATCATTGAGAGTCTAGTTGGAATACCACCTGTTAATGAAGTTAAAATTAAAATCTCTCTTGAGGATGTTATGAAAAAATTGGAAACCATAGAGAAAAATTTTCCAAGTGTTGAAACTAAATTGGAAATGTTACTTGATAAAACTGATGAACTTGATAAATCCTTAGGAGGAATTGATGAAAGAATTAGTGTCCTAGGAACTTGTGTTGTCCATGATAATCAAATCAATAGGATTGGTGAACTTGAAAAAGCTATGGGAACCTTGGGTTCAACTTTTTCTTCTCTTAAGTATAAGGAGAAAGCTTATGTGGGAAAAGAGCAAAAATTCATGTATGCCTCTAAAGTGCCTAAACCAAAGAATTATTATAGGCCTAAAATTGATAAAACCCCTAGCACCACCATAGAAAATTTAGATAATGGAGCATCTAAGGTACCCTCTGCAACAAGTTGTGTTTGTAAGAAAAATAATGATGTTGATGCTTCATCTCTTGAAAATACTTGATTTGCACTTTCTGCGCCTAGCTGAAAGGCGTTAAAGAAAAGCACTTCTTGGGAGATAACCCATGTTTCATTTTATTTACTGTATTGTTGAGTCTTGGAAGTTGTTTACTACTATAGCAACCTCTCCTTATCATGTTTTTGTGCCAAGTAAAGTTTCTATGTTAAAGTTGATGCTAGATTTGGATTGCTGTGCAGAAACAGCATTGCTGTCTGTCACGAATTCGCACAGATCTCTCTGTAGAAGAGTCAAAAAAATCTGAAAATTTACGAGCGTGATCCTCATATATGTACGCAACTTTCATTAGTTTTGAGTTTTTCCGTTTGAGCAAGTTAAGTGCCCCTGCAAAATTCGTCTTTACGGACTGTTCTGTTTTGACAGATTCTGCCTTTTATTTCGCATTGCCGCTTTTGCTATGTTGAATGAGTTTCTTTGTTCCATTAACTTTCAGAAGCTTTGTGCAATGTCCAGAAGTGTTAAGAATGATTGTGTCACCTCTGAATGTGTGAATTTTTGATTATGCACTAACCCTCTAATGAGTTTGCTTGAAGTTTGGTGTGGAGGAAGTTTTCAAGGGTCAAGAGAAGAGGATGATATACTATGATCAAGAAGAGTGAAAGGTCTAAGTTGGGGATGCCCCGGTGGTTCATCCCTGCATATTTTAAGAAGACTCAAGCATCTAAGCTTGGGGATGCCCAAGGCATCCCCTTCTTCATCGACAACTTATCAGGTCACTTCTAGTGAAACTATATTTTTATTCCATCACATCTTATGTTCTTTACTTGGAGCGTCGGTTTGCTTTTATTTTTGTTTGAATAAAGTTGGATCCCATCATCCTTATATTGGAGATATTACGCTCCGCTTTTTCATATGGAACACTTGTGTTCTTAATTGTGCTTTAATGTTCATGGCGAAGGCTGAAATTGCTTCGTTAATTGCTATTTGGTTGGAATCAGAAAATGCTGCATATGGTTTGGAATAACTTGGCAATTGTTTGAGCTCTCATTAGATCATGTTTAAGCTCTTGCATCATGTAGTTTAATCTATTAATGAAGAACTACCGTAGAGCTTGTTTAATTTGGTTTGCATGATTGGTCTCTCTAAGTCTAGATATTTTCGGTAAAGTGTTTGAACAACAAGGAAGACAGTGTAGAGCCTTATAATGCTTGCAATATGTTCTTGTGTAAGTTTTGCTGTACCTGTTCATACCTGTGTTTGCTTCAAACAACCTTGCTAGCCCAAACCTTGTACTGAGAGGAAATGCTTCTCGTGCATCCGAACACCTTGAGCCAAAACCCATGCCATTTGTGTCCACCATATCTACCTATTATGTGGTATTTTTCTGCCATTCCAAAGTAAATTACTTGAGTGCTACCTTTAAAATTTCATTCCTTTATCTTTGCAATATATATCTCATGGGACAAATAGCTTAAAAACTATTGTGGTGATGAATATGTAGTTATGTGTCTTAATTCTTATAAGTTGCTTGTTGAGCGGTAACCATGTTTCTGGGGACGCCATCAACTTTTTACCTTTGTTGGATATTGATACGTCCCCGACGTATCCATAATTTCTGTCGTTCCATGCTTGTTTTATGACAATACTTACATGTTTTGCTTGCACTTTATGATGTTTTTATGCGTTTTCGGAACTAACCTATTAACAAGATGCCACAGTGCCAGTTCCTGTTTTCTGCTGTTTTTGGTTCCAGAAAGGCTGTTCGGGCAATATTCTCGGAATTCGACGAAACGAAGACCAAACCTCCTATTTTTCCCGGAAGGCTCCAGAACACCGAAGAAGAGTCGGAGAGGGGCCAGAGGGCCACCACACCATAGGGCGGCGCGGCCTGGCCTGGGCCCGCGCCGGCCTGTGGTGGGGAGCCCCCAGGTGCCCCCCTGCGCCGCCTCTTCGCCTATAAAATCCCTTTCGACCTAAAAACACCGTACCACTTGACGAAACTCCAGAAAGACTCCAGGGGCGCCGCCACCATCGCGAAACTCCAATTCGGGGGACAGAAGTCTCGTCCCGGCACTCCCCGCCGGGGAAGTGCCCCCGAAGCCATCTCCATCAACGCCATCGCCTCCATCATGCTCCGTGAGTAGTTACCCCATGGACTACGGGTTCTAGCTGTAGCTAGTTGGTATTCTCTCCCCATGTACTTCAATACAATGATCTCATGAGATGCCTTACATGATTGAGATTCATCTGATGTAATCGGTGTTGTGTTTGTCGGGATCCGATGGATTGTTACGTTATGATTGTCTATCTACAAAGTTTGTGAAGTTATTGTTGCTGCAATCTTGTTATGTTTAATGCTTGTCACTAGGGCCCGAGTGGCATGATCTTAGATTTGAGCTCTATAATTATTGCTTAGATTGTATCTACAAGTTGTATGCACATGTCACTGTCCGGAACCAAAGGCCCCGAAGTGACAGAAATCGGGACAACCGGAGGGGATGGCGGTGATGTGAGGGACACATGTTTTCACGGAGTGTTAATGCTTTGCTCCGGTGCTCTATTAAAAGGAGTACCTTAATATCCAGTAGTTTCCCTTGAGGCCCGGCTGCCACCGGCTGGTAGGACAATAGATGTTGTGCAAGTTTCTCATTGCGAGCACGTACGACTAAATATGGAAAACATGCCTACATGATTAATGAATTGATGTTCTTTCTTAATGCCTTATCAATCCTATCAATTGCCCAACTGTAATTTGTTCACCCAACACTTGTTATTGGAGAGTTACCACTAGTGTAGATAGCTGGGAACCCCGGTCCATCTCGCATCATTATATACTCGTTCTACATGTCATTGGAAGTAGTATCAACTATTTTCTGGTGCCATTGCTCTCATATTGCTATTACTGCTGCTGTGTTACTGTTACTACTGCTCTCATATTACTGCTACTTTCACATCACCCCTGTTACTAGTGCTTTTCCAGGTGCAGCTGAATTGACAACTCAGTTGTTAAGGCTTATAAGTATTCTTTACCTCCCCTTGTGTCGAATCAATAAATTTGGGTTTTACTTCCCTCGAAGACTGTTGCGATCCCCTATACTTGTGGGTCATCAAGACTATTTTCTGGCGCCGTTGCCGGGGAGGCATAGCTCTACTCATAAGTTCACCTGGGGAGTACACTCTACCTCTCTCTCTGCTTTTATTTTATTTTGTCTTGCTAGTTTATTTCTGTCTAGTTTATTTGTGCTTAGTTTATTTCTGTCTAGTTTTATTTTGCTTAGTTTACTTTTGTCTAGTTTATTTTTGTCTTGTTTTACTTTTCCTATATACCCAAAAATCCATAAAAATTTGAAAAACCTAAAAATTAAAAACTGCTGTTATGGGAGAACCTACAACCTACTTGGAGCTTATAGAATGTTATAATAATTATAGAGAATCAAGAACTGGTAAAATAATGAGTGCTATGATAGAAAAATTGAATACAATTGCTGAAATCTTGCTTGAACGCCATAATATAAACTGTTGCTCTCAACAGGATACTAAACATCTTAAATTTCAATGTGGCTTTAGTGAGGAATTTTTAATTAAGAACTATAATCGGAATTGCTATATTCATTATGGGTTCGAAGAGGTAGAACAATTTGTCTTATTTATGGGAGCCTCCGAGATAGAATCCTTCATGGTTGAGAATTATGAAACTTGTGTTGTTTGTAAGGGCCTTAAAGATTATGTCTCTACTATCCTTAATTCTTGCATAGAATGCTACAGTAGGAATCCTTATATCCTTGATTATAAAGAGAGACACATTAATGCACAAGAATGCACTCACAATTTGCAGGAACCGGTGGAAGAAGAAATTGATGAACCTGAAAGCTCATTGGATGAAAAAGAGGAGGAAATTGATGAACCTGAAAGCTCATTGGATGAAAAAGAAGAGGAGAGTGATGAACAAAAGGAGGAAGAATGGATTAGCTACCCATGCCAACCTTCTAATGAGAGTAACTCTTCATCTCTTACACTATTTGATTGTCCTCCATGCTTACCGAAAGAGGTTGAATGTTATGTTCCTGTGGATTCTCTTGAAATATTACCTATGAGTAAAACTTGTGAGAATAATTATGCTGATGTTATATATGATAATCCATGCTACTTTGATAAATCTTATGATAATGCTTTGTTTGTGCCTAATGTCGAAATGCATGGTACTAAAGAATTTTGCTTGGCAAATGTTTATGATAAAGCTCTAGATGATGGTCCTATGTTACTTGATAATATTAATTGTACTACTAATGAAAATGGGATTGGAAAAGTATTGACTTTATTTAAGAGTCCCATATCTCTTGAGATTGATCGATCACCTTGTTATATTATTGATAAAAGTGAGTTTGGAAGTTTTGATCCTACTATATTTGAGCTTGATAAAAATTATGTGTTTGGAAATCATGAAAAGTATGCTGCATGTGATAGTTATATTGTTGAGTTTGTTCATGAAGCTACTGAAAATTATTATGAGAGAGGAAAATATGGTAGTAGAAATTTTCATGGTACTAATACACCTCTCTATGTGCTGAAATTTTTGAAGCTACACTTGTTCTATCTTCCTTTGCTTGTTACTTTGCTCTTCATGAACTTGTTTATTTACAAGATTCCTTTTCATAGGAAGCATGTTAGGCTTAAATGTGTTTTGAATTTTCCTCTTGATGCTCTCTTTTGCTTCAAATACTATTTCTTGCGAGTGCATCATTAAAACTGCTGAGCCCATCTTGATGGCTATAAAGAAAGAACTTCTTGGGAGATAACCCATGTGTTATTTTGCTACAGTAATTTGTTTTATATTTGTGTCTTGGAATTTGTTTACTACTGTAGCAACCTCTCCTTATCTTAGTTTTGTGTTTTTTTGTGCCAAGTGAAGCCTCTAATCGAAGGTTGATACTAGATTTGGATTTCTGCGCAGAAACAGATTTCTATCTGTCACGAATCTGGGCTTATTTCTCTGTAGGAAACTCAGAAAAATCTGCCAATTTACGTGCGTGATCCTCAGATATGTACGCAACTTTCATTAGTTTTGAGTTTTCTGATTTGAGCAACGGAAGTACCATTTTAAAATTCGTGTTTACTGGCTGTTCTGTTTTGGCAGATTCTGTCTCTGTTTTTTTGCATTGTCTCTTGTGGACTTTAAGTGAGGCTTTCTAGACGTGGAGAGCTGTAGCTAATGTTTTATTGAGTTCTTGCAATGTGCCACTACAGGACCAAGGTGGATTCAAATTTTTTGAGTACTAACCCCTCTAATGAAGTTTATGAGAAGTTTGGTGTGAAGGAAGTTTTCAAGGGTCAAGAGAGGAGGATGATATATGATCAAGAAGAGTGAAAAGTCAAAGCTTGGGGATGCCCCCGTGGTTCATCCCTGCATATTTCAAGAAGACTCAAGCGTCTTAAGCTTGGGGATGCCCAAGGCATCCCCTTCTTCATCAACTTATCAGGTTTCTTCTATTGAAACTATATTTTTATTCGGTCACATCTTATGTGCTTTACTTGGAGCGTCTGTGTGTTTTTTTTTTGTTTGTGTTTGAATAAAGATGGATCCTAGCAATCCTTGTTTGGGAGAGAGACACGCTCCGCTTTTTCATATGAACACTTGTTCTTCGTTTTACTTTTAATGTTCAATGAATAAAAGTTGGAAGCTACAATATTTATCTTTATTTGGTTGGGAAAAGAAAATGCCTCATATGTCTTGGATAATTTGATACTTGGCAATTGTTTTGAGCTCTCAAGTAGATCATAAGTTTTTGCATGTAGTTTAAACCTATTAGTGGAGAACTACCGTAAAGCTTGTTAAAATTGGTTTGCATAATTGATCTCTCTTAAGGTCTAGATATTTTCTGGTAAAAGTGTTTGAGCAACAAGGAAGACAGTGTAGAGTATTATAATGCTTGCAATATGTTCTTATGTAAGTTTTGTTGTACCGGTTCATACTTGTGTTTGCTTCAAACAACCTTGCTAGCCTAAACCTTGTACCGAGAGGGAATACTTCTCGTGCATCCAAAAACCTTGAGCCAAAACCTATGCCATTTGTGTCCACCATACCTACCTACTATGTGGTATTTCCTGCCATTCCAAAGTAAATTGCTTGAGTGCTACCTTTAAATAATTCAAAATGCTTCTCAATTTGTGTTAATGTTTCATAGCTCATGAGGAAGTATGTGGTGTTTAGCTTTCAACCTTGTCATTTACTTTTGACGGACTCTCATATGGACTAGTGGCACATCCGCTTATCCAATAATTTTGCAAAAAGAGCTGGCAATGGGATTCCCAGTCCCGAATTAATTAATTTAAATAGACACTCCTCCATGGTTTGTGATTGTTGGACGGCACCCGAAGGATTCGGTTAGCCATGGCTTGTGTAAGCAAAGGTTGGGGGGAGTGTCATCATCATAATAAAACTTAAATAAAAAGGCACTCCTTCATGGTATGTGATTGTTGGCAGGCACCCGAGGATTCGGTTAGCCATGGTTTGTGAAAGAAAGGTTGGAAGGAGTGCCACCCAAAAATAAATAAAATGGGAGCCGCTCTTGTGAGTCCGGTTGATGAGGTAGTTAGAGTGCCCACTACCATTCGTTGACAACAACAAACACCTCTCAAAACTTTACTTTTATGCTCTCTTTATGTTTTCAAAACCAAAGCTCTAGCACAAATATAGCAATCGATGCTTCCCTCTTTGAAGGGCCTTTCTTTTACTTTTATGTTGAGTCAGTTTACCTACTTCCTTCCATCTTAGAAGCAAACACTTGTGTCAACTGTGCATTGATTCTTACATACTTGCTTATTTGCATTCATCATATTACTTTGTGTTGACAATTATCCATGAGATATGCATGTTGAAAGTTGAAAGCATCCGCTGAAACTTAAATCTTCCTTTGTGTTGCTTCGATGCCTTTACTTTGAATCTATTGCTTTATGAGTTAACTCTTGTGCAAGGCTTTTGATGCTTGTCTTGAAAGTACTCTTCATGAAAAGTTTTGCTATATGTTACCTATTTGTTAGCAACTATAAATCATTGCCTTGAGTCACTTCATTCATTTCATATGCTTTGTAATAGTATGATCAAGGTTATGTAAGTAGCATGTCACTACAGAAATTACTCTTTTTATCGTTTACCTGCTCGAGGCGAGCAGGAACTAAGCTTGGGGATGCTGATACGTCCCCGACGTATCCATAATTTCTGTCGTTCCATGCTTGTTTTATGACAATACTTACATGTTTTGCTTGCACTTTATGATGTTTTTATGCGTTTTCCGGAACTAACCTATTAACAAGATGCCACAGTGCCCTGTTTCTGCTGTTTTTGGTTCCAGAAAGGCTGTTCGGGCAATATTCTCGGAATTCGACGAAACGAAGACCAAACCTCCTATTTTTCCCGGAAGGCTCCAGAACACCGAAGAAGAGTCGGAGAGGGGCCAGAGGGCCACCACACCATAGGGCGGCGCGGCCTGGCCTGGGCCCGCGCCGGCCTGTGGTGGGGAGCCCCCAGTGCCCCCCTGCGCCGCCTCCTATAAAATCCCTTTCGACCTAAAAACACCGTACCACTTGACGAAACTCCAGAAAGACTCCAGGGGCGCCGCCACCATCGCGAAACTCCAATTCGGGGACAGAAGTCTGTCCCGGCACCTGCCGGGACGGGGAAGTGCCCCCGGAAGCCATCTCCATCAACGCCATCGCCTCCATCATGCTCCGTGAGTAGTTCCCCCATGGACTACGGGTTCTAGCTGTAGCTAGTTGGTATTCTCTCCCCATGTACTTCAATACAATGATCTCATGAGCTGCCTTACATGATTGAGATTCATCTGATGTAATCGGTGTTGTGTTTGTCGGGATCCGATGGATTGTTACGTTATGATTGTCTATCTACAAAGTTTGTGAAGTTATTGTTGCTGCAATCTTGTTATGTTTAATGCTTGTCACTAGGGCCCGAGTGGCATGATCTTAGATTTGAGCTCTATAATTATTGCTTAGATTGTATCTACAAGTTGTATGCACATGTCACTGTCCGGAACCAAAGGCCCCGAAGTGACAGAAATCGGGACAACCGGAGGGGATGGCGGTGATGTGAGGGACACATGTTTTCACGGAGTGTTAATGCTTTGCTCCGGTGCTCTATTAAAAGGAGTACCTTAATATCCAGTAGTTTCCCTTGAGGCCCGGCTGCCACCGGCTGGTAGGACAATAGATGTTGTGCAAGTTTCTCATTGCGAGCACGTACGACTAAATATGGAAAACATGCCTACATGATTAATGAATTGATGTTCTTTCTTAATGCCTTATCAATCCTATCAATTGCCCAACTGTAATTTGTTCACCCAACACTTGTTATTGGAGAGTTACCACTAGTGTAGATAGCTGGGAACCCCGGTCCATCTCGCATCATTATATACTCGTTCTACATGTCATTGGAAGTAGTATCAACTATTTTCTGGTGCCATTGCTCTCATATTGCTATTACTGCTGCTGTGTTACTGTTACTACTGCTCTCATATTACTGCTACTTTCACATCACCCCTGTTACTAGTGCTTTTCCAGGTGCAGCTGAATTGACAACTCAGTTGTTAAGGCTTATAAGTATTCTTTACCTCCCCTTGTGTCGAATCAATAAATTTGGGTTTTACTTCCCTCGAAGACTGTTGCGATCCCCTATACTTTTGTTGGATATCATGTGAGATGCTATGCATGTTCGTCTTGTCTGAAGTAAGTGTGATTTCATGATCAAATGGTTTGAGTATGCATATGTTAGAGAAGAACATTGGGCAGCCAACTAAAGCCATGTATCATGGTGGAAGTTTCAGTTTGGACATACAACCTCAATCTCTTATGAGAATATTATTTGTTGTTGAATGCTTAAGCATTAAAAGAGGAGTCCATTATCTGTTGTCTATGTTGTCCCGGTATGGATGTCTAAGTTGAGAATAATCAAAAGCGAGAAATCCAATGCGTGCTTTCTCCTTAGACCTTTGTACAGGCGGCATAGAGGTACCCCTTTGTGACACTTGGTTGAAACATATGTCATGCAATGATAATCCGTGTTATCCGAGCTGATTAGGACAAGGTGCGAGCACTATTAGTACTCTATGCATGAGACTTGCAACTTGTAGGAAGTATTATGCATAGCACATATGAATTATTACTACCGTTGACAAAATTGTTTCTATGTTTTCAAAACAAAAGCTCTAGCACAAAAATAGTAATCCATGCTTCCCTCTGCGAAGGGCCATTCTTTTACTTTATGTTGAGTCAGTTTACCCACTTCTTTCTATCTTAGAAGCAAACACTTGTGTTAACTGTGCATTGATTCTTACATGTTTACTTATTGCACTTGTTATATTACTCTATGTTGACAAATATCCATGAGATATACATGTTACAAGTTGAAAGAAATTGCTGAAACTTAATCATCCTTTGTGTTGCTTCAATGCATTCTACTTTGAATTTATTGCTTATGAGTTAGCTCTTATGCAAGTCTTGTTGATACTTGTCTTGAAAGTACTATTCATGAAAAGTTTTGCTATATGATTCATTTGTTTAGTCATTATCTTTGTTAGCAATCTTTTGTTCAGATCACTCCATTCATCTCATATGCTTTACAATAATGTTGATCAAGATTATGTTGGTAGCATGTCACTTCAGAAATTATTTGTGTTATCGTTTACCTACTCGAGGACGAGTAGGAACTAAGCTTGGGGATGCTTGATACGTCTCAAACGTATCTATAATTTCTTATGTTCCATGCTACTTTTATGACAATACTTGAATGTTTTATACATACTTTACAGCATTATTATACATTTTCCGGCACTAACCTATTAACAAGATGCCGAAGCCCGAGTCTGTTTTCTGTTTTTGGTTTCAGAAATCCTAGTAAGGAAATATTCTCGAATTGGACGAAATCAACGCCCGGGTCCTATTTTTACACGAAGCTTCCGAAGACCGGAGGGGAAACGAAGTGGGGCCACGAGGCGCGACACACTAGGCGGCGGCGGCCTGGCCGCGCGGCCTGTTGTGTGGGGCCTCGTGTGCCCCTGACCTGCCCTTCCGCCTACTTAAAGCCTTCGTCGCGCCCTATACCGAGAGCACGATACGGAAAACTTTCCCGAGACGCCGCCGCCGCCAATCCCATCTCGGGGATTCAGGAGATCGCCTCCGGCACCCTGCCGGAGAGGGGAATCATCACCGGAGGGGCTCTACATCATCATGCCCGCCTCCGGATTGATGCGTGAGTAGTTCATCCTTGGACTATGGGTCCATAGCAGTAGCTAGATGGTTGTCTTCTCCGCTTGTGCTATCATGTTTAGATCTTGTGAGCTGCCTAACATGATCAAGATCATCTATTTGTAATGCTACATGTTGTGTTTGGTGGGATCCGATGAATCTAGAATACTATGTTAAGTTGATTATCAATCTATCATATATGTGTTGTTTATGTTCTTGCATGCTCTCCGTTGCTAGTAGAGGCTCTGGCCAAGTTGATACTTGTAACTCCAAGAGGGAGTATTTATGCTCGATAGTGGGTTCATGCCTCCATTGAATCTGGGACAGTGACAGAAAGTTCTAAGGTTGTGGATGTGTTGTTGCTACTAGGGATAAAACATCGATGCTTTGTCTAAGGATATTTGTGTTGATTACATTACGCACCATACTTAATGCAATTATCTGTTGTTTACAACTTAATACTGGAGGGGGTGCGGATGCTAACCCGAAGGTGGATTATTTAGGCATAGATGCATGCTGGATAGCGGTCTATGTACTTTGTCGTAATGCCCTGATTAAATCACATAGTAATCATCGTTGATATGTATTGAATCTTGATTTGTCAATTGCCCACCTGTAATTTGTTCACCCAACATGCTAGTTATCTTATTGGAGAGACACCACTAGTGAACTGTGGACCCGGTCCATTCTTTTACATCTGAATACATTCTACTGCAATCATTGTTTCTACTGTTCTTTGCAAACAAACACCATCTTCCACTCGATACATTTAATCCTTTGTTTTCAGCAAGCCGGTGAGATTGACAACCTCACTGTTACGTTGGGGCAAAGTATCTTGATTGTGTTGTGCAAGTTCCACGTTGGCGCCGGTTTCACTGGTGTTGCGCCGCACTACACTCCTCCACCAACAACCTTCACGTGCTTCTTGGCTCCTACTGGTTCGATAACCTTGGTTTCATACTGAGGGAAACTTGCTTCTATACGCATCATACCTTCCACTTGGGGTTCCCAACGGACGTGTGCATCTACGCGTATCACATCACGAGGAGTTCCGGAATGGTCCGGAGAATAAGATTCATATATAGGAAGTCATTTTATAAGTTTGAAAATGATCCGGTGCATTTATGGAAGGTTCTAGAAGGTTCTAGAAAAGTCCGGAAGAAATCACTTTGGAAGGCGGAGTCCCGGAGGGACTCCACCTCCCATGGCCGGCCAACCCTAGAGGGGGGAGTCCAAGGTGGACTCCACCAAGGGGGCCGGCCACCCCCCTTCATGGAAGGGTGGGAATCCCACTTGGGTGGGAGTCCCACCTTGGGTAGGTTTCCCTACTACATGGAAGGTTTTGGGTTGGGGTCTTATTCGAAGACTTGTAGTCCAACACTTGGGGTTCCACCTATATAATGAGGGGCATAGGGGAGGGGGCCGGCCACCACAAGCCACCAAGCTGGCCGCACCCCATAGAGGCCGGCCACCCCCTCTCCCAAACCCTAGCCGCCCCCTCTCTCCTCCACCTCTCCCGCACGCTTAGCGAAGCTCCGCCGGAGTTCTCCATCGCCACCGCCACCACGCCGTCGTGCTGCCGGATTCAAGGAGGAGCTACTACTTCCGCTGCCCGCTGGAACGGGGAGAAGGACGTCGTCTTCATCAACACCGAACGTGTGACCGAGTACGGAGGTGCTGCCCGATCGTGGCACCGTGATCAAGATCTTCTACGCGCTTTTGCAAGCGGCAAGTGATCGTCTACCGCAGCAACAAGAGCCTCATCTTGTAGGCTTTGGAAATCTTCAAGGGTGAGTCTCGATCATCTCCTCGTTGCTCCCGTCTTCTAGATTGCATCTTGGCTTGGATTGCGTTCTCGCGGTAGGAATTTTTTGTTTTCTATGCAACGAATCCCTACAGTGGTATCAGAGCCGTGTCTATGCATAGATGGTTGCACGAGTAGAACACAATGGTTTTGTGGGCGTTGATGCTTATGTTGTCTTTAGTTTGAGTACTTTGCATCTTTGTGGCATAGTGGGATGAAGCGGCTCGGGCTAACTTTACATGACCGCGTTCATGAGATTTGCTCCACGCTCGACATGCAACTTGTATTGCATAAGTGGCTTTGCGGGTGTCTGTCTCTCCTACTATAGTGAAGATTCAATTTACTCTTCTATTGACAACACTAGTATCACCGTTGTGGTTCATGTTCGTAGGTAGATTGGATCTCACTCGAAAACCCTAAACCACGTAAAATATGCAAACCAAATTAGAGAACGTCTAACTTGTTTTTGCAGGGTTTGGTGATGTGATATGGCCATAATGTGATGATGAATATGTATGAGATGATCATTATTGTATTGTGGCAACCGGCAGGAGCCTTATGGTTGTCTTTAAATTTCATGTTGAGTAGTATTTCAAAGAAGTTGTAATAGTTGCTACATGGGAGAACAATCATGAAGACGGCGCCATTGACCTTGACGCTACGCCGACGATGATGGAGATCATGCCCGTTGATGATGGAGATCATGTCCGTGCTTTGGAGATGAAGATCAAAGGCGCAAAGACAAAGGGGCCATATCATATCACATATGAACTGCATGTGATGTTAATCCTTTTATGCATCTTATTTTGCTTAGATCGCGACGGTAGCATTATAAGATGATCCCTCTCACTAAAATATCAAGATAATAAAGTGTTCATCCTTAGTAGCACCGTTGCCAAGACTTGTCGTTTCGAAGCATCTCGTGATGATCGGGTGTGATAGAATCAACAAGTGCATACAACGGGTGCAAGCCAGTTTTGCACATGCGGATACTAAGGTGGCCTTGACGAGCCTAGCATGTACAGACATGGTCTCGGAACACATGATACCGAAAGGTAGAGCATGAATCATATGATTGATATGATGAACACTTTGAGTGTTCGCCATTGAAGTTACATCTTGTCTCGTGATGATCGGACTTGGTGTGGTGGATTTGGTTCGTGTGATCACTAAGACAATTCGAGGGATATTGTTTTGAGTGGGAGTTCACCTAGTTTTTAATTTTGTTGAATTAAAATTTGAACTCAATTTGTCATAAACTTAGTCTAAACTATTGCAAATATATGTTGTAGATATGGCGTCCCCAATCAATTTTAACCAGTTCCTAGAGAAAGAAAAGCTTAAGAGCAACGGTAGCAACTTCACCGACTGGTTCCGTCATGTGAGGATTTTCCTCGCTGGCGGAAATCTGCAATATGTGCTTGATGCACCGCTAGGTGACCCTCCTGCAGAAACTGAAACCGATGAAGTAAAGAATGTTTACGCAACTCGGAAAACTCGGTACTCTCAAGTTCAGTGTGCCATCCTATGCAGTCTGGAAGCCGATCTTCAAAAACGTTTTGAGCACCACGATCCTCATGAGTTGGTCAATGAGTTGAAAACTATATTTGAAACTCATGCGGCCGTGGAATGCTATGAAGCATCGAAACACTTCTTCAGTTGCATGATGGAAGAAGGCAGCTCCGTTAGTGAGCACATGCTCGCCATGACCGGGCATGCGAAGAAACTCAGTGACTTGGGAATAGTGATTCCTAACAGACTGGGGATTAATCGTGTCCTTCAATCACTGCCACCTAGTTACAAGAACTTTGTGATGAATTACAATATGCAGAACATGAACAAAGAGTTACCTGAACTCTTCGCCATGCTAAAATCTGCTGAGATTGAGATTAAGAAAGAGCACCAAGTGTTGATGGTCAACAAGACCACCAGTTTCAAGAAACAGGGCAAGTCTAAAGGAAAAAACAAGAAGAGTGGCAAGAAAGCTGCCACGCCTCCTGTGAAACCTAAGACTGGCCCTAAGCCTGATGCTGAGTGCTATTACTGCAAGGAGAAGGGACACTGGAAGCGTAATTGCTCCAAGTATTTGGCGGATCTGAAGAGCGGCCTTGTCAAGAAGAAGAAAGAAGGTATATCTGATATACATGTTATAGATGTTTATCTTACTGGTTCTCGTACTAGTACCTGGGTATTTGATACTGGTTCGGTTGCTCATATTTGTAACTCGAAACAGGAACTAAAGAATAAACGAAGACTACTAAAGGATGAAGTGACGATGCGCGTTGGAAATGGATCCAAAGTCGATGTGATCGCTGTCGGCACACTTCCTCTACATCTACCTTCGGGATTAGTTTTAAACCTCAATAATTGTTATTTTGTACCCGCGTTGAGCATGAACATTATATCTGGATCTTGTTTAATGCAAGACGGTTATTCATTCAAGTCTGAGAATAATAGTTGTTCTATTTTTATGAATAATATCTTTTATGGTCGAGCACCTGAAAAGAATGGTTTATTTCTGTTAGATCTCGATAGTAGTGATACACATATTCATAACATTGATGCTAAGCGAATTAAATTGAATGATAATTCTACTTATATGTGGCACTGTCGTCTTGGTCATATTGGAGTGAAACGCATGAAGAAACTCCATACCGATGGATTACTTGAATCACTTGACTTTGAGTCACTTGATAGATGCGAAGCATGTCTAATGGGAAAAATGACTAAGACTCCATTCTCTGGTATTATGGAGCGAGCTACAGACTTATTGGAAATCATACATACCGATGTGTGCGGACCAATGAGTGTAGCATCGCGCGGTGGTTATCGTTATGTTCTAACCTTCACAGATGATTTGAGTAGATATGGGTATATCTATTTCATGAAACATAAATCCGAAACTTTCGAGAAGTTTAAGGAATTCCAAAGTGAAGTAGAAAATCAACGTAACAAGAAGATTAAATTTCTACGATCTGATCGCGGAGGTGAATAATAATAAACCTAAGCTGTCGTTCCTTAAAGTTTGGGGTTGCGAAGCCTATGTAAAAAAGTTACAACCGGACAAGCTAGAACCCAAAGCGGAGAAATGCGTCTTCATAGGATACCCTAAGGAAACTATAGGGTACACTTTCTATCACAGATCCGAAGGCAAGATCTTTGTTGCTAAGAACGGAACCTTTCTTGAGAAAGAATTTCTCACTAAAGAAGTGACTGGAAGAAAAGTAGAACTCGATGAGATTGAAGAATCTTTACTCGTTGATCAGAGTAGCGCAGTACCGGAAGATGTTCCTGTGCCGCCTACACCGGCAACAGAGGAAGCTAATGATAATGATCATGAAACTTCAAACGAGATAGCTACTGAACCTCGCAGATCGACAAGGGAACGTGCCACTCCTGATTGGTATGATCCTTGTCTAAATGTCATGATTGTGGATAACAATGATGAAGACCCTGCGACGTATGAAGAAGCGATGATGAGCCCAGATTCCAACAAATGGCAAGAAGCCATGAAATCCGAAATGGGATCCATGTATGATAACAAAGTGTGGACTTTGGTAGACTTACCTGATAGCCGCAAGGCTGTCGAGAATAAATGGATCTTCAAGAGAAAAACAGATGCTGATGGTAATATTACTGTCTATAAAGCTCGACTTGTCGCAAAAGGTTTCCGACAAATTCAAGGTGTTGACTACGATGAGACTTTCTCACCTGTAGCGAAGCTAAAATCTGTGAGGATTTTGTTAGCAATAGCTGCATTTTTCGATTATGAGATTTGGCAGATGGATGTCAAAACGGCGTTCCTTAATGGAGACATTGAGGAAGAGTTGTATATGGTACAACCCAAAGGTTTTGTCGATCCTAAAAATGCTGACAAAGTATGCAAACTTCAGCGTTCAATTTATGGACTGAAGCAAGCATCGAGAAGTTGGAACCGACGCTTTGATAAGGTGATCAAAGACTTCGGGTTTATACAGTGTCATGGAGAGGCCTGTATTTACAAGAAAGTGAGTGGGAGCTCTGTAGCATTCCTGATATTATATGTAGATGACATATTATTGATTGGGAATGATATAGAACTATTAAGCAGTGTAAAAGGTTATTTGAATAATAGTTTTTCAATGAAAGACCTTGGTGAAGCATCGTATATATTAGGCATCAAGATTTATAGAGATAGATCAAGACGTCTAATAGGGCTATCACAAAGTACATACCTGGACAAGATTCTAAAGAAGTTTAGAATGGACGAAAGTAAGAAAGGATTCTTACCTATGTTACCAGGCAAGGTCTTGAGTAAGACTCAAGGTCCGGCTACGGCAGAAGAAAGAGAAAGGATGAGTCAGATCCCCTATGCCTCGGCAGTAGGCTCTATCATGTATGCCATGCTATGTACTAGACCGGATATAGCACATGTTGTTAGTTTGACTAGCAGATATCAAAGTGATCCAGGAATGGAACACTGGACAGCGGTCAAGAATATCCTGAAGTACTTGAAAAGAACTAAGGATATGTTTCTTTGTTATGGAGGTGACCAAGAGCTCGTTGTAACAAGTTACACCGATGCAAGTTGGAACACTGATCCTGATGACTCTAAGTCACAGTCTGGGTACGTGTTTATATTGAATGGTGCTGCAGTAAGCTGGGCAAGCTCGAAGCAGTGCACGGTGGCGAAGTCTTCAACAGAATCGGAGTACATAGCGGCTTCAGAGGCTTCATCAGAAGCGGTATGGATGAAGAGGTTCATTGTAGAGCTCGGTGTGGTTCCTAGTGCATTGGACCCACTAGTCATCTACTGTGACAACATGGGTGCCATCGCCAATGCACAAGAACCAAGGTCACACAAGAGGCTGAAGCATATCAAGCTGCGTTATCATTCGATTCGCGAGTACATCGAAGATGGAGAAGTAAAGATTTGCAAAGTACACACTGATCTGAATGTAGCAGATCCGTTGACTAAAGCTCTCCCTAGGGCAAAGCATGACCAACACCAGAATGCCATGGGTGTTAGGTACCTTACAATGTAATCTAGATTATTGACTCTAGTGCAAGTGGGAGACTATTGGAGATATGCCCAAGAGGCAATAATAAAAGTGGTTATTATATATCTTTATGTTTATGATAAATGTTTATATACCATGCTATAATTGTATTAACCGAAACATTGATACATGTGTGTTATGTAAACAAACAATGAGTCCCTAGTAAGCCTCTTAACTAGCTTGTTGATTAATAGATGATTAGTTTCATAATCATGAACATTGGATGTTATTAATAACAAGGTTATATCATTATATGAATGATGTAATGGACACACCCATTTAAGCGTAGCATAAGATCACGTCATTAAGTTATTTGCTATAAGCTTTCGATACATAGTTACCTAGTCCTTATGACCATGAGATCATGTAAATCACTTATACTGGAAAGGTACTTTGATTACATCAAACGCCACTGCGTAAATGGGTGGTTATAAAGGTGGGATTAAGTATCCGGAAAGTATGAGTTGAGGCATATGGATCAACAGTGGGATTTGTCCATCCCGATGACGGATAGATATACTCTGGGCCCTCTCGGTGAAATGTCGTCTAATGTCTTGCAAGCATATGAATAAGTTCATAAGAGACCACATACCACGGTACGAGTAAAGAGTACTTGTCAGGAGACGAGGTTGAACAAGGTATAGAGTGATACCGATGATCAAACCTCGGACAAGTAAAATATCGCGTGACAAAGGGAATTGGTATCGTATGTGAATGGTTCATTCGATCACTAAGTCATCGTTGAATATGTGGGAGCCATTATGGATCTCCAGATCCCGCTATTGGTTATTGGTCGGAGAGAGTTCTCAACCATGTCTACATAGTTCGCGAACCGTAGGGTGACACACTTAAGGTTTGATGTTGTAATAGTAGAACTTGAATATGGAATGGAGTTCGAAGTATTGTTCGAAGTCTCGGATGGGATCCCGGACATCACGAGGAGTTCCGGAATGGTCCGGAGAATAAGATTCATATATAGGAAGTCATTTTATAAGTTTGAAAATGATCCGGTGCATTTATGGAAGGTTCTAGAAGGTTCTAGAAAAGTCCGGAAGAAATCACTTTGGAAGGCGGAGTCCCGGAGGGACTCCACCACCCATGGCCGGCCAACCCTAGAGGGGGGAGTCCAAGGTGGACTCCACCAAGGGGGCCGGCCACCCCCCTTCATGGAAGGGTGGGAATCCCACTTGGGTGGGAGTCCCACCTTGGGTAGGTTTCCCTACTACATGGAAGGTTTTGGGTTGGGGTCTTATTCGAAGACTTGTAGTCCAACACTTGGGGTTCCACCTATATAATGAGGGGCATAGGGGAGGGGGCCGGCCACCACAAGCCACCAAGCTGGCCGCACCCCATAGAGGCCGGCCACCCCCTCTCCCAAACCCTAGCCGCCCCTCTCTCCTCCACCTCTCCCGCACGCTTAGCGAAGCTCCGCCGGAGTTCTCCATCGCCACCGCCACCACGCCGTCGTGCTGCCGGATTCAAGGAGGAGCTACTACTTCCGCTGCCCGCTGGAACGGGGAGAAGGACGTCGTCTTCATCAACACCGAACGTGTGACCGAGTACGGAGGTGCTGCCCGATCGTGGCACCGTGATCAAGATCTTCTACGCGCTTTTGCAAGCGGCAAGTGATCGTCTACCGCAGCAACAAGAGCCTCATCTTGTAGGCTTTGGAAATCTTCAAGGGTGAGTCTCGATCATCTCCTCGTTGCTCCCGTCTTCTAGATTGCATCTTGGCTTGGATTGCGTTCTCGCGGTAGGAATTTTTTTGTTTTCTATGCAACGAATCCCTACAACTGATTCCCTTTGTCGCGCGATATTTTACATATCCGAAGTTTGATCGTCGGTATCTCTATACCTAGTTTAACCTCGTTACCGATAAATACTCGTTACTCGTACCGTGATATAATATCCCTTGTGAGCCAGTCACATGCTTGCAAGCTAGTTGGATGTCATTCTACCGAGAGGGTCCAGAGTATATCTATCCGTCATTTGGATGGACAAATCCCACTATTGGTTCACGTGGTTCAACCTATACTTTTCGAACATTTAATGCCACCTTTATAACACCCATTTACGAAGTAGTGTTTGGTGTCATCAAAGAATCCATCTAGTGTAGGTGATTACATGATCTCATGGTCAAACGATTATGTTACTATGTATCTTAAAGCTTGAAGCACAACGAACTTAATGACTTGATCGTATGCTATGCTTAATATGGGTGTATGTCCATCACATCATTCACCTAATGATATGATCTTGTTATTAATAACATCCAATGTTCATGATCATGAAACTATGATCATCTATTAATCAACAAGCTAGTTTAACAAGAGGCTTACTAGGGACTCTTTTATGTTTACAAAACACACAAGTATTAATGTTTCCGGTTAATACAATTATAGCATGGGATGCAAACATTTATCATAAACACAAAGATATATAATAACTATTTTATTATTACCTCTTGGGCATATCTTCAACAATACACAGTACAATCTTAGACGCTCACATATACGCACATACATTTACCCATATAAACACATGCACATACATCCTACATCTATGAGCAACTTGATACGTCTCCAACGTATCGATAATTTCTTATGTTCCATGCTACTTTATTGATGATATCTACATGTTTTATACACATTGTATGTCATATTTATGCATTTTCTGGAACTAACCTATTAACAAGATGCCGAAGTGCCAGTTCCTGTTTTCTAGAAATCCTAGTAACGAAATATTCTCGGAATTGGACGAAATCAACGCCCAGGTTCCTATTTTTCCACGAAGCTTCCACACCCGGGAAGGACCAGAGGGGGGCCACAGGCCCACCAGGAGGGTGGCCGGCGCGGCTAGGGTTGGCCCGCGCCGCCTTACCCCCTGGCCGCCTCTTCGACCTTCTGACGCCGCCTCTTCGCCTATATAAAGCCCCTGCATCGAAAACCCTTACGGAGAGAGCCACGGTACGCGAAACCTTCCAGAGCCGCCGCCATCGCGAAGCCAAGATCTGGGGGACAGGAGTCTCTGTTCCGGCACCCTGCCGGAGCGGGGAAGTGCCCCCGGAAGGCTTCTCCATCGACACCGCTGCCATCTCCACCGCCATCTTCATCACCGCTGCTGCTCCCATGAAGAGGGAGTAGTTCTCCATCGAGGCTCGGGGCTGTACCGGTAGCTATGTGGTTAATCTCTCTCCTATGTACCTCAATACAATGATCTCATGAGCTGCTTTACATGATTGAGATTCATATGAGTTTTGTATCACTACTATCTATGTGCTACTCTAGTGATGTGTTATTAAAGTAGTTTTATTCCTCCTGCATGTGTGCAAAGGTGACAGTGCGTGCACCGTGTTAGTACTTGGTTTATGCTATGATCATGATCTCTTGTAGATTGCGAAGTTAACTATTGCTATGATAATATTGATGTGATCTATTCCTCCTACATATGCATGAAGGTGACAGTGTGCATGCTATGCTAGTACTTGGTTTAGTCGTTTTGATCTATCTTACACTTAAGGTTACTTAAACATGAGCATTATTGTGGAGCTTGTTAACTCCGGCATTGAGGGTTCGTGTAATCCTACGCAATGTGTTCATCATCCAACAAAAGTGTAGAGTATGCATTTATCTATTCTGTTATGTGATCAATGTTGAGAGTGTCCACTAGTGAAAGTCTAATCCCTAGGCCTTGTTCCTAAATACTGCTGAGTTACTACTGCTTGTTTACTGTTTTACTGTGTTACTACTGCTGCAATACTACCACCATCAACTACACGCCAGCAAGCTATTTTCTGGCACCGTTGCTACTCATATATATTCATACCACTTGTATTTCACTATCTCTTCGCCGAACTAGTGCACCTATTAGGTGTGTTGGGGACACAAGAGACTTCTTGCTTTGTGGTTGCAGGGTTGCATGAGAGGGATATCTTTGACCTCTTCCTCCCTGAGTTCGATAAACCTTGGGTGATCCACTTAAGGGAAAACTTGCTGCTGTTCTACAAACCTCTGCACTTGGAGGCCCAACACTGTCTACAGGAAAGGAGGGGGAACGTAGACATCAAGCTAATTTTCTGGCGCCGTTGCGGGGAGGAAAGGTAAAAGGTACTCACACTCCGGATCTCGGCTACTAAGCTATTTTCCGGCGCCATTGTAAGTACTCAAAGCTATTTCCTTTAGACTCTGCAATTGCGACATTTGGTTTCTTGTTTACACTAGTTAGGCATAATGGAAAACAACAAAAATATGAGAGATCTTTATGAACTTTATCTTGAATTAGGACATGATGTGTTTGAAGAAAGAATTAAAAAACCCATGGAACTTTATATGCATGATAATGGGAATGTTATTAGTATGAATGCTTTGAACACCATTGTTGCTAATGCTATGGAAAATTCTAAGCTTGGGGAAGCTGGCTTTGATGAGCATGATATTTTTAGTCCCCCAAGCATTGAGGAGAAAATTTACTTTGATGATACTTTGCCTCCTATTTATGATGATTATAATGATAGTAGTCTTTTGTTACCACCTGTTATGGAGGATAAATTTGATTATGATTACAATATACCTCCTATATTTGATAGCTACTTTGTTGAATTTGCTCCCACTACAACTAATAAAATTGATTATGCCTATGTGGAGAGTAATAATTTTATGCATGAGACTCATGATAAGAATGCTTTAAGTGATAGTTATATTGTTGAGTTTGCTCATGATGCTACTGAAAGTTATTATGAGAGAGGAAAATATGGTTGTAAAAATTTTCATGTTACTAAAACACCTCTCTATGTGCTGAAATTTTTGAAGCTACACTTGTTTTATCTTCCTATGCTTGTTACTTTGCTCTTCATGAACTTGTTTATTTACAAGATTCTTATGCATAGGAAGCATGTTAGACTTAAATGTGTTTTGAATTTGCCTCTTGATGCTCTCTTTTGCTTCAACTTCTATTTCTTGCGAGTGCATCATTAAAACTGCTGAGCCCATCTTAATGGCTATAAAGAAAAGAACTTCTTGGGAGATAACCCATGTGTTATTTTGCTACAGTACTTTGTTTTATATTTGTGTCTTGGAAGTTGTTTACTACTGTAGCAACCTCTCCTTATCTTAGTTTTGTGTTTTGTTGTGCCAAGTAAAGTTTCTATGTCAAAGTTGATGTTATATTTGGGATTGCTGCGCAGAAACAGCATTGCTGTCTGTCACGAATCTGGGCATAATTCTCTGTAGAAAATTCGAAAAAATCTGCCAATTTACGAGCGTGATCCTCAGATATGTACGCAACTTTCATTAGTTTTGAGTTTTTCCATTTGAGCAAGTCTGGTGCCATCTTAAAATTCGTCTTTACGGACTGTTCTGTTTTTGACAGATTCTGCCTTTTATTTCGCATTGCCGCTTTTGTTAAGTTGAATGAGTTTCTTTGTTCCATTAACTTTCAGAAGTTATGTGCAATGTCCAGAAGTGTTAAGAATGATTGTGTCACCTCTGAACATGTGAATTTTGATTATGCACTAACCCTCTAATGAGTTTGCTTGAAGTTTGGTGTGAAGAAGTTTTCAAGGGTCAATAGAAGAGGGTGATATAATGTGATCGAGAAGAGTGAAAGGTCTAAGCTTGGGGATGCCCCGGTGGTTCATCCCTGCATATTTTAAGAAGACTCAAGCATCTAAGCTTGGGGATGCCCAAGGCATCCCCTTCTTCATCGACAACTTATCAGGTTTCTTCTAGTGAAACTATATTTTTATTCCATCACATCCTATGTATTTTACTTGGAGCGTCTGTGTGTGCTTTTTTTTTGTTTTGTTATTTTCATTCTCTGAATAAGTTCATCCTTGTGTGGGAGAGAGACACCGCTGGTTCGTATGAACACATGTGTTCTTAGCTCATAATATTCATGGCGAAGTTTCTTCTTCGTTAAATTGTTATATGGTTGGAATTGGAAAATGCTACATGTAGTAATTGGTAAAATGTCTTGGATAATGTGATACTTGGCAATTGTTGTGCTCATGTTTAAGCTCTTGCATCATATACTTTGCACCTATTAGTGAAGAAATACATAGAGCATGCTAAAATTTGGTTTGCATAATTGGTCTCTCTAAGGTCTAGATAATTTCTAGTATTGAGTTTTGAACAACAAGGAAGACAGTGTAGAGTCTTATAATGTTTACAATATGTCTTTTATGTGAGTCTTGCTGCACTTGTTCATCCTTGAGTTTGCTTCAAATAACCTTGCTAGCCTAAACCTTGTATCGAGAGGGAATACTTCTCATGCATCCAAAATCCTTGAGCCAACTACTATGCCATTTGTGTCCACCATACCTACCTACTACATGGTATTTCTCCGCCATTCCAAAGTAAATTGCTTGAGTGCTACCTTTAAAATTCCATCATTCACCTTTGCAATATATAGCTCATGGGACAAAATAGCCTTAAAAACTATCGTAGTATTGAATATGTACTTATGCACTTTATATTTTATTAAGTTGCTTGTTGTGCGATAACCATGCTTCTGGGGAACGCCATCAACTATTGTTGAATATCATGTGAGTTGCTATGCATGTCCGTCTTGTCTGAAGGTCTATCATTTTAGTGGTTGGAGCATGCAAAATTGTTAGAGAAGAACATTGGGCCGCTAACTAAAGCCATGAATCATGGTTGAAGTTTCAGTTTTGGACATATATCCTCAATCTCATATGAGAATAATAATTGTTGTTACATGCTTATGCATTTAAGAGGAGTCCATTATCTGTTGTCCATGTTGTCCCGGTATGGATGTCTAAGTTGAGAATAATCAAAAGCGAGAAATCCAAAATGCGAGCATTCTCCTTAGACCTTTGTACAGGCGGCATGGAGGTACCCCTTTGTGACACTTGGTTGAAACATGGCATGCAAAGATCCGGTAGTCCAAGCTAAGTAGGACGAGGTGCGGGCACTATTAGTATACTATGCATGAGGCTTGCAACTTGTAAGATATAATTTACATAACTCATATGCTTTATTACTACCGTTGACAAAATTGTTTCATGTTTTCAAAATAAAAGCTCTAGCACAAATATAGCAATCGATGCTTTCCTCTTTGAAGGACTTTCTTTTACTTTTATTGTTGAGTCAGTTTACCTATCTCCTTCCACCTCAAGAAGCAAACACTTGTGTGAACTGTGCATTGATTCCTACATACTTGCATATTGCATTTGTTATATTACTTTATGTTGACAATATCCATGAGATATACATGTTACAAGTTGAAAGCAACCGCTGAAACTTAATCTTCCATTGTGTTGCTTCAATGTCTATACTTTAAATTTATGAGTTAACTCTTATGCAAGACTTATTGATGCTTGTCTTTAAGTACTATTCATGAAAAGTCCTTGCTTTATGATTCAGTTGTTTACTCATGTCATTACCATTGTTTTGATCGCTGCATTCATTACATATGTTTACAATATGATCAAGTTTATGATGGCATGTCACTTAAGAAATTATCTTTGTTATCGTTTTACCTGCGAGAACTAAGCTTAGGGATGCTGATACGTCTCCAACGTATCGATAATTTCTTATGTTCCATGCTACTTTATTGATGATATCTACATGTTTTATACACATTGTATGTCATATTTATGCATTTTCTGGAACTAACCTATTAACAAGATGCCGAAGTGCCAGTTGTTTTCTTGTTTTTGGTTTCAGAAATCCTAGTAACGAAATATTCTCGGAATTGGACGAAATCAACGCCCGAGGTTCCTATTTTTCCACGAAGCTTCCAGAACACCGGGAAGGACCAGAGGGGGCCACAGCCCACCAGGAGGAGGCCGCGCGGCCTAGGGTTGGCCGCGCCGCCACCCCCTGCCGCCTCTTCGACCTTCCGACGCCGCCTCTTCGCCTATATAAAGCCCCCGCATCGAAAACCCTTACGGAGAGCCACGGTACGCGAAACCTTCCAGAGCCGCCGCCATCGCGAAGCCAAGATGGGGGACAGGAGTCTCTGTTCCGGCACCCTGCCGGAGCGGGGAAGTGCCCCGGAAGGCTTCTCCATCGACACCGCTGCCATCTCCACCGCCATCTTCATCACATCGATGCTCCCTCCATCGAGGCTCGGGGCTGTACCGGTAGCTATGTGGTTAATCTCTCTCCTATGTACCTCAATACAATGATCTCATGAGCTGCTTTACATGATTGAGATTCATATGAGTTTTGTATCACTACTATCTATGTGCTACTCTAGTGATGTGTTATTAAAGTAGTTTTATTCCTCCTGCATGTGTGCAAAGGTGACAGTGCGTGCACCGTGTTAGTACTTGGTTTATGCTATGATCATGATCTCTTGTAGATTGCGAAGTTAACTATTGCTATGATAATATTGATGTGATCTATTCCTCCTACATATGCATGAAGGTGACAGTGTGCATGCTATGCTAGTACTTGGTTTAGTCGTTTTGATCTATCTTACACTTAAGGTTACTTAAACATGAGCATTATTGTGGAGCTTGTTAACTCCGGCATTGAGGGTTCGTGTAATCCTACGCAATGTGTTCATCATCCAACAAAAGTGTAGAGTATGCATTTATCTATTCCGTTATGTGATCAATGTTGAGAGTGTCCACTAGTGAAAGTCTAATCCCTAGGCCTTGTTCCTAAATACTGCTTACTGCTTGTTTCTGTTTTCTGTGTTACTACTGCTGCAATACTACCACCATCAACTACACGCCAGCAAGCTATTTTCTGGCACCGTTACTGTTCATATATATTCATACCACTTGTATTTCACTATCTCTTCGCCGAACTAGTGCACCTATTAGGTGTGTTGGGGACACAAGAGACTTCTTGCTTTGTGGTTGCAGGTTGCATGAGAGGGATATCTTTGACCTCTTCCTCCCTGAGTTCGATAAACCTTGGGTGATCCACTTAAGGGAAAACTTGCTGCTGTTCTACAAACCTCTGCACTTGGAGGCCCAACACTGTCTACAGGAAAGGAGGGGGAACGTAGACATCACAACTCCGAGAGACTGAGCCCAATAAACTGATTCGGCGGGTCTTGAGATTGATGATCGAAGTCACCATAGGTGCCTCTCTACCGACGGGAACGTCGCCACCCACAGAAGAAATATTCTACCTTTATCAGACACCAAAGTGTCTAACCTAGTGTTTGAACTCTGGTAGGCTGTCTCAATTTAGTGGTTGGCCCCCGTCGGCGGGAGGGCTTGATGTCTACGGGAGCTTCTATTCTTGTAGACAGTGTTGGGCCTCCAAGAGCAGAGGTTTGTAGAACAGCAGCAAGTTTCCCTTAAGTGGATTACCCAAGGTTTATCGAACTCAGGGAGGAAGAGGTCAAAGATATCCCTCTCATGCAACCCTGCAATCACAAAGCAAGAAGTCTCTTGTGTCCCCAACACACCAAATACACTTGTCAGGTGTATAGGTGCACTAGTTCGGCGAAGAGATAGTGAAATACAAGTAATATGGATGTATATGAGTGGTAATAGCAATCTGAATAAAATATGGCAGCGAGTAAACATGCAGCAAAACAGTAAACAAACGGAGATTCGATGCTTGGAAGCAAGGCCTAGGGATCCTGCTTTCACTAGTGGACACTCTCAACAATGATCACATAATAGGACTACTCTACACTCTTTTGTTGGATGATGAACGCATTGCGTAGGATTACACGAACCCTCAATGCCGGAGTTAACAAGCTCCACAATGCAATGTTCATATTTAAATAACCTTAGAGTGCAAGATAGATCAACATAATTACACCAAGAACTAACATAGCATGCACACTATCACCATCATGCATATGTAGGAGGAATAATACACATCAATACCATCATAGCAATAATTAACTTCATAATCTACAAGAGATCATAATCATAGCCTACGCCAAGTACTCACACGGTGCACACACTATCACCATTACACATGGAGGAGGAATAGAGTACTTTAATAACATCACTAGAGTAGCACATAGACGATATTCAACTAGATCACATAAAGAGAGAGATGAACCACATAGCTACGGCGAGCCCTCAGCCCCGGGGGTGAATTACTCCCTCCTCATCATGGAGGCAGCGATGGCGGTGAAGATGGCGGTGGAGACGGTGGTGGAGACGGCTCCGGGGCAATTCCCCGTCCGGCAGGGTGCCGGAACAGAGTTCTGTCCCCGAATCTTGATTTCGCGATGGCGGCGGCTCTGAAGGTTTTCTCCGTATCGTGGTCTCGGCGGTGTTTTTAGGTCAGGGAGGCTTAAATAGGCGCCGAGAGGGAGTCGGAGGGGCCACGGGGTGCAGGACCATAGGGGGCGCGCCCCCCGGCCGCCGGGGTGTGGTGCAGGGCCCCCGGCTCCCTCTCGTCCCCCGGTGCTCTGGAAGCTTCCGGGAAAAATAGGAACTTTGGCGGTGATTTCGTCCGATTCCGAGAATATTTCGTTACTAGGATTTCTGAAACCAAAAACAGCAGAAAACAGGGCCTTTCGGCATCTCGTCAATAGGTTAGTTCGAAAACGCATAATAATGACATATAATGTGTATAAAACATGTAGATATCATCAATAAAGTGGCATGGAACATAAGAAATTATAGATACGTTTGAGACGTATCAAGCATCCCCAAGCTTAGTTCTGCTCGTCCCGAGCAGGTAAAACGATAACAAATGATAATTTCTTAAGTGACATGCCATCATAGCCTTGATCATACTATTGTAAAGCACATGAGATGAATGCAGAGATTCGAAGCAATGATGAGGATAATGAGTAAACAAATGAATCATATAACAAAGACTTTTCATGAATAATACTTTCAAGCCAAGCATCAATAAGTCTTGCATAAGAGTTAACTCATAAGCAATAAATTCTTGGTAGAAAGCTTTGAAACAACACAAAGGAAGATATAAGTTTCAGCGGTTGCTTTCAACTTTAACATGTATATCTCGTGGATAATTGTCAACACAAAGTAATATAACAAGTGCAATAGGTAAACATGTAAGAATCAATGCACACAATTTACACAAGTGTTTGCTTCTAGGATAGAAAGAATAGGTAAACTGACTCAACAATAAGGTAAAAGAATGGTCCTTCAAAGAGGAAAGCATTGATTGCTATATTTGTGCTAGAGCTTTGATTTTGAAAACACATAGAGAGCATAAAAGTAAAGTTTTGAGAAGTGTTTGTTGTTATCAACGAATGGTAGCGGGTACTCTAACCCCCTTGCCAGGCAAACCTTCAAAGAGCGGCTCCCATTTTATTTTGTTTTTGGGTGACACTCCTTCCAACCTTTCTTTCACAAACCATGGCTAACCGAATCCTCGGGTGCCTGCCAACAATCTCATACCATGAAGGAGTGCCTTTTTTATTTTAGTTTTATTATGTTGACACTCCTCCCCACCTTTGCTTTCTCAAGCCATGGCTAACCGAATCCTTCGGGTGCCGTCCAACAATCACATACCATGGAGGAGTGTCTATTTTTGTTAATTAATTTGGGACTGGGAATCCCATTGCCAGCTCTTTTTGCAAAATTATTGGATAAGCGGATGAAGCCACTAGTCCATTGGTGAAAGTTGCCCAACAAGATTGAAAGATAAACACCACATACTTCCTCATGAGCTATAAAACATTGACACAAATCAGAGGTGATAAATTTTGAATGGTTTAAAGGTAGCACTCAAGCAATTTACTTTGGAATGGCTGAGAAATACCATGTAGTAGGTAGGTATGGTGGACACAAATGGCATGAATATTGGCTCAAGTGTTTGGATGCATGAGAAGTATTCCCTCTCGATACAAGGTTTAGGCTAGCAAGGTTATTTGAAGCAAACTCAAGTATGAAATGGTGCAGCAAGACTCACATATAAACATATTGTAAACATTATAAGACTTTACATCGTCTCCTTGTTGTTCAAACACCTCAACCAGAAAATATCTAGACTTAGAGAGACCAATCATGCAAACCAAATTTTAACAAGCTCTATGTAATTATTCATTAATGGGTACAAGGTACATGATGCAAGAGCTTAAACAAGATCTATATGAGCACAACAATTGCCAAGTTTCACCTTATTCAAGACATTATACCAATTACTACATGTAGCATTTCCCGTTTCCAACCATATAACAATTAACGAAGCAGTTTCAACCTTCGCCATGAAAATTAAAAGCTAAGAACACATGTGTTCATACGAACCAGCGGAGCGTGTCTCTCTCCCAAACAATCATTTATTCAAACAAAAACAAAAACAAAAACATACAGACGCTCCAAGTAAAGCACATAAGATGTGACCGAATAAAAATATAGTTTCACTAGAAGAAACCTGATAAGTTGTCGATGAAGAAGGGGATGCCTTGGGCATCCCCAAGCTTAGATGCTTGAGTCTTCTTAAAATATGCAGGGATGAACCACCGGGGCATCCCCAAGCTTAGACCTTTCACTCTTCTCGATCACATTATATCACCCTCTTCTATTGACCCTTGAAAACTTCCTTCACACCAAACTTCAAGCAAACTCATTAGAGGGTTAGTGCATCATTAATAATTCACTCATTCAGAGGTGACACAATCATTATTTTCACTTCTGGACATTGCATAATGCTACTGGACATTAGTAGATCAAAGAAATAAATCCAACATAGCAAAAGAGGCAATGCGAAATAAAAGGCAGAATCTGTCAAAAATAGAACAGTCCGTAAAGACGAATTTAGAAATGGCACCAGACTTGCTCAAATGGAAAAACTCAAAACTAATGAAAGTTGCGTACATATCTGAGGATCACGCTCGTAAATTGGCAGATTTTTTCGAATTTTCTACAGAGAATTGTGCCCAGATTCGTGACAGACAGCAATGCTGTTTCTGCGCAGCGATCCCAAATATAACATCAACTTTGACATAGAAACTTTACTTGGCACAAAAATATGATAAGGAGAGGTTGCTACAGTAGTAAACAACTTCCAAGACACAAATATAAAACAAAGTACTGTAGAAAAATAACACATGGGTTATCTCCCAAGAAGTTCTTTCTTTATAGCCATTAAGATGGGCTCAGCAATTTTGGTGATGCACCCGCAAGAAATAGTATTTGAAGCAAAAGAGAGCTTCAAGAGGCAATTCAAAACACATTTGAGCCTAACATGCTTCCTATGCAAAAGAATCTTATACACAAATGAATTCATGAAGAGCAAAGTGGCAAGCATAAGAGGATAAAACACGAGTAACTTAAAGATTCTCAACATAAAGAGGGGAAACTTAATATTATTAAGATGCATATAACCATATTTCCCTCTCTCATAATAACTTTCAGTAGCATCATTGATGAAATCCACAATATACCCATCACTTAAAACATTCTTATCATGGTTCATATGCATAGAAGTATCATTAATTTTGGCATAAGAAGAGTTATTCTCATTAATAGTAATTGGAGCAAGATTATTATCAAGAATTTGAACATGGTAAACAAGTTGCATATTAAAAGAATTGTTTTTGGCAAGCCCATCATAACTATGACAAGTTTCATAAGGATAATTGTAGCATGTGTCATATACATCTCTACAGTAATTATCTAAACCTGAATATGTAATATCATCATTTTCACTAAAAGTAGAAGTCTCAAATATAGGATCTTCAAGCACAGCATCCCCAAGCTTAGGGCTTTCAATATCATCGTTTAAGGGGACATGAATAATGCTATCATCATTACTTTCATAATCAGTACCAAAGAGATTTCCAATATCAAAGGTAGTGTGCTCATTCAAATCATGATCGCTAATGTATGTAAAGGGCATAGGAAGATCATCGTATTCAGATTCATTATCACAATAATCATTAGGAGCAACATACTTACGGTTACCTAGCGTTATCTCGTTCACGCGGGGATACGCCGTTACCTCTTTCTTTTTATTCTCCTTCTTCTTCTTCTTCTTCTTCTTCTTCTTCTTCTTCTTCTTTCCCTTCTTTAGGAGGAAGAGGCTTGAAGGGTGGCTTGTCCGCATAACCTGATTTACTTTTAGAAACAATAGAAGAAACTTGGGAGGATCCCTCCTTTTCATTAATTAGTTGAAAACACACAGCGGTCCTATCATATTTTGGCAAGGTGTCATCTTCTAAAATATTTTGTATGTAAGTATTTGTATGGCTATTATTAATGCAATAAGAAAGACAACCATGCAGGACATCATCAATATCAAGATCGTTAATATTTAACAAAGAAATTTTTCTTGATAACTCTTCACACTTCAAAAATAAGGTAAGTTCATCATGCTGATTAGGAGTAATTTCATCATCACAATACAAATTTGCAGCACTTATGGGGTTCGAATTATCATTGGAGGAACATTGAAAATTAAAATGACCAACTCTATGGCAAAGTTCACAAATAAAAGGATAGAGGGCACACACTTTTTCTCCAAGATCATCTAGAGCTCTAGACCATTTTCTAGTTTTTTCATTTCTGTGATGGATACAATATTCATCTTCTATTTGATTAATTCCACAAGGTCTATGTATTCCACAAAAATTAACATGCTTATAGGAAATAGCATTCTTAGGAGTTTGAGCATGCTTATTGCAATCATTAACAACAATGTCATTCTTCATGCAAGCCTCTTTAAAAGGTTCATGATACTTATCAAAATTCTTTTTAGGCAATTCTAAATGAGAAGCAAAGGCTTTATAAAGATTTGCAGCAACTTGAGAGTCAAGACCATAAGTAGCACTCATATTTCGAAATTTATCAGTATTCATGAAAGTTTCAATGCATTCATAATCATAATTTATACCTGACTCTTTACCTTTGTCGTTCTCCCAATCTTCAGCGTTCTCCTTAATCCGATCTAGAAGGTCCCTTTTAAACTCTTCTTTATTGCTCGTGAATGATCCAGAACAAGTAGTATCCAGCAAGGTCTTATCTTGAAAAGAAAGTCTTGCATAGAAATTATCAATAATTATATTACCGGAAGCTCATGATTGGGGCATTTGAGCATTAAAGTCTTCAATCTCTCCCATGCTTGGGCAATACTCTCTCCATCATGAGGCCAAAAATTATATATATGGTTTCGATCTTTGTGAATTTCACTTGGAGGATAGAACTTGGAATAAAATAGAGGCACAATATCCTTCCAATCAAGAGAGCGCCCGTCCTTCAGCAGTTTATACCAATGCGCCGCTTTACCAGACAGCGACATATCAAATAATTTCTTTCTAACTTCATCCATTGAAATACCTGCACACTTGAATAACCCGCATAATTCATGCAAAAACAGTAAATGATTACTAGGATGGACAGTTCCATCCCCTTCATAGCGGTTATCCATAACACGTTCAATAATTTTCATAGGTATTTTATACGGAATACTTTCAGCAGGTGGATTTAAAATATCAGAAGCATCATTAAAGTTATCGCATATGGGAGATAAAGCATTATCAGAGCAAAATATTTCTTCCAAAGCGGAGGAGCTAAAAAGACTATTTTTATGTAAACTAGCTTCCCCAAGCTTAGACTTCTTCATAGCATTAGCAGTAATTGCATTCATACTAATAACATTGCTACTATCATGTAAATAAGGTTCCATAGGTTTTTTAATTTTCGCATCAAACCATCCATGTCTTAAATCAGGAAATAGAATAAGAAGCTCTTTGTTGTCCATTATGCCTAACTAGTGTAAACAAGAAACAAAAAGATGTAATTGCAGAGTCTAAAGGAAATAGCTTAGAACACACACAATGGCGCCGGAAAATCTGTTACAGGCCGGAGTGTAGTACCTTTTACCTTTCTTTCCGGCAACGGCGAGAAAAGTGCTTGATGTCTACGGGAGCTTCTATTCTTGTAGACAGTGTTGGGCCTCCAAGAGCGGTTTGTAGAACAACAGCAAGTTTCCCTTAAGTGGATTACCCAAGGTTTATCGAACTCGGGGAGGAAGAGGTCAAAGATATCCCTCTCATGCAACCCTGCAATCACAAAGCAAGAAGTCTCTTGTGTCCCCAACACACCAAATACACTTGTCAGGTGTATAGGTGCACTAGTTCGGCGAAGAGATAGTGAAATACAAGTAATATGGATGTATATGAGTGGTAATAGCAATCTGAATAAAATATGGCAGCGAGTAAAAACAGTAAACAAACGGAGATTCGATGCTTGGAAGCAAGGCCTAGGGATCCTGCTTTCACTAGTGGACACTCTCAACAATGATCACATAATAGGACTACTCTACACTCTTTTGTTGGATGATGAACGCATTGCGTAGGATTACACGAACCCTCAATGCCGGAGTTAACAAGCTCCACAATGCAATGTTCATATTTAAATAACCTTAGAGTGCAAGATAGATCAACATAATTACACCAAGAACTAACATAGCATGCACACTATCACCATCATGCATATGTAGGAGGAATAATACACATCAATACCATCATAGCAATAATTAACTTCATAATCTACAAGAGATCATAATCATAGCCTACGCCAAGTACTCACACGGTGCACACACTATCACCATTACACACATGGAGGAGGAATAGAGTACTTTAATAACATCACTAGAGTAGCACATAGACGATATTCAACTAGATCACATAAAGAGAGAGATGAACCACATAGCTACAGCGGAGCCCTCAGCCCGGGGGTGAATTACTCCCTCCTCATCATGGAGGCAGCGATGGCGGTGAAGATGGCGGTGGAGACGGCGGTGGAGACGGCTCGGGGGCAATTCCCCGTCCGGGTGCCGAACAGAGAGTTCTGTCCCCGAATCTTGATTTCGCGATGGCGGCGGCTCTGGAAGGTTTTTCTCCGTATCGTGGTCTCTGGCGGTGTTTTTAGGTCAGGAGGCTTAAATAGGCGCCGAGGGAGTCGGAGGGGCCACGGGGTGCCCAGACCATAGGGCGCCCCCCTGGCCCGCGCCGGGGTGTGGTGCAGGGCCCCCACAGCTCCCCTCTCGTCCCCCTCCGGTGCTCTGGAAGCTTCCGGAAAAATAGGAACTTTGGCGGTGATTTCGTCCGATTCCGAGAATATTTCGTTACTAGGATTTCTGAAACCAAAAACAGCAGAAAACAACACTTTCGGCATCTCGTCAATAGGTTAGTTCCGGAAAACGCATAATAATGACATATAATGTGTATAAAACATGTAGATATCATCAATAAAGTGGCATGGAACATAAGAAATTATAGATACGTTTGAGACGTATCAGGGCTCCATTTTCCTCTTTTTAGGGTTGAAGTTTGGCGGGGCGGCGTTTAGGTGATGGCGTCCCTCCCAATAAGGTCTTCCCGGTTTCAGCCCCATCTCGACGACATTGAGAATCTTGTGGGTGTGGTGTGGTCTTCGAGGATTTTGTCTGGCTGTGGGGATCTTCGGATCGTCGAGCATCTTCATCGGCAGTTCATCCTTATTCTTCGTCTTCTGGACGGTTCTTGACCCATTCGGCGACTTCCCGTCCGTAACCAACAATGTCAGGCCGATTTAGGGAGGAGCAGCTGCGGCGGCGCACCATCAACACGGTCTGGAGGTTGAAGATGGGCTTCTCAAGGATCTCGTTGTAATTTATGTTTTTCTTAAGGTGCTTTCAATTGTTCGTTATTTATTTTAATACTAGGATCCGATTCGTAAATAAAAAACTTCAGTGGCCTGGAGGTGCTCACTGTCCTCTAGCTGAAAGCACCCGATCATAGTATCGGGGGCTACTCTTATCGAGAGCATTGTTCATGCTCCCGATAAGATGCAAGATTATGGAAAAATATGGAGTCGGTTAAAAACAAGTTGAGCCTACACCCAAGTGCAAACACTCGGATGTAGCCTCGGGAACTACTCTCTTCGGGAGCGCTGGTCGCGCACCCGAAGAAATTTATCAATATATAAAGAGCAATACATCAAGTCAATATAGATGAACCCGAAGAATTTCGGCAGTGGGTAGACATCTTCGAGTTTTATAAACTCGTCATGTACTCCCATCGGGAGCATCAAGATTTTACTCAATAAAATACAGTAACCCGAAGATATGGTGCAACCCGGAGAAATCAAAGGCACTCGACAATATACTCCTAGAGCGCGTCTGCCGCGGTAAAAACTCTGAATGTTGTGACTTGTAAAAGGGTCACGAAGGTAAGACCCCAGGATCCGTCTTGTGTGTCGTGGCATCGCACCCGAATGCGCGCTCCCACTTTATCCACATCAACAAATGTGGAGAAAATCCTAGCGGACGCATTGGGTACCTGATAACTTAGCTTTTCGATAAGTCCTAAAGCGGCACGCCCTAAATTACGTCAGTATCCCAGGTTCGAGTCTTGGGACTCGAACTTGAAGTAGGTTTATGCGGATTTGCCACAAGAGCAATTAACTGATACCTGATTCATCAGATGGACCAACCTCATTTACCAACATCCGTGTACAATATAGATGACGAATAAAAATAGTGTCTTCACGGACTCGAAGTATTTACTAAAGAGATGAAGGATGGAGATTTTACCCGATTCTATGACTCGAATAAAATCTCGGGGGCTACTACATAGGGCTGGAATTCGAGCCGAGCCGAGCCAGCTCGGCTCGACTCGCTAAAGCTCGGTCAACAACCGAGTTAGCTCGACTCGACTCGTTTAACAATCGAGTCTAGATTTGAAACTCGGCTCGACTCGCAAAGCTCGCGAGTAACTCACGAGTAGCTCGTTTAAAACTATCAAATAGAACATGTAAAATATACAATGCATTTTCCCAAATATTTGAGCATGAATGATGAACAACAAGCATTAGGATTATGGTAACAGAACAATATAAACCACAATGATCAATATATCATTAGAATAAGATTGCCGAGTTGAGAAACCAAAAATATAGTTGCCCATTTTGCTGGGTTTGGGCCAACTTCATTTTTACCAAGCTAAACGAGCTACTCGCGAGTTCGATGAACTCGACTCGTTTAGCTTGAACTTGTTTAACGACAAAATATGAAACTTGGCTTGGCTCGTTATACACCGAGTTCGAGTCGAGCCGAGTCGAGTCACGAGTTACTCATTTAGCTCGCGAGTTTCGAGTTTTAATTCCAGGCCTACTACTACATAGGTATGCCTAATGAGCATGTCACGTGTATACCCTTGGTTTATTTTTTCAGGTATCTTAGGAGTTGAAGGCCTATGGACCCGAAGGTTTGGAGGCCCATGAAGCCGAAGATATGCGGTCCGAGGGAGCAGAGTCAATATAGGGAAACTTTTAGCAATATATGGAAAGGCCCAACGTGACCCGATGTTTGTATACTTGTACATCACGAAAAGCCTAGGCTTCGCCTCGTATATAAGGGCGAAGCTAAGGTCGAAGAAAGGATCGATCATTCTTAAACCCTAGCCACCGTTTCTTTCTAGCTAGGCGCCTTTATTCGTCTTACCATCTTCGAGTTCTACTTGCCCTCTACTTTCACGAAACCCTAAGTCTACAATCTGTAGGCATTGATGAGTAGATACTTCATCATATGCCTTCTCAAAATCTAACATAAGCAGGATTCCCTCGTGCTTGCTCACCCGAATATCATGTACCATCTCTATGAGCGCGGAGTGGTCGGTCAAGAATGTTTCTGCCCTTGATGAATGCAGTTTGGTTTGGGCTTATGATGCTGTTGGCAATCGGATCGAGTATAGTGGCATATGCTTTGGAGATAATTTTGAAGATCACATTGATCAGGGCAATCGATATGTACTGGGATATCTGGTCCGCCCACGAGACTTTAGGAATAAGGGAAAGGATCCCAAACTTCAGTCTAGCAATATCGAAACGTCACAGCACAAAATCATTCAGAATATGAAAAATGTGGTGTTTCACTTGTGGCCAGAATTTCTTGAAGAACGCAATTGTCTTCATCTCTTTAATAATAGCTTTGTGCTCGCCTTAGAAAAAGTGCTAGGGAGGTAACGCGTACATTTTTTTGTTTTCTTTTGCGTGGCAAAACTTTAGAGTTAACCCGCGCTCCTAAGCTACATGTGATAAGCTATTTCAACCAAAAAAAAGTCTTCCACGGTACGGCCGTACTTGTCGACCCGAATTCCCCAACGTTATGCAAGCTCTGGTATCCGAGTTTCTCCGTACACGTAACCTTATCGTGTTCGGCATCCAGAGTTTTATTTGGACTCCTCCACCCTGGTCTCCAGGTAGAAGTTGTCGAGAAACCAGGTATAGTAGTTGTACGTATATATAGTAAATAAACAGAGGACCCTGACCTCGGGATCGTGTTTTGTTTTCTTGCGTTCCATAGTCGTTGGCCAACTCTCATGGCGGAAGGGGGCTGGGATGAACTCCCGGACGATGTCGTCCAACAAATCGACGGGCGCCTTCCATGCCCGCTCGACCGCGTCTTCATGGCCGCCTGCTGCAAGTCGTGGCGCACAGCTCCCGTCGGGCCGCCCGCGCGTTCCCTCCCCTGCCTCATCCTCCCGCTCGTCCGAGGGCCGTCCGTCGCCTGCATCCTGGGCGGCGGCGCCCTGCACGGCCTCGACCTTCCGGCGGACGCGCGTCGCGCCCGTTTCTTCGGCTCCTACGAGGGCATGTGGGCGTTCGTGGCACTCCGCCGAAGAGACGGGCACGTGCTGCTGAACGTCCGCACCGGCGAGCGCATCCCGCTGCCGGACATCGAGTTTGGGAAAATCACGAGGTTCCGCCGCGCGGTTTACGACGAGAACGGAGCCATCCAGACGTTCAGATGGGCGGGGATCGGGGGCCCTCGCCGTCCCGTCATGATGCTCGCCGCGACCCTCTCTCGCGCGCCGGCGGTTGACGACGAGGAGTGCGTCGCCGGCGCCATCCTCAACGTGCTCGGACCGGAAGGCCGTGTCAACCACTGGCGCTACGTCTGCTTCTGGCGCCTGGGCTCGCAGATGGCCATCCAGGCACAAGAGGTCAGCAGCCATGTTGGGTGGTCGCCGCAAGACATCGCCTACTTCGACGGCCGCTTCTACGTGCTGACCAAGGGCGAGCACCTCCGGACCTACACCGTGCTTAACGAACCGGATCCGAACCGGGAGGGAGTGGATAATTTTCACGCCAAGTTGTGCAACCTCTACCGCACCGGCCGCGGCGACAAGCCAGACGACGCAGTACCCCGCGCCGGATACCTCGTCGTCTCCCGCGGCCAGCTCCTCATGGTGGTCAAGGAGTGGATGCCCGACGACGGTGCCACCTCCTGCATCCGGCTCTTTGCGCTTACTCCGGCTGTCGTCCTACTCCACGATGATCCAGACTCCTCTCTCGCTTGGACTGCGGTAGAAAGCCTCGATGGCCGGCTGCTCGTCGTCGGCCCCGGCTGCTCTAGGGCATACGAGTGCGCCCACTTCCCATCCGGCTGCATTCAGGAGGGTGTATACTTTCTCGACGACCGCACCTACTACAACTACACCTTCTTCGCGCCCTACTTCCCCGAGCAGAGTAGTCCTGACGAGTTTACCTGCACCGATAATGGCAGGTGCCGCCTGCTGCCGGCTCTCCCCGAGCATTGCTTCCCCATCAAGCCCGGGGAAAGCTCCTTCTCCACTTACTCGCCGCCGGTCTGGCTCCTACCTTGAACCTGTACTGCATGATGGACGACACGGCACAAGATTAATGCTCTCTACATCGTCTACAATTTTTTTTTTTTGAACACGGATCGTCTACAATTTGACAGGCGCATAAGAGTGTGCATATACGATAGCATACTCATACTTGCTACTCCCTCCGTTTCAAATTAGTTATCCTAGGTTTCGTTAGATTTTGTCTAGATACCATTGTATTTAACGCGTTTCAGTGTGCGGGTTTGTTTATTTTATTTATAATATTATATTATTCTACTCCCTTCGATTCATATTATTGACTCAATTTTGAATGTCTAGTTAACAAACACATCTTGATACATATGTATCTAGGTAAATTTGAGTTAAATTAATTTGAATTGGAGAGTACACAAGAAAGTATATATATAAGTTTCTTACATAATATAAATGTGTGATTTTTTAAATCAATCTTACAAATATGTTTTATGCTAAGTTACAAAAGTGTTCTATAGTACTATATTGTTCTATGGCTATGATCATTTCTCAATCGATTGAGAACTAACTTTATTACCAGTGAAATGATGTCATCAAATCTCATTTGCAACTTAGATTTAGCATGAATCACAATTTTTAATGCAACAGAAACAAAGAGAAACACTCAATAAGGACGTTTAACTTGTTGTTTTATGGATAATTAATTGTTTGTTACATGGAAGAAATGGATATGTTGTAGCAGTGCATATGTGGCAAACACTTACGGTTTTGATCAAAATCCATGAATCTTAAACTTAACAATCAAGATGAAAAATTGTGCCATAAACAATAGCTGAAATTAGCAAAGGCACGGGAATTAATAAAATTATTCTGTCATGTTGCTTGTAGCAACATGGTTAACATACTACCATGCTAACAGCCGCTCTATGATACAAATAAACTAATTGAACTACCATAGGGGACTATCAACAACAAAGGAGATAAATAAAACACTATCAAAAGCAAAGGAGATAACCAGCTGCTCCCTACTCCTTGGGATTATTCCAAAACAAATTGTAGTGGGAATTAGAAGAGGTTTCACTCTCTGCCCACTCACTGGTACACCAGGGAGACAGCCGCCCGTGACCGCAGTCGTGCAATTCAAGATTCATACTATTCATATAAGCATACTGATATAAGCAACCAAGTAATCTTGACGGAGGACACCATTCAAGAAACCATAATTCTTGTACACATATTTATAGGACACAAAGTATCATTGTTGTTCACACACTGAGTAACATACACACTAAATAACTTAGCTTACGCTGCAAAAAAAAAATAGCTTTGAAATTTTGTTTACTTTTGAAAGATACTCAATTTGTGTCGCACATTGATGCCTATCTTTTGGCCATCCTCGGCAGAACAGGCAACACAAGAGGCCATTACTCCAAGTGAAAGAGGTCACATAATCACGTGTCAAAACATCAACAGCTAGAGGATTCTCTTTTGCAAAGATACAATAACACAGTCCTTGTTAGAAAAAATCTTTTGGCCACAACCAAAGTATTCAGACCCACAAGTAAATTATACATTCATATAAATTTATTTCATTCTGTTTGCGTAATCATGGCAACCCTGAGCATATCAAAAGTTTACCGTAGGTGGTTGCAGATGGGTGGATTTCATGCCGAAGATCATAAGTTCCATTAATACTTCTTTGGAACTATCAGAACTAGTTGAATGCCCGTGCGTTGCTACGGCTCTTTTTTTCTCACTATTTATAAACATAATGCACGTGAAAATTCTGCTGTTCTGAAGGATATGCAAGCACATAATTGTTTTCCATCAACACCCATATTTATAAGTCTAAAAATATCCAAAAACCAATGTAATAGTATAGTAAACAAGGTTTAAAATAACGTGCTAAATGTAATAGCGTCAGCCTCCTTCAAATGCCATGGACGCTATATCATGCTAATTGCGTGCTATATTTCAAATAGCGTTTTGAAAAAATACCAAATATAGCCTAAAAATAAAGGATTTGGCTAAAATGTTGGATAGTTAGTTCAAAATAACTGAATCATACATACATAACCACATACAGTAAATAGATGTCCAATTTTTTAGAAAGCTAACATCAACATTTCACAACATAGTATAAATTATTTATTAAGAATCATCAGCATTAGTGATATTATTTTCTAATTTAGAAGAGGAATCAACAGAATGCAGTTCATCATCACGAAAAAGTGAAAGCAAGTTAGATTGAAAAAATAGCACGTTAATGCTATAAAAATTTAGCGCGATATAGCATGCTATTTCACGAATAGCGCCATAGCGAGCAAAATTACTAAAATTTAGCGTGGACCCTCCAAATATGCTATAGCGTGGTATTAGCGGAGAAATAACGCGCTATTTAGAACCTTGATAGTAAATGATATAAGCATGCAAAATTTTAATACGAAATTCTCGGGTACACAAATTCTTGGCCCCAGTTCTAGTAAAGACACCAAACTGAGTCTATAGATGTATTAGATATGCATTGTGTACAACGAATAAAATGTGTAACTTGGAATATGAAAGGAGAGGTTATTGAACGAGGTGTGCTCCTACAAATCACATATAACAATAACTATAGAACTTGAATTGATGACTTCCGCAGATCCAACACAAATCATTTATGATGCATCCAGTCTATTTTTCTCTACGCTCTCTTATTTCTATGTCATGATCGGGCTCCTTTGCCCTTCCTGCTGCCAACACCCTAAAATGAAAAATTATTGTAGAAAATAAATTAATAAAGTTGACTCTAATTTGCGTATTGTGCTTGCTCAACCTCCTACTAATCCCTCACAAACGCTTCCCTCTAGTCATATAGCCTCAGTTGCCAATCGTAGTTGTAGTTCAATTGGAAAAATGTGTGAGCAAGACCAACTAATTTCCCATCCTTTTTCATTAAATACACAGTTCTAAGAGATAAAAGAGTTTATAAGGGAAACTGGTCAATTCTCTTCTTTCGAATGAAAGGTAAATAAGTTTTAAAGTACATAAAGAGCATTTTTCTGAATTTACTACTGCAAGTATTGTGTTTAGTTGGTCTTGCACTCAAATACCGACTTCTAGGAGCTACTATACACCAATAATCATTTAAATTGTAACAAAAATAAATAGTGGATCATTCTTACAGCTGAAGCTAAGGAGGCCTCAAGATCCGTATTATATAAGACTACCATTCCTAATCAACCACACATGTATACCATGAAACCAAATTAACGGTGAGAACAATGATAACAAATTCAAAAAGTAATATCAACCATGCTAAATTTCTCAAATGAATGTAGTCCCTTAAAAACATGAAATGATTGCATTTGCGTGCCTGCTAGATAGAGCCAATCAGCAAAGAGGACTAATTGATGCCTTGGAGAGGAGATAAAATTGAGATCGATGGCTTTGCACTTGATCTATCCACGAACGAGCTTGTACAATGGATGTACATGAGGATCCAACTGCTGATAAGAATGACATGCAGTGGTGGCAGACGCACGTGCACGGCAAGGTGCTCGAGCTGCTGCACCCAGCGGAGGTAGAGGCGGGTCGACCCCGCTACCGCCGGGCCATCGGCTTCCCCAAGAGGCGGCACAACAAATTGATCCTCGCAATGAGAAGCTGGTCGAGGTGCTCGCCGTCGGTGGCGACGACGCCATCGGAGTGGACATGCACCCAAAGAGGCGGATGCAGGGGATGGGCGGCGCGGTCGGGCAGGTCCGGATCGGCCAGCAACAGGAGCATGGTGAACTTCCCCATGCGAGCGTGTTGGATTCCCGACTGCGTTTCTTTTTGTTGATTGATTATGGTTTGCATTGTATTCAGAAGTCTGTCATTGTTTCCTTCTGAAAGTGATTGCGCTGGATGTCTTTCCTTAATTGACATTATATGTGTTTTCTTGATTGAATCGTGATTTACGTTATACTGGAAAGATCGATGATGCGCTGGTTTTATTTCCTTATGAATCGTGATTTGCATTACATGTGTGACTGAGGTTGGACGTAACTTGATGGGCGATTTTGAGATGATGGACGGCTCGGATCTTCCGAATGTTTAAAGTCAAAGTTATACCATCCCCAACTCCAATATAATAGTAAAGATATGAATCGTGATTTGCATGAAATGTGTGACTGACGCTGGACGTAACTTGATGGGCGATTTTGAGATGATGGACGGCTCGGATCTTCCGAATGTTTAAAGTCAAATTTATACCATCCCCAACTCCAATATAATAGTAAAGACTATTCAATATAGGCTGTGTAGTAGCTAGCCTATTGTACTACCAATTTTTTCCTATGAAGAATTTAGCTGATCTATCATGTGCTTTGTAGCGGAGTCCGGAGGCCGCGTTTCATTGATCTCCAGGAACGGAAAGGAGGAGAGGATGGAGCAGCATATTCATTGGTTGCGACCAAGGATTAGAAGTGTGTGGGAGCGAAGATGAAGGAGATACGAATGACTGCGACGATTATTTCGTGATTTAGGCCTGGTAGTGCATGCAAGTGTTAAATTACCGAAAACATATGTGTGCGCCGAAGGAAAGACGGAGTGCGGGGAATGAACACAAAACGAAACACTCTCCTTTTTTTCTATGTATATGTAGTAGAGGAACGGGAAGTTTTGATTCGTGAGCATTTAGTGGGAAAATACTCCATGCATAAGGATGTTTGTTTCCTTCTACGTCGGAGAAAAAATGCTGAGGGCAGCAAGCATTAAAAGATTTTTACCAAGTATTTTAATGTCCGCCGAAATGATTGATACTACGTCTGATTGTTTCCTAATTAGATTGGGCGAAGTGAAAATCGTGCGATTAGATTGGATGGATAGGATGCTTTCAATGACGACCACCAAAGTGCGTTGAGTGTCAAACGACCAACTCCCATTTAATAGTAAAGATTTTCATTTGATTAAGGTGTTTGTGAGGAAACTCAACATAGCCAGCTGTTGTTTTATGATCAACGAAATGATTTGCAAGGAATCCTTACCAAATATAGCAAACATCTGCATAAGAAATTATTCTCTTCATGGGGGCATGTATGTATGAAAAGCCAGCTCATTTTTAAGTCAAATAGGACCCTAAATTAAGTCACTCCTGATGACAAACCTAGCACTTGCCTTATCTTCGTACTATAATCAGTGCTGCCATATCTATACAATTATATTGGAGTTGGTCGTAGATCGTACAACGCGTTTGGTGAAGGAGATTCGGAGCATCTAGACCGTTCAATCAAATCTTAGGGTCTCCCCTTAATATCCAATCGTTGGATCACATTTGATAGCAAGTTGCTGCTCCTTCCCTGGTATCAATCATGGTAATTAGGAAAGATATATTTCTTGCAACGAAAAAATAAATCTCGCAACCTCAATTACGGTACAAATTCTTGCTAATTAAATCAGTCCAACTATCGTGCCAAATACTAGCCATAATTCTTGCTAATCAAATCAGCCATAATTCTCCGCATAATATTCAATCGTCAGTTACGGTAACTTGCCCTTCCTTCCATTGTCAACGTGTATCATAAATCACGGTTAATTACGACAAGATATATTTCCTTGCCCATAATCAGGAAAAGTCAAATAGCTCGCTCTATCACGGTTAATCACTTCCCTCTTTAGTGCAGAAAAACCAGGCCACAAAATATCACGAGCACCAACGCCGCTGAATACATCTCTCTCCCCGCTCTCACTTCTCTTGTGTTGGGCCTAGGATGTGGTTTTCTTCACGCACCGCCGCCCAGGTTACTGTCCAGTACGGCGTAGCCACCCGCCCCCTCCCTCTGCTTTATCTATACTATTATATTGGAGTTGGTCGTAGATCGTACAACGCGTTTGGTGAAGGAGATTCGGAGCATCTAGACCGTTCAATCAAATCTTAGGGTCTCCCCTTAATATCCAATCATTGGATCACATTTGATAGCAAGTTGCTGCTCCTTCCCTGGTATCAATCATGGTAATTAGGAAAGATATATTTCTTGCAACGAAAAAATAAATCTCGCAACCTCAATCACGGTACAAATTCTTGCTAATTAAATCAGTCCAACTATCGTGCCAAATACTAGCCATAATTCTTGCTAATCAAATCAGCCATAATTCTCCGCATAATATTCAATCGTCAGTTACAGTAACTTGCCGTTCCTTCCATTGTCAATGTGTATCATAAATCACGGTTAATTACGACAAGATATATTTCCTTGCCCGTAATCAGGAAAAGTCAAATAGCTCGCTCTATCACGGTTAATCACTTCCCTCTTTAGTGCAGAAAAACCAGGCCACAAAATATCACGAGCACCAAAGCCGCTGAATACATCTCTCTCCCCGCTCTCACTTCTCTTGTGTTGGGCCTAGGATGTGGTTTTCTTCACGCACCGCCGCCCATGTTACTCTCCAGTACGGCGTAGCCACCCGCCCCCTCCCCTCTGCTTTATCGCGTCCTTCTCTCTTGTGTACCGCATCGCTACCCCAGTGCCCCTTATTCCGGCTTGTTCTTCAGCGCTAACAGCATCTCCAGTCACGTCTTCTAAAGCCTTCCTTAAAAGTCATCGGATTGGTCGAATGGGAGACACCACCGCCTCGTGTCCGTTCCCAGTCGCGTTCCCTAAAACCACCTCCAAACATAAATTTAAATAATTCACATTCAAAAGAGATTGTTTCCGCCGAAGCCATCGCGATAAAAATAGCCGCTGTCAAAGTACTGGACGCGATCATATTACAGACCAAGGTGTGAACTGAACATAATTTAGAAGAAGCACGTCGGTGACGACAACGACACATCCTGAGTTGACGTAGGCTCGTTGAGCATGATGACCTTGTCGTGCTCTGCACGGTGTAGCTGCTCTGTCGGCGATGCCGACACCAACGTCGATGCGATGCCGACGCCGACGCAGGTGTACTAGCAGACGTTGTCGCCGACACGCCTGCTGGTGCCGCCGCTGCTCGTCATATGTCAGGGAGAACACGGTGTTCCGGTTGAAGCCGCCGTGCTCCAGAGCATCCTCGTACCGTGGCGACAACTCCGGGAGTGGCGTCGCCGCTGCGGCCTCGCCAAAGAAACCGGGTGTCGACGGGGACGCCACTCCCGGAATGTACGCGCTCGTCGAACAACTCTATGGGCTTGTGGCAGTTGGAGTGGCACACGCGGCCAGCATGGCCTTCTGCTGCACAAGCGACGCTGTCGTCTTCCTCGCTTGCTCCACCTCCCGCCGCTCCCTCCGCTCCACCATCGACAACTTGTGTCGCAGGCAATCTTCCTGCCACCGTTCTTTGGTCCACTCCTCCGGCTTCACCTTCGCTGCTGGCACCTTCCACAGCTTCGTGAAGGGCACCTTTTGCCCCTTCTTTGCTGCCTCCTTGTCCAGTGGCTTGGTGGCTGATTTCTTGGCCAGTTTTTTGGGGACTGTCGGCGCCATCACTGGGAGAGAGAGTAGCGGCAGCGGGAGGGAGAGAGCATCGGCGGTGGGAGGGAGAAACAAATCGGTGGGAGGGGTGAAATATTTTGGCATGTCAATGTGTCACTGACGCGTCAGACCGGTTTCTCGCTCTATCCGGCGTTCCCGGAGCGTTCCTTGTGTACCGGGGACAGCCTCGGGATGCCGGACAGCGTATTGGGCCGTGCCGGGCGGAAAAAACCTTTGGAGCGCACGACTAGGGCCGGATAAATGTCCGACGCCGTCCCAAAAACCTTTGGGAAACGCTTTGGGGGACGCGACTGGAAATGCTCTAAGCCCACGGTCACTTCCATGGTGAGAGTCCTCTGAATCGCCTTAGGGAGGAGCGAAAGAAGCGGCTTCTTAGAGGAATGTTGCGATAAGGAAGACGATGAGAGGAAGGCGTCCATGGAACGGCTGAGGTTCCATTGGAGTGCGATCTCGGGACTGCGACCACACTACTTTCCTCATTCTTCTATGTTGTTCCTCCCAAGTTATGTCACGACCACCCATATCCCTCACCTACTACCGCACAATTCTTAGAGCATCTCCACTCGTCCCCCCGAACAGGCCCCCGGCGAGCATTTTTTACATCCGGACGGCGAAAATCGGCCCGTCGCGCCCCCGGTTCCTCGTTTTCGTCCGGATTTGGCCCTTCATCCATCCGGCGAGCCCACGCCGTCCCCGGTCCCCGGGGCGCGCTCGGGACTCCGGATGAAACTTTTGGCGCGAAACGCCGTGTGGACCCGCGTAGTCGGCGACAGGAAAACCAAATCCTATCGATTTTCCCTCCATTCCCTCCAATTTGCTTGCATATCCCCATTCTCTCCCGCCGAATTTCTCCATTCCCCTCGTCTTCCAGTTCCAGTTCCCGGCGGCGCCTTCTCCTCCACCGCTCTCCTCCTCATCTTCTCGTCCACCACAATGCCGCCGACGAGGAAGCCGCGGGCGAAGAAGGAGCGGCCGCCGGGCATGACGAACGCATAGTGGGCGGCGGACGAGAAACGCGCGAGGTGGAAACAAGCTGCAGGGCGGAGAGGGTGAAAAAGCCACCGCTAAGAGGGCGGCGGCGGCCCAGGAGGAGCAAGCGAGGAAGATGAGCATGGCCTTCGGCGGCGGCGGCTCCATGTTCCCCGGCCAATGGCCGGCGGTACAAGCAGTTCCCCGTCGTCCTTCTCCCCTACGATGTACTCGCCGTCGATGACTGCCATGTTCCAAGAGGGCGCCTACGTCCAACCCCAGGTTCACGCCGTCGCCGCCCGAGCTTGACATCGGCGGCAGCGGCCAGTTCGAGGGCACCTCGCCGGTCATGCGACGAGGGCCGCTCCCGTTCGGTGCCCCGTTCGGTGCGACGGCGCCGCCGAACGATGAGGCAATCCACGAGATGATCACCTCCGGTTCCATGGCCGCCGCTGCGAGCCCGAGGTTCTTCATGGACGCCGCCGCCGCGAGCCCGGGGTTCTTCACGCAAGAGGAGGCGAGGGCGACGGCAGCTGTGGCGGCACGCAAGGATCATGTGGAGGATGTTGCCGACGGAAGCCAAGCCGTCGAAGAACAAGAAGACGAAGAACAAGGAGAGACAACTCAAGCCGACGTCAACCTGTCGAAGGGGAAGAAGAAGAGGAAGAAGGACTCGCCGCCTGCCGAACCGCGTATCAAATGGACGCCAAAGGAAGAGGAGTGCCTCGCCGAAGCTTGGATGACCGTGTCCACGAACGGCATAATCGGTGCCAATCAGTCGTTCGACACGTATTGGCTTCGAGTGAAGCAGGCGTACGAGAACGCAAACTCGTCGATCCCTACTTCAACAAGACGAACATGAACGTGTACCGGGAGAGAGGCAATGGCCACCCATTGGGGGATCATGCAGACGGCGTGCAGCAAATGGCACGGCATACAGGAGGAGGTCGAGAACGGCCGATCAGCGGCCATGACTTGGAGCAAAAGGTATGCTCCGTCGACCCTGCATCACCGAGGTACATCGTCGTTAGCTGACCCGTTTCGCCGTGCTCTTTTTCCCCAGCTGCGCCGAGCTTTGGACATGTACACGGACGACACCGGCCTGCAGTTCAAGTTCCTCAACGTCTACGCCCGCCTCGAGAACTGCGAGAAGTGGAAGGAAACTCGCACGACCCTCTCGAAGAGCAAGACCGAGCAATACAACCCCGACGCTCCGGTGGCTTGCGCGGCGGAAGGGCGCCCTGAACTCGGCCAGAAGAAGCTGAAAGAGCTCAAACGGACGGACAGTCCCGCCGACAGGATGCGGCGTCGATCGACAAGTGCTTGGCCGACTTGAGGTCGCACGCCGACGGGGAGGAACGACAAGGTCGACGGCAGGTGGCGGGAGATGCTCGCCAACCGGGCGTCCGGATCGCCCTGAGACGACGGCGGCGGCGAAGAGAGGAACAGACTTGGCGTTCTGATGGGCGGCGGCGACATGGAACGATGGACGAGGAGACGAGGAATTGGTACCGGGGCCCACCGCGACATCCTCCGAGCCCTCCGGCCAGTCCTTCGTCGTCTCCACCGGCTCCTACCTCGTCTACCTCACCATCTACCTCGTCGATTGCGGCTGCGACGTCCACCCGCTGCTTCCTCGCCGGCCGCCGCAGCCGCCGGCCACGGCGTGTGAGGAAACTGGTCCGTCGGACACCGCCGTGCCGGCCGGGACTGCCGACGAGCCTGTCTCCGTGTAATTTCCCTCCGATCGCCGATCTGTGGCTGATCTTTTTGCTATTTTTGCCGATCAACTGGCCGTACTTGTAGCGCGGGACGGCGATTTGTTTGAATCTAAACTCTATCCGCCGAACTCCGGGTGGACGACTGGAAATACGGTACTCCCCACGACTTAATTTCGTCCAATCCGGCGGTTGTTTCGTCCGGATTTGGGCGTGGGGAGCGCCAACGAGTGGGGATGCTCTTACTCCTATGGTAGCTTATCTATGTTTGGTTCAACCTCTAAACCTTAATCCCCTGACAGTCCATATGTGTTGTTTAATTTTGAGGAGAAAGAGGGAATTCCTAAACATAGTGGATACTCAGTTAAGTATCACTCGGGTGAGGCTCTCCTTTTGGTTAAGCACAGTAGATATGGGCAAAGATCAAGTGATGTTGTTGGTATTGGGCAAAGACGTCATGGCTAATTGATGGCCAAAAAATTTATCCAAAGAAAGAAGTGCTTCCAGATCAATATATCAGAGTAAGTAGAAAAAGAGTCAGCATGTCTACTAAGGAGACTAGATAGGCTACAAGAAGAGTATAAACATAATGCACCTCTGATGGTTTGATTCCACTATGGGAGGCAGCCATAGCTACAGAGTTTGGTTCCATGTTCATGTGGTGATTGTTCATTTCTACGATTTATTTCTTTTCCAGTCTTAATTTAGTTGACGACATTTCTGGATATTATACACTATTATACACTATATTTATACACTATATAAAAGTTGAACAAGTTTAGCACCTCATAGTGATTTGAGCACTGTAGATACGTGAATTATCCATTCGTTACTTCAATTATTGCGTGACGCGTAGGCTTTTTCTAGATTGTTTCCTTATCTCTTCGCTAACTACTCATTTGTAACTTTTTTTTTGCTGTTTATTTTCTTCGGCGATTCCCGGTTGCCGGTTACCATGGAACGGCCAAAGAAAAGCGAAGGAAGGACTTCTCCCACCGCTTTGACTGACTGGAGGGCGTCGGTGGCGCACGGCCTAGAAGGCGCCGAGCGGCCACGTGTGGGAGCGCGGAGAGAGTGCGGCACGCAGGTCCGCCTCTCCCCCATGCCGCGCCTCGCCTGCCTTCTGGCAACTCTAGCCCGGCAGAGTCCAGCACGAGCTTCCGCCGATCGACCCCATGTCCACCCTGCAGCATCCTTTTGTCCTCTAATTTGGATCCTCCATATCTTCCGTTTTGTTTGTTTTTTTCTGAATTTTTCTTCAAGAGATTTTTGGTCCACGCGCGATGATGCGATTTAGATTCCTGCAGGCCAGAGACGGCGATTTCGGGGCGGAGCAGGTGCGCTCCGTGAGCGGCGACCTCAGAGCGGAGAAGGCTAGGCCGACGACGGAGACCTTGAGGCAGCGCATGCGGGGGCTGACGGCGGACAACCACGACGGCGACCTCAGGGCGGATAAGCCGCGGGCCGGGTCCGGCGAATGCGGGACGGGATTTTCTGCCTTCCAGATCACTCTCCTTTCCAGGTTTGCTGCCCTCTCTCACTGTCCGGTGTTGTGCCGCTGCTTATCCCTTTGTGAGCTCCACATGGCAAATCGGAGATGCTGACCGCCGCCGTCGCACTCCCCGGCCTGATGGCATGGCTGCTACTCCTTGCAGATTGATCTGCAAGCTCTGGCGTTGCACGTTAGTTTGGCAGTGGGTTACAGCGGCAGGCTATCGTTGATTATGGCCTAGAGGATGTGTGTTGCCTGATCTGGAATAGCATTTCAGAAGCTCAGTTGGAATCTGTGTGCACGTGAAGCTTCTTACTAAAACTTTTCAATACCGAGTTGTAATTTTTTGCTTGAATTATCATTATCATGTAATATAATGTGCTCTTGCTGTGAACTAACTAATTTTCTTTTGCTTAATTTGTATTGTAGGCTGGTATAGACCTTCTGTCATTCTGTGAAAATTGGAGAACAAATTTGGCCTTCTATTCATGTTCCCTCAGTATGATAGGATTTTTTTGCTCATCATTTGATTGTTTACATATTTGCTATCCTCTTCCTTATGTTTAGATTGGATCTGTTTCTCTTCCTTTTAGGTTATCAGGAATGGCTTTGCAAAAAGCATGTAGACTAACGTACCCTGCCCCCTTTTTTCTTGCTGTGTTCGGCTGTTGGTAGTCTAGATTTGAGAAGTTACAGTGTATGTGCGTGAATAAAGCACCTTGCTATGGATATTTGTGCGCCTGATAAGTCAATCTGGGAGTACGTATTTGATGTTTCAGTTCAGTGGTAACAATCAAAATAGGTGATCCTATGACACTCCAGCTAATGCTATTAGTTGGTGGGTTTTCTTTTTTTCTGGGATCAGTTGCTGGTTATTGTCTATTGTTATATTACCTCAGTCGAGAAATGGGCTTTTTAGGGCTAGCATTCTTTCCTAAAAGCATCAGTTTTATGTTTATCTGTTACTGTGCATGCTTGAACATGAAATTTCTGCCTCTTGCATTTTCTTTGCTAAGCAATAGCATAGGCCTAACATGTCCCTCTACATTTGCATTGCAGTGTTCTGAAAATTGAGAGCTCAGATGATAAGATATGATATGTATTGTCAGCCATGCACATAAAGTCTCATAACTGAAACATGGTAATCAAATTTAAGTACCAAAAAGGGGACTGCAGGCTTCAACGTCAGTTAAGAATAATCTTGTGAGAGCCTCAACTATTGATTTGAAGGAGTATAAATGTAGTCAGGTACTACTATACATCATTCATTATTATTTTTTCTACTTGATCATTAGTCTGAAAGTTGATAAATGAGTCTGAAGGTTGATAAATGTGTTTTTGCTCAATGCGTAGCTTCTCACTACCTGATGTTGTCACAGTAAAAAAATGTTTTCTGAGTTGACAAATTAATACGAGAAACTCCAACTCTGAATGTTGTATGTTTGACAAGCAACCTATAGTATTTTAAGATGACACTTACATCAATACAGAGTGCAAGTGATGTAGACCAGATGGAAAAGCAACAGCATTAAACATAGATGACTGCAGCCATTGTTTATTTTCCCTATTAGATTATGTTTTCAGCTTTATAATGTTTTCTGTATTGTTAAAGCATCTAGAAAACAGAATGGTAACCTGCAGGCCTGAAAAGTGTCCTTACTGATGAGATGGAAACTTCACCTCATAAATGGTGAAGTGGTTTTAGCACCCCCTAAGTTTGGTAAATTACCATTGTACATTATTATCCTTACAATTTTTGGCGGCTATGGAAATCATGCAGCCAACTCAAACACATTCAGTACATGAGTTTATTTTGCGCAATGCACTCAAAATAGAAACATGGGATAAATTATTCTTTGTACGTTAGTTTCAGTGGAAATGTTGGGAATATCTATCTGTGTTCAGATTTCACAGCTATGTATTCTATTTACAGCAACATTATGAATTTGATGGTTGTCCCTTTCCTATGGAAACTATTGCATTGGTGGTAGAGTGTCTGGTCCTGTAGAAATGATTGTGTATTCACAGGAACTGAACCAACTCTTTACAGATGCAGGAGAATCCCTGAGGAGTTGATACATAAGGTCTTCTACAAAGCATGAAGAATAGTATACGATGTGCTACATGGCTGGATAGCAAGATATAGGTAGCATTTTCTCTTTCTTTTTGGCTCTTTTTTTGCATCTCTGCATACTCACACATTTCCAGTACATGTGTATAAAAAGGGAAAACGTGAGGTCAAGAAGAAGATGTGCCTTCCGCCGAGGCCCTCACCATCGTGCTTCCTGGTGTTTTGAGCGCCTGTGTCACCGTGGCTAGCTACACCCGCACCATCGCATTCTTTTCCGCGTGTGTGTCGCTCTTCCTGCTCAACCCAGGGTGCTCCCATCCTCCTAGCGTGTAAGGAGGCCGTTATTGCCCACGCCGTCCAGCGTGGTAGAGGCTATTGCTGTGTACATCTTTTCCATTACATAGATATCCAGCATTCCATGAATTTGTATTAACTTTTTGCCCTTTGTTTCAAATATTTGCATTTGATGGTTTCCTGCAAATGACAGAATGTTGCTGTGGAGAAATGTTGCGAGTGTTTCAGATATCTGCAAATGATCAGCTATGCCCCTTTTTCTTTTCCCCAGACTGCTAGAGAGGTTCACGTCATTTGTGGCAGTGTTTCCCATCTTTTGTGATGTTACCATACAAAGAGCAATCTCATGGGCTTCCAGGTTCCAGCAAATCATGTTAGACTTCAATCCTTTTTTTATTGAAGACCATTCAGTGGTGCTATGTTGTTGCTTTATTACCTAAGATTTTTCTTTGTTTCTTCGCAACTATGCAGCTCTTCTGATTCTGATCAAAGATGAAGGTAACATTGAAGCCAGCTCAAAAAGTATAGTACAGTGTAAAGTGCCTCCGATTTATGTTGTATAATCACTACTCTTTAAGAAATACTCCCATATGTTACCAAATTGGAAATGCTGCTATTCATTTCTTTCCATTTAATCAAAATGCTATTGTATATTCTTCAATACTTTTTCTCTCAAAACATGTCGTGCTGTAGATCATGTTTTTTTTCCAGGGGTGTTGTTCAGGATGTTTCACTCACAAATAATACTACATCGATTCCCCTTCAGAGAAAATAGAATAAATTGAATAAAGTTTACTGTCACTTTAAGAGTTATATTTCTGAACCTGTGCCTTGCCTGCCATAGTTTTGACAGCATATCCTTATGACTTTGTTTAGGATGCTTAAGTTTCTTCCGCATTGCCCACTCTGCTTAGAAGTGTATGTGACGTTTTATACTGAAGCATGCTGCCACATTCAGCTTATTCAACATAATTTGCTTACCACATTCAGTCTTAGATTATTGTATGGAGTAGCATGTTTTATGTCTTTTACATGGCACGGGAGCGGCGTGTCGCCGCGCCATCGCAGTCTAGTATATTTTTAGAGTTAGATGTATGTAGGACATCAGAACATGGCTAAGACGGGAAATTAGAAATCAATGTGGTACTTTCATATAGGACTACAAGAATTTGTTGTTGTTCATCTTTTTGTAAGTCATGTATTCCACAGTTTTATATAGCCGCATAGGATATAGCAGCGACCTGTGAAAAAATGCTATAACCAGGCTATAGCAGGCTATAGCCACCTTTTAGCATGCGAATACCTTCAACTGCATTTTGCTCGAAAGGTTATAGCCAGGCTATAGCGGGGCTATAGCCGGCTATTATTCCCACAACTCATTATTACTTTAATCGTAATGAATCCTAGGTTTCTAGATTGTCACTAATTCTGACGAAATTGTTTCCTTGTGTAGGCAGACATATGACATATTTCAGCTGAGCATTAGCCAAAGGAAGGTTAACATGCTAGCAAGGGAATATTGCGATGACATGAAAATGAAAAACAAAGCAATAATTTTGTCACAACCTATCCTGATTTGACACTGTTGTGCTATTTATGTTCTTTCTATATTGTATTTTGTCTTGTTAATGTTGATATATGTACGTGTCTCAATGGTTATGGTGTTAGAATTCCTGAAATAGTGGTTCATTTGTAGGTTGTACAGAAACAGTCTTAACGTGAATTACAGATATCCAAAGAAGTAAAGGAGAAGGTTTCAAAGAGTGATCCACCGTCAACTACCTTCATGGAAGATGATGAGGTTCTCATGATATTTTCACTTCATTAACAATCTTTATTTATCTTTGCATGCAATATTGTAGGGCATGATTCTTGTCTGCCATGCAACAAAATGAAGCCCTGGCCACTGTACTTACATGTTACAGTTTGCTATACTTACATGTTACCTGTCTACGATTTTTGTAACCAGCTCATAAATTGCGCATTCAGTTGTGTGTTGTTGAATACATGTGCATCGCTTTGCTTCCATAGCGACCAAAAGCTCATAAATTTCCTAACTATGCATCTTGTACTGATTAAACACAAATGAATACAAGTGTCATGAAGTACTGCATGTTCATTAGTAGCTTATTGTGTTACTCCATTACACTTGGTTTAAATTGCAGCAATCAAAGAAATATTTTTTTTTTGGAAACACACAAAAAAGTACTGCCCCTTTCATTTCTGCTCTTTTAATAACCACAAAAAGGTTGGCACTTAATGCATGAGAAGAAGGGAAATTCTGAGTCCATTACTTCCATGTCTAAATGGCAAACATGTACCCTGCATCTCACAGGTGTTGCATTTTTATTCCGTTTATTTTTGCAGAGTAGTATGCAACTAGCGCCCAAGCACCACTATCTGAGTAACTAAGGGAAGTAATCATGGAATTTACCTTTTCAAATATTCTCTTCGTGAAATACCATTCGGGCATGTACAATGGTAGGGAAGTCGTGTCTTCTTTTAGTAGTCCACCTCATGTAGAGAAGACGATGAATATAACCGATACAATGCATTATCTCTTATTGTTATCCCTTGCAATAAATGATAATTAATTATTTTTAGTATGAAATTTTTTGGTTAAGGAAAGACAAGTGGTACAACGGCGAAAATAGCCTTCTCTTATTTCATAAGGGATCATCCCTCAGCTAAGGGAAGACAACATTCTCTTTCTTCATTCTCTCTCCTTCAACTAAGCAAAAAATCCAACATGGCAAGCGTAAGGGAAAACTGACATCACCTCATTATACATGCCTTTATCTATCTGAAGGAAACCAATCACAGTTATCTATATCAATGGTTTAGTAAATAATTGAGTCCCTATCATGAAATTTTGGAAAACTGGTCGTGGAATTTTGGGAAAGTAATCACGTAACTGTTTGTGAAATTAGCAGGCACAACCCTTCTCTGGAGCCACTGCAGCAACAATCGAGGTCTCAAACCTCTTCGTGGCCTCGTCAATCCTTCGAGTTTGAGTCTCTTTCCTGCGGAGGAATACAGGGTGGCGTGTGGCAGTGGAAGGGAGGTTGGAGCGGAGAATAATGGTGGAAGGGGGTTCGGGTGGCCCGCTGGTAGTGGGGGCGGCCGGCGGAGGAGAGCCAGCGCCGATGTGGAATAGGTGCAACCGGTAGGGAGGTGCACCGGCATTGATACAGAACATGTTCACGTTTGACGACCTGATTATGGCGAGCGACGGAGGGAGATGTGGATGGCGGTAGAGCTCCAGCGTTGGACACCCTCTCCGAGGAGCCGCAGCACGCGGCCGTCCCCGACGCGAAGAAAGATGATCATTTGAATCAAACGTGTTTTTGAAACATTTGGAATTAGAGAGGGGTATTTTGGTAAAAGTGAATTACTATACATGCTGCACATGTTATTTCGGGACGTTTTTACATGTGTTTACAACCTGAGGATTTTTTTTTTGGTACGCTTACTTAACTAGCATTAAATTAAAGCCGACGAAAATATACGAAACATATACCAGTGTCGATGTGGAACAGTTTCGTATTTAAGTTTGACAACCAAACGATGGCGGACAACGGAGGAAGTTGCGGATGGCGGCGGAGCTGCAGCGTAGAAAGATGATGATTTGAATCGGATATGTTTTCAAAATGTTTAGAATTAAGGAAGGGGGTATTTTTGGACATGTTATTATACATGCTGGACATGTTATTTTTGGACATAGGGAGTATTTTTTACGATGTTTACGAGCCAAGGAAGAATTTTTGGTATGCTTGCTTAAGTACCACGAAAATGAGGCAGGAAAAATATATGTAACATATATCTAAGGAGCATCAAAGAGTAGATACTTGTTCATGTAAAATAATTAGTCGAGTGCTTGTTGTATATTCAAACGCTGCCAATTATATTGTTACCAGAATATATTTTAAATGATGTAGAATCTTATAGTCTCTTTGTTCCAAAAGAAGCTGCTCAAGTCAAGTTTTTCTATATACAATTGTATCTAGACATATTTTCAGTGTGTAGCTACGTCTGTATCTAGAAAAAATTAAGTACTCCGTAGCTTATTTTTAGTACGGAGGAAGTAGGTTCTTAAAATATACTGTGGCGGTTTTCATACAAGTGATTTTTGCATCTATTGTATTGACAGGCTGCGAGGAAATATATAATAGCCGTAGCAACGCACGGACATTCAACTAGTTTAAACAAATTATGTGTTAGTTAAACTGTAGAGTGAGTGATGGGAAGCATATTTAATAATCCACTATAACTAAAGTAGAACAAAAAAAAAGGTAATTAACCTCATAGCAGTTAGCACTCGACATCCTTTATAAAATAACTTGGTCGGGAGGTAGTAAAAATCAGAGCAGTTTGTGCAGATTTTACAACTTAAGTTTCTGTTGGGTGGGTTTATGGGAAGGATTATATATATTGGCATACTTGATGTGGGCAATCAAAGAAAGATTAACAACATGTCAATGCAATAAAAAAAATCAATTTCTTGGTCAAGAGAAGGAACAATATTTTAAGTAGGAACTATGGAAAGAGAACAAAATATAAAGATGTTTGCCTAAATTTATCATAAGACTGATCCATTCTCAAGCACATAAATGATAACAGTGGCCTTGAACTACCTCGATTCCCATGTACTCACTTGAGCAATATCTCCAAACTCTATCCATTTAGTGATCTTCCAATAAAAAAGTAGGGAATAAATAAACTTCTATTCATTGATACAATATTTCAAATCAGAACAATTGTTTCAGACTGGAGTCATAAAAGGTATATTCATATAAATCAAAAGGGTCCGCAAAAGCAGTGATGATGAATACACAGTTGTCACTCGTACTTCCACGAATGATATACACATAAGGTAATAAACAAATCACATTGTGGAGATCTAGTAAGATTAATAGCCTGTGCAAGATTAACCCTAAAAACAGTTTGTGCAAGATTCATACCCTCAACATAGTTTGTGCTAGATTATCTTTATCTAACAAAACCGGAAATCGGAAAATACCTTAAACGGATCACCACACTTGCATCCTTACCGGCCTGGTGGGAAGTGCTAGCCTATGTGGAGTCTTGCTTGCTCCTCCCGTGAGAGAAAGAGAGGAAGATATGGATTCACTAATGGGGACTGTAAGCACTCTCCCTCACGGCACGTCTGTTGATCGTGCACATGAGCTTTCCAATGATAGCTACACGCTGACACATCCTTTACATACTGAAATCTGCATTTTCCTCTCCTGAATTGTATGACAATGGGCATTCTTAGCAGAAGAATACGTAATTTATTATGAAAGATATATAATCTAGGTAACATCAGATTTAGGAGAGGAGCAGAGGGAGTCCAAGTGCCAATCAATCCGAAGCAGATTATAAAATTTAGTTCATGATGATTCAATTCATAATCTGAAATTAGTTGGAACAACCAAAAAATGTTAGAGGTGCTCTTCGAAGATAGGATTACCTTACATGGGAGACAGTCTCTCTGGACGCGGTCGCTAAATCCTAGGGAACGGAGCATGTACTGCTGGCCTGTAGGTCCTTCTTGCCGCAGTTGCTCACCTCGACGGAGGTGTCCTTGCGCGTGAACGTGATGTGCAGGGCTGACCCTGCGCCTGAAGATGAAGTGCAGGGAGTTGTGCAACCGGCCCCGACCGCCCTTGAAGGGCGCATCGAGTGAGGCGGCCCCAGAGCCCACCTCGACCCGGACAGCCACCACCACGTCTCACTCCTCCTCTACTACCGTGTGCGATGAAGAGTGGGAGCTGGAGGATCGGAGCTCTACCGCAAGCCGTATATGATGAAGATAGTATGGGATTGAAGGCAGAGCATACTACGGCCATCGTGGCCATCGTGTTGTGTCGCCTAAAGAACGGCGGAGGCCTCAAGGCATTGGAAAACCTTGTGCGACGGAGAAGGGATCCATGTTGGAGCATTGAGCCGGTGGGGCGGGCGGCGATCGACAGACCGCCGATGACCACAGCGATGCGGAGCTGGGATCTTGGGGATAGAGGTGATGGGAAGGGGAAGGGGACGGCGGTGACGGGGATGCAGCAGCGAAACGGTATGTTTTGGTGGAGTTTTCTTTTTGGCTGATTGGCTTGACCGGGAACCGTCTTAGCTCTTGCACACGAACCGTCATGGGCAAACACGGTAGGACCCTAGACAGCGAGCCTCGGAACGCTCACCGGTGCCAAAAACCCTGGAAGCTTAGAGCTCTTAGGGATTCCAGAAGAGGAAATGCACAGAGTGCTCTCAAGGTATTTCGTTACCTTATCAAGCTGGAATATCTTATGCTTGACGGAGTGTATTAAAAGGTATTAACTTATTAAAACAAGGCATAATTAAAAGAATGGGTGATGGAATGACTATTAATATATGGCAAGACCCATTTTTTCGATAAAGGGCGCTTTATTATTACTCAAGTCAAGTATTACACCCGGCCTCTGCATAACATGGATGCACACAGCCGCTGATAGTTTCAGTTGCAGTAAACTAAAGAACGAGATCACACTAGTACAAAGTGAAAAAGGAAAAGCTAGACTGTAGAAGGCAAAATCCTTCTAGTATGCAGCCACCCATGTTGGGTAATAAAATCTTTCGCCGTTTCCTCTAAGCGTGTAGACACCTCCGTAAATAGGTCGCGATCCTCCAAACGCTGAAGCGACGACCATGAACGGAGCAACGCCGTACATCGGTAGATGACCTGCATAAGAGAAGAATTTTTATTATCAAAAACCTTGCCATTTCTACATAGCCAAAGCGACCATAAAACAGCCATCGCTCCCACTCTGATAAGAACTTTGAACCTAGCATCTACTCCATTTAGCCAATTGCCAAATATATTTGCAACGCTTTTTGGAGGATATAAGGTGGAACCTATCTGAATGATTGACCATATAGATCTAGCGAATTGGCATTGGAAGAACAAGTGTTTTATTGTTTCCTCTTCATGACAGAAAACACACTTAGTACAACCATGCCAGTTACGCTTTGCAAGATTATCTTTAGTAAGAATTACTCCTCGACGAAGGTACCAAGCAAAAACTTTAGTTTTTAATGGTATCTTCATCTTCCAAATAAGTTTATTATTAAAAACCGGTTGAAAAGGTTCAATTAAAGCGGAGTACATTGAACCAACAGAGAAAATCCCGTTTTTTGTAAGATTCCAGCGGAACACATCTGATCCCTGTTGCAGTTGAACAGAATCCAATCTCTGTATTAACTCCAACCAAGAGTCCAACCTAGGGCCAAAGAGATCCCGCCGGAATGCTACTGACGGTGGTGATGTTTCCATCACCTTCTGTATGGTATCATGTTTATGTCTCACGATATTAAACAAGGCTGGATACTGTTCACGAAGAGTGGTTGTTCCCAACCAAATGTCCTCCCAGAACCTTATCTCAGACCCATCTCTAATGGAAAAGGAGACATGTGGGAAGAAGTATTTTTTAGTTGCCATTATGCCTGCCCAAAAATGCGAATCTCCTGGTTTCCAAACAACCTGCGAGATTGCTTTTGAGCCAACATACTTCCTCCGTAGCATATTCTGCCATACCCCATCCTCGGTTAACAACCTAGCTAGCCATTTTCCTAGCAAAGCTCTGTTCTTAACCTCTAGATCATGAACACCAAGTCCACCTTGATCTTTAGGACGGCAAACGACACTCCATTTCGTCAACCGGTATTTTTTCTTCTCGCTATCTCCTTGCCAAAAGAACCTAGATCGGAAATAATCCAATCTATGTAGTATTCCTTTAGGCAGCTGGAAGAAGGAAATCATATACAGTACCAGATTTGTGAGTACTGAGTTAATGAGAACCAATCTTCCACCAAGAGATAATAGTTTACCCTTCCAACTACTAAGTCGTTTCTGGAGCCTTTCCTCAACGAGTTTCCATTCAGCAAGTGTGAGTCTCCGGTGGTGAACCGGAATACCCAAATAGCTAATTGGAAAGCTGCCTAACCCACAGCCGAAAAGTTCGGCGTATGAGTTTGCCTCTTCTTGGGCTTCGCCAAAGCAAAACAATTCACTTTTATGGAAATTTATTTTTAGACCTGACAATTGCTCAAACGCTGACAATATTAATTTCAGGTTTGTAGCTTTTTGTAAGTCATGATCCATAAACAGAATTGTGTCATCAGCGTATTGAAGAATTGATAAGCCTCCATCAACTAAGTGAGGCACCACTCCTTCAATTTGACCATCAACTTTAGCACGCTCAATTAAAATAGCCAACATGTCCGCAACAATATTGAATAACATTGGAGATAACGGATCACCTTGTCGCAAACCTTTTTTTGTTTGAAAGTATCGACCAACATCATCATTTACTTTGATGGCGACACTTCCACCAAAAACAAAGTTATTAATTAACGCGCGCCACTCCTCCGAAAAACCTTTCATACGGAGTGTTTGTTGAAGAAACGACCATTTGACTTTATCATAGGCTTTTTCAAAGTCAATTTTAAGGATCACTCCATTTAACTTTTTGCGGTGTAACTCATGGATTGTTTCATGCAGAGTAACGACTCCATCGAGGATATATCGTCCTTGCATAAAAGCAGTCTGAGTAGGTCGCACCACATGGTCAGCCACCGAATTAAGTCTAATATGGCAAGACCTATTGCTGCCTAGACTCTGGAGTAGAAAACCAATAACTCCTACAGGAAAAAAGATTATCACGAAAGTCTGTGAACTAATGGATCCACTCACGGGTTCCTAGGATAATCATCTGGTGAGGGAAGTTTTTTGGCCACAAGATACAAATCTGATACTATCCATCCCTGTTGTGAAATCTGCATACAGGCTACAGAGACAGCTAGGAATGGACAGATGGGTTGTCAAGATAGAGGAAAAGGTTTTAATTGGCTTTCCATTTGGAAACTGGAATGCCCTCTTAAGGTCAAAACACTAATTTGGAGAATAGCCCATGATAGTCTACCACACCGAGTCAACTTGGTGAGAAGAGGGACAGATCTAGATCCCATTTGTCCAACATGTAACAGACTTAATGAAGATGGAGCTCACCTTTTTCTAAAATGCAAGAAAATAAAAAAAATGCTAGACAGATCTCCAGCTAGATAACATTAGAGATAAGATGCAAAGATGCTAGGATGCCCAGGAATTTGTCAAGGAGATAATCCTGTTAGAAAGAGGGCAAAAACTGAAGACGATAAGTCTGATTTGGTGGATCTGGCAAGCTAGAAACAAGGTGGTAGCAGGAGAGAATAAAAATTTACATGGCTCCATTTCGTTCATGGCTGCAAAAATGGCTGTTGAATTTGAACAATTCTTCGCAAAAGAAAAGGAAGTTAAAAAATAGAGTGCTCAATCATGGGTTCCTCCAGAAGGAGATATGTTAAAAATCAATATAGATGGCACTTATACGACTGAAAAACACAATGGGGGATGGGGTTTCATCATCCGAAATTCTGATAGGCATTCTATGGGTTCAGGTGCAGGCCATATCCCATATGCATATGATGCACTTCAAGCTGAAGTTGTTGCATGTCTTGCCAGTTTGCAAAATGCTCAAATGTGGGGCACGATGAAAGTCCAAGTGGAGACGGATTTCCAACTACTTGTCCAGGCGATCAAAGGAAGTAGTCAAGACATGGCGGTAAATGGGAGCTTATTCAGGGAGATAAAGTTTTTTGCTAGATTAAATTTTAGTATGTTTGAGATCAAATATTATCCAAGAAGTTGTAATAAAGTAGCAGACGCCCTAGCGAACTATGGTGCAAAGTTACGCCAAAGTAACGTTGTAATTTGGCCTGAAGAGGCACCAGAGTTTATAAACGTTCTCCTAGCCAGCGATTTTGCTATGCTAGATATGTAATGGAAGTTTATGTTACGTTTTCAAAAAAAAAAAGGTATTTCCTTACCTCAAATGGAGACAAGCATGATCACTTCGGGAAAATATAGGCTAAAGAGGCATGGAGGTGCACATGTTGTGCTCTTGAATTCTACCGGTCTCTTCAAGTGAGAAGAGGATACTGGAACAACACAATTCATGGGTGGCTTGTGCCTTGGATCATGTCACTACAAGAAATATGTTGACTCACAACCCTCCATATTGGTCACCTGAAGGTCATTGTGCGTTATTTATGACCACGTTGCGATCAAAAATTGTTGGTCACCAGTTGAGCGTCACTGACAGCTCACAACGACCTTTATTTTGTACTAGGAAACGTGCCCGTGCGTTTCACCGGGACAGGAAAAAATGCAACGCGAAGGAGCGCAAAGTAAGTTATCAGTGGCATGGTGAGGCGCTGAGTTAGATGACAAGTGGCGTAGTGATAAAGTGTGAATTTATCTAACACTCGTCATCCTTCAAATCGGTGTGTACCAACATCGACGGAGTACACATTATCATGATATGAAAAAAGTGGCGAAAAACAAAGGTTAAAAAACAACACTAACTCTGTTCGTCATCCTTCAAATCGGTGTGTACCAACATCGACATAGTACACATTATCATGATATGAAAAAAGTGAGGAAAACAAAGGTTAAAAAATAAATATTAAAAACATTGTTGAACAAAATAAGTACAAGAATATAAGCTTGATTCATACAAATGATGTGTTAAATTAATAAAATGGAAATACATAACCCAACCCAGGAGATATTAGAACAGCCCATACAATAGTTGAATTATTAATTTCTACAGGGAACTACATGAGAGTGGCTTAGATTACAGGGAAGACTAAAATAGAGGAACAATGCTGCTATCCTACACATGGGTCGAGCCCAACAATGCTGCTATCCTACACATGAGTGGCTTAGATTAATTTGTTCTTCACATGGCCTCCTCTCATGCTGCTATCCGCCCATGTCCTCCTCTGCTTTTGCGCAACGCTCAAGGCCTCCTCTCTCCGCCCCCTACCAGGACTTCCGGATCCCCCGCCGGTGATTCATATGCTGCCGCCTGCGCTCTGCTCTGGTTTCCTTTCTCCTTCGCTCCCATGGAGGGCCACTTCCTTAATTTTCCTTTCTAATCCAATCTTATTGAAGCGGCTTGTTGATTCCAGGAAAGTTAAGGTATTTAAACTGGCCGAACTTGTTACAATGGAGCGAGGTGGGACTATTAGCAGTGCCAGGCATACGACGGAGTTTCTTCCCACCATGGCACCATCCATCGAACCGAGAAATCCTGGCCTCCGTCTGGGCCGGGACAACCACTGCATGGGCCGCAGGCTCCATCCTACGCTGCGCTCGGCCCGGAGGAAGATGCGGAGTAAGAAAATCGCTCGGGAGGGAAGAAACGGAAAGAACGAATCGGTATTGTGGCAGTTTGATGTATTATGCATTTTGGTGGGAGGGTAAAACGGTCCAAAAAAAAGTTGGACGAAAATTTTGGCAGAAACCTTAGCTCCTTTATTATTAGGTATAGATATAGATATAGATTGGTCATAGAGGACTATAACCAAAATAGATGGTCGTAGATTCCATTACCAAGTTTTTGGTCATGGGCAAACTGGCTTATCCATGTCAGATCCTATGTGGCCAATCCTACGTGGGAGACCAAACCAAATGGTCCTAAATCAAAATCAGCCCAGTCCAATTTGTTCTTCACATGGGTCGAGCCCAACAATGCTGCTATCCTACATGGGCCAAGCCCAACATTTCAGCCTTTTTTACTTTCGACCTATACCTTTGTGTCATTTATTTTCAATTTCAAACATTAACAACTAACAATTTAATCAGAACCAATACATGAAGTTCCATTGATTCAAGAGCCAATTATCAAATAATATTTCAGATAACAATGGTACATTACAATCACGCACAGTACACAGCAAGTATCCAGCTATGAAAATATCACAAAATGTTTAACTATAACTATCTACCAACAAGAACAAAATGCCCGGAAAGAACGAGCAGGTTCTAGCTTCATCTGCGCACTTCCACCAACAACGACCTGCCTCTGAAATAACAAAACGCCAGAGAGTAGGATCATCGTCTGCTGACACATCAATAATTTAGCAGCAACCGCCGTTGATTGCTGCACAGAACATTCGTTGCAGGTAGCAGCCAACAACGAGAAGCAAGCAACAAGTTGTGGGCTGGAAGGAAATAAAACATACTAGGATGATAGAAACTACTCGAAGCCTTGATGAGGCCCAGGATGAGCCAGACCCTGCGAAGGTTCTAGGAATGGCTGCCCTGCGATAGATATACAGGAGAAACATCCAGTATAGCCATTTTCATTTCAGTAATTTGGAAAGAGAGGAGGACACAAACCTTGAGGGCCTTGTTGTGGGGTTGTGGTTGATGAAGGTTTTCTTGGCAACATGTTGTGTCCGCCGTGGTGCTCGACATTGCACAAGGCACCTCGCACGGCGTCGAGGAAGAACCAGGTGCTCGACATTGCACAAGGCACCTCCCACAGGGCCAAGGAAGAACCAGAGATGGCACTGGAGATGGGGCTTTGCGGCTTCACACTACAAATTTCATACCCGGAGCTCCTGTAAAAGAGGAAACCATCACATTTTTATCCACGATGAAGGGAATACCTAAAATAAAGCAAATGGCATTTCATTTCAGGAGAGCAATCAACAAAAGCTACTCCCTCCGTCCGTTAATAGATGTCCAGTGGTTCATCTAAATTTGGATGTACCTATGCCTAAAAAATGTCTAGATACATTCGAATTTAGATAAATTTTTGACATCTAAAATTGGACAGAGGTAGTATTAAAAGAAGCACGACTAAGAGGAGAGAGTAGAAATGGCACATCTTCTACATCTGCAAGACAAAAGTGTATTGTGCAAAGTTTTAATATTTCATCAGCAAGAAGGGGTGCTTCAAATTAGAATACAAATTACTTTGCTTGATGCCCTTGATTTGCAGAGGAGCATATACTGAATATAGAGATGATCATAAGATTCTTGATTTTACAATAGTTTGCAGAACACTAAGAGCAATTTCAATTTAAGATCAACAACGTGAACCACAAGAACATTTATGGTTCATTCACCATACTCGAGATGTTCAGCTAGTATGGAGATACTTCTCGCAGATCAAGTAAAGGGACCAAATGGAGCACCCTATCCATGTATGGTTCATTCAACTTAATCGAAAGAGGAAAATGCAAAGTAGTTCCCCCAAAAAATAGGAGTTGGGCAAATAAATATCTACGGGCTACTTTCCGTGCACCCTGCGTACTCAATCACAACATGCAGCTAGGCTGCAGAGTATATTTCAAGTCCATGTTATTACATTTCTTACAACAAATCGTTCTATGCTGGCTGGCAGAGATAGTACACTTTAGATCGCGATAACAGATGACAGTAAGATGTAGACTTCCAGATAAATCAGAAAAGATACTTATCGCAGGAAAAAGGGTAAGAGATCCAACGTGACAGATTTACTTAAAAAATAAGATCAGATGCAAGATATACCATGGCATAGCAGCAAGCAAGTCCAGGAGTTCATCTCTTGTCCATCTGTCTCCCTCCTCAGGTGACTTCCTCCTGATGGTCTCTAGTCAACAAACTACAGCAACCTGCATAGTTCAAAATTAATCAAGCTCTTTGTATCAATGCACAGAAAGTACATTTGTATAAAAAAAACTGCAATAGATAGGCAAAAGAAGATGATGATGATGTGTTCATGCAGCAATGGCATCTAGAAGGTTTACATATTATAATAAGGCAGAAGTAGCAAAGTGGTGGGCGTGTCTATGCAGCAAACACTGTCCTTTAAGAATCAAAATCTTCCAGGTTATGACCGAGAAGTGATGTTGCACTAGAGGCCCAGAAACTTGGTGCTACTACAAATTAAGTTAATCATTCGTCATTAAGAGTAGTAATTTAATCTTAGTACACATGATCCTAGGGGCTACATTCTGATATCCCGTATTTCATCATCATACTGAAACATATACAACAGTATATATACAACACTTTTTATGAAAGGAAAGCTATTATATGCATCAGAATTCAGCCCAGGAGTACACAATAGATCATAAACAGTCTTCTGTTTAACAGAAAGTACAGAACCAGGGAGAACATAGTACAGCCATGGTTCCTGCAGTTTTAACATGCAGTAATCACTGTAACCAATAAACACAGATAGAAATAGACATTTAAACTTATGACAGAGCGAGAAATGAACCTAGGCGGTGTTGCCAATGTTGTAGGGCAGCTGGTTCTTTTCCTAGTTCTCCTTGATCTTGTCCTTGAAGTTATCCCCGCTGCAGCTCGTCCTACACTGCCCGCAAACAAGCAACCGTATCAGACTAATATAACCTCAGGTACCACAGTACAAGCCTACCTAAGAAACAAATTATCATCTGAAATGTATTTTATTACACCCTAGCTAACAGTAACAAACAATAGAAGTGTATTGTACTTGTACGTACATCAACTAACGAACACATGCTGTAGCTAGATCTGTATTTTATTAAAACCTACCATAGTTAAGTACTATTACTAAACTAGGCCTTAACTTGGAAGAGGTCATACTTCTGACTTATATTACCCTACAACAATGTACATACACAAACAGAAATATTGTCGGTATTAGGGACAGCTATCAAAGCAAAGCAATGTAAAAAAGAGCCATTGGTATTAAGGACGACTATAAAAGCAAAGCAATGTAAAAACTAAAAAGAACCAGGCAGGGAAATAGAGAGGACATGGGCGGCCTGATACAGCGGCAGAGAGGCCATAACCAGTGGCAGCGGCGGTGCTCAGCGCCTCCTTGAGCTCCACGGCTGATGGTGGCCTCCTCGACGAGGCCGTGGAGATAGCGCGCGAGCTCGGCGGCGGAGACGGTGTCGCTGCCATCGGCGGGCCGAAGATCCGACAGGCGAGCCGCATGTACCCCTCGACAGGTGGCCATGAGGTGGGGTGGACGGCCGGAGGCCATGCGGGGGAGAAGATGGGATCCCATCGGTTGAGCTAGGCTACGGATGAGATGGAGGGAGATGAACGGGAGGTGGGGAGAGGGGAACGGCGGTGGAGGCGGCGCGGGTGAAGGTGTGCGGCGGCTGAGGCGGGGTCTAGGGTTCGTTCTGTGGCTAGAGAAGAAGAGAGTTGGGTGCTGACTTGACGAAAATTTGGAAAAAGTCTACATAACCCCCACAACTTTCGGGTTTCTGACGCAGCACCCCCTCAACGAAAATTTGGAAAAAGTCATATTCCACGAAGAGTTCCGTAGCCGCCGCCATCGCGAAGACAAGTTTCGGGGGACAGAATCTCTGTTCCGGCACGTCGTCGGGACGGGGAATTGCCCCCGGAGTCATCTTCATCGACACCACCGCCATCTTCGCCGTTGCTGTCTCCCATAATGAGGAGGGAGTAGTTCTCCCCGAGGCTAAGGGCTCTACCGGTAGCTATGTGGTTCATCTCTCTCTCCCATGGTGTGATCTTTATGTGATCATGAGCTTTGTATCACTATTAATCTATGTGCTACTCTAGTGATGTTATTAAAGTAGTCTATTCTTCCTCCATGATGTAAAGTTGACAGTGTGTGCATCATGTAGTACTTGGCGTAGGTTATGATTGTAATCTCTTCTAGATTATGAAGTTAATTATTACTATGATGGTATTGATGTGATCTATTCCCCCTTTCATAGCTATCGTTGACAGTGTGTATGCTATGTTAGTACTCGGTCTAAATTGCAGAGGTCTATTATGCACTCCAGAGGTTACTTTAATATGAACTCCGGATTCACTCTCCACGGTGTGACGGTGACAGTGTGCGCATCGTGTGTGATTCCTTTATGAAGTTGTGGAGCTTGTTTACTCCGGCTTGAGGGTGCTCTTGTAGCCCTACACAATGAATGGTGTTTGTTATCCAACAAGAGAGTGTTTGAGATTAGCATTTATTTATTCAGTTATGTGATCATTGTTGAGAGTGTCCACTAGTGAAAGTATGATCCCTAGGCCTTGTTTCTAAGCATTGAAACACCGTTTCCAAAAGTTCTGCTACATGTTCGCTTGCTGCCATTTTTATTTCAGATTGCAATTGCTACTTACAATCATCCATATTACTTGTATTTCACTATCTCTCCGAACTAGTGCACCTATACATCTGACAAGTGTATTAGGTGTGTTGGGGACACAAGGGACTTCTTGTATCTTAATTGCAGGGTTGCTTGAGAGGGATATCTCTGACCTCTACCTCCCTGAGTTCGATAAACCTTGGGTGATTCACTTAAGGGAAACTTGTTGCTGTTCTACAAACCTCTGCTCTTGGAGGCCCAACACTGTCTACAGGAATAGAAGTGTGCGTAGACATCAATTGTGTAGGGCTGCAAAAGCACACCTCAAGCCGGAGTAAACAAGCTCCACAATGTCATAACGGAATCACACACGATGCGCACACTGTCACCATCACACCGTGGAGAGTAACTCCGGAGTTCATATTAAAGTAAGCTCTAGAGTGCATAATAGACAAGAGTAACATCTACATATTCAACTAGATTACAAAGCTCATGATCACATAAAGATCACACCATGGGAGAGAGAGATGAACCACATAGCTACCGGTAGAGCCCTCAGCCTCGGGGGAGAACTATTCCCTCCTCATCATGGGAGACAGCAATGGCGATGAAGATGGCGATGGAGATGACTCCGGGGCAATTCCCCGTCCCGGCGGCGTGCCGGAACAGAGATTCTGTCCCCCGAAACTTGTCTTCGTGATGGCGGAGGCTACGGAACTCTTCGTGGAATACGACTTGACATTTTAGGGTTTTCGCGACGGAAGGAATATATAGGCGAAAGGGCGGCGCGAGGGGGTGCCCGAGGGGCCCATCCCATATGGCGACGCGCCCCCCTCTTGGCCGCGCCGGCCTGGTGTGGGGCCGTTGGCCTCCCCTGGCTTGCCCTTCTGGCTCCGTGTGTCCCTCGGAAAAATAGGAGGTTTGGCTTTTGTTTCATCGAATTCCGAGAATATTGCCCGAACAGCTTTTCTGGAACTAAAAACAGCAGAAAACAGGAACTGGCGCTTCGGCATCTTGTTAATAGGTTAGTACCGGAAAATGCATCAAAATGATATAAAGTATGAATAAAACATGTAGGTATTGTCATAAAACTAGCATGGAACATAAGAAATTATAGATACATTGGAGACGTATCACGGCCAGAATTTCTTGAAGAACTCAATTGTCTTTATCTCTTTAATAATAGGTTTGTGCTCCGCCTTAGAAAAAGTAAGCGCAAGGGAGGTAACACGTTTTTTTTTTGCCAAACTTTAAGAGTTTTTTTTGTTTTCTTTTGCGTGGCAAAACTTTAGAGTTAACCTGGGCTCCTAAGCTACATGTGATAAGCTATTTGGTCCAAATATGGCGGAGAATGTAGAGGTCTCACTTTCCCCCTTTCTCCCTCTCAAAGCTCTACAGTAACTTTGAGAGTCGTTTCTCTCCGGCCGGGCCGCCGCCGACTGCTCTGCCGGATTAGTTGGCCGGAGTGAGTCTAGGTAGGGCGCCTGAGTAGTGTAGGGTAGGTTAGTCTTTGTTCTTGGCGCTTTGCCATTGTTTGGGCGGATGTCCCGTAGCGGAGGTGGTGCCATGGATCTCCGCCGGATCCATGGCCTAGGTGTTCTGCCTCCTCTTGGCGGAGGAGATCGGGAGAAAAGGGCAACCCACCTTCTTCAATAAGGTAGCGGCGGAGGATCTCGGTGGCCTGTGCAAGATCCAAGTTCTTCCTCCTCTTCTGGCCGGCCATGGTGGCGAGGGGAAGGGAGGACGAAGCTTGGCGATGCCATCTCTTCATCTCCTGGCCGGCCTAGGTGGCAAGGGGGAGTCTGGAGGAGATGCATCTCTCTGTGCGACGACTGCAAGATCCAGGTTTGTGGATGGCTCCAACCGAGGGGAATTTCTTCTTCTCCCCTCTTCTCTGGCTCGCCATGGTGGTAAGTGATGACCCACAAGTATAGGGGGTGTATCGTAGTATCTTCGATAAGTAAGAATGTCGATCCCAACGAGGAGCAAAAGGTGTTGGCAGTAGTTTCGATGAAGGATTCACTGTAAATGCTCACAAACAAGTTTTCAGGGGGTTTTGATGTAGCAGATAAATAAAGTACAAGTAAATAAAATGCGAGAGAAATAATCGCTGCGAGTGGCCCAATCCTTTTTAGCACAAAGGACAAGCCGGTTTGTTTACTTATAATGACCAAACGTTCTTGAGGACACACGTGGATTTTAGTCTAGTGCTTTCGCTTCATGTAGCTAAATAATCTTCATTGTTTTGATAAGTGTTGTGTGGGTGAACCTATGCTAATGCACCGCCCTTCCTAGGACTAATACATACTTGTGATTATACCCCTTGCAAGCATCCGCAACTACAAGAAAGTAATTAAGATAAATCTAACCACAGCCTTAAACTCTAAGATCATGCGATCCCTCTTGCATCGATATACTAACGGGGGCTTAGGTTTCTGTCACTCCGGCAACCCCGCAATTAGCAACCGAATACAAGATGCACTCCCCTAGGCCCATAAATGGTGAAGTGTCGTGTAGTCGACGTTCACACGACACCACTAGAAGAATGACACCACAACTTAAATATCATAACATTGAATATTACTCAACCATAATTCACTACTAGCATTTAGACTTCACCCATGTCCTCAAGAGCTAAACGAACTACTCACGAGACATCATATGGAATACAATCAGAGGTGATATGATGATGAATAGCAATCTGAACATAAACCTTGGTTCAATGGTTTCACTCAATAGCATCTACAACAAGTAGAGAATAACACCGGGAGAGTTTCCCCAATCGAACAATCAAGATCAAACCCAAATTGTTACAGCGGTGACGAGGTGATGCGGTGATGATGGCGGTGTAGATGGTGGAGATGATGATGATGATGATGGAGATGATGTCCAGCTCGATGACGATGGCGATGGCGTCGATTTCCCCCTCCGGGAGGGAATTTCCCCGGCGGATTCCTGCCCGCCGGAGAGCTCTTTCTCTCTGGTGTTCTCCGCCCCGCAGAGGCGGCTGTAACCCTCGTGAGGTTCCCTCTCGGCTTAGGTTTTCGGGACGAAGGAGCGCGAAGAAAAGGAGGCGAAAGGGGCTGTGGGGACCACAAGGTGGCGCGGCCAGGCCATGGGCCGCGCCGCCTGGTCTGGGCCCACCTTGGGTCCCCTCTTCTCCCCCTTCGGCTCCCTCCGTCATCTGGAAAAATAGGAATTTACGTGTAATTTCCTTCCATTGATCTTCCGAAATATCGCGTTCTGACGGTGCCTTTTCCGCAGAATCCTGCTCCGGTGCTTGATCCTCCAATAATGATGAAACATGCAAAATAGATGAAATAACATAAGTATTGTGTCCCAATATGAAATATATCAATGAATAACAAAAAATTATGATACAAAATAGTGATGCAAATTGGACGTATCAACTCCCCCAAGCTTAGACCTCGCTTGTCCCCAAGCGAAACTGAGCTCGATAAACAAGACCACATGTTTATGGAGTGAAGAGTCGATAAATAAAATACGGACAAGAAGCATCATATTCATTCACACAAGACATTCTAGTAAACATTCTCTTCATATAACTCATCTTGAAATAAGTAAAGAGAAATCACAAGTAAAGGTGCATAAGAAATCATAGTTGGTGATGGCAAACTTTGTTCTTGGTCAGAGAACTACTAACGGATTGTACTTCTAACCAAAGCTTTCATATTAGAATTTATATAGCTGGGCTTTCATATTCAATCATAACAATCTTCTCATAATCATCAATAACTTTCAAAGTCATATTCATTCAGATAAAATTGGTACTAAACAAGAAAGTATAAAAGACATGATTAACTGAATCATAGCATAAATGGTTGGTTCACAACAACTCAATTGCTTGCTTGAGGTAGAGGGAAATAGGTTTACTGACTCAACATAAAAGTAAAAGATAGGCCCTTCGCAGAGGGAAGCAGGGATTAAATCATGTGCTAGAGCTTTTCAAGTTTTGAAATCATATAAAGAGCATAAAAGTAAAATTTTGAGCGGTGCTTGTTGTTGTCAACGAATGGTAGTGGGCACTCTAACCCCCTTGCCAAACGAACCTTCCAAGAGCGGCTCCCATGAGGGACGGTATCTCTACCAGCAAGGTAGATCATCCCCCTTCTCTTTTGTTTACACATGTATTTTAGTTTTATTATGGATGACACTCCCCCAACCTTGGCTTTCTCAATCCATGGCTAACCGAATCCTCGGGTGCCTTCCAACATTCACATACCATGGAGGAGTGTCTATTGCAAAATTAAGTTGCTTACTGATAAATCAGGGCAAAACATGTGAAGAGAATTATTAATGAAAGTTATTAATTGGGTGGGAACCCCGTTGCCAGCTCTTATTGCAAAATTATTGGATAAGCGGATGTGCCACTAGTCCATTGGGGAAAGTTCGCCCAACAAGATTGAAAGATAAAACACCACATACTTCCTCATGAGCTATAAAACATTGACACAAATAAGGAGTAGTATAGTTTGAATTATTTAAAGGTAGCACATGAAGTATTTACTTGGAATGGCAGAAAATACCATGTAGTAGGTAGGTATGGTGGACACAAATGGCATAGGTTTGGTCCAAGGTTATGGATGTATGAGAAGCATTCCCTCTCTACAGGTCTTTGGCTAGCAAGGTTTGATAGCAAGCATAAAGGTTGAGGGAAACAAACAAATATACATATGCTAGAACAATCATGCATCTTTCTCATAAGCACAAGCAATTTTAACTTCAGAATACTAAGCATAGAGATAATAGAGTAATATATCTAAGTGTATTTCTCTCTTCTATTTAAACATCAGGGTGTTGTTGCTATTGACCAATGCTAAGTTTGCCAAAACCAGATAGATTTACTTGATACACCCAAAGTGATATCAATACTAATGTCAAGAGTAATCATATAATGGGGATTGCAAACTAAAATAAGGTGTGCAAAAAGTAAATGATAAGACTTCTCAATAATATTCCATAACGATAACTCACACCAACGGATACATAGATAACCAACTAAGAGAGATACTTCCACATTGCATACTATTCCATATGATAACTTCCCTACTCATGATATGACACTACTTGATAGTAAAAGATAAAGGTAGTGATAATGTGATACCGCGGCACTCCCCCAAGCTTGGAACAAACCAAGGGGATGCCAATACCGATGATGAATTACTCCTTCGGTGATGACGGCGAATCCTTGCCATCATCAGACTTCCAAGGAAGAGGCCCTCCATCAACAAAAGACATCTTGGTCTCCGGAAACCTGAAACTAGCAGCATGACTTATGCGCTTAAACCTGTTTTCATACTCACAGTTTTGATTATGAACATCATAGAGTTGAGCTTGGAGTTTGTTGGTGGTGTCGTGAAGTGAGAAGATATCGTCCCACAACTTTGCAGTCTCCCTCTTGTGTTCATCAATGAGTTCAGACACAATCTTGTGAAAGATGTCCACTTCACGCTCAGCCATCTTCTTGTAGTTGAAGACCTCTGTTCCAGTTTCTCCATCCTGTCTTCCAAGCTCCCTTCTTTTAGGACCCTGGACATCTTTGATCTGCAACTCTCCATCTACGAGCAGCAATTCTTTGGGGTGCATCTTCAGCTCGTTCATGTACGGGTTGACGACGTCCTCAAAGAAACTGTCCTTCTGAGTTCCCGATGAAGACATGGTGGATCTAGATCCGACGCAGATCCTGGCAGAAAACATCTCGAAACAAAACACGACGAGAAAGCGATATACGGACCTCCAGGGGTCCGGGGGATTATATAGCAATTATTTTTACGACAAAAGGAAGGTTCCAGGCCGAAAACGAGTGGAAACGGGACGCCGAGGGGCTGTCACCATAGGTCGGCGCGGCCAGGGTGGGGCCCGTGCCGGCCTATGGTGACGGGCCCTCGCGCGTCTCTTCCACTCCGTTTCGATTCCGTAATTTTTCATATTTTCCAAAAACAGCAGAAATATTGTTTGGAAAGCTGAACGCGGACTTTTTATTACCTGGTTACCTATTCAAAGTCGAGTTCTGGCGGACTGTCAATTTGCCCTTTGATGAAAGCCTCCGGTGTTTCCACTTGAATAATATCAACATCAACATTATAAGAATCACCCGAGATATAATGCTTGAGTCTTTGTCCATTCACCACTTGTGTGGCATTGCCTTGGAGAGAGCTAATTTTAATTGCTCCTGAACGATACACCTCCTCAACAACATATGGTCCTTCCCACTTCGAGAGTAATTTCCCTGCAAAGAATCTGAGACGAGACCGATACAATAGGACTTTATCCCCAATATTAAACTCTCTTTTGATGATCCTTCTATCATGCCACTTCTTAACTTTTTCTTTAAAGAGTTTAGCATTTTCATAAGCTTCACTTCTCCATTCATCTAGAGAACTTAATTGCAATAACCTCTTATTACCGGCTAGTTTCGGATCTTTATTTAATTCTCTAATAGCCCAATAAGCTTTGTGCTCTAGTTCTAGAGGTAAATGACAAGCTTTTCCATAAACCATTTTATAAGGTGACATTCCCATGGGGTTTTTATAAGCAGTTCTATAAGCCCATAGTGCTTCCTTCAATTTGCTAGCCCAATTCTTTCTAGATTTATTAACGGTCTTTCCCAAAATAGATTTAATCTCTCTATTTGATAATTCTACTTGACCACTAGTTTGAGGGTGATAAGCAGAAGCAATTCTATGATTAATACCATACTTAGCAAGAGTTTTTCTAAAACCTCCATGAATAAAATGAGAACCTCCATCAGTCATAATATATCTAGGTACTCCAAATCTAGGAAATATAACTTCTACAAGCATTTTTATAGAGGTCTCACCATCAGCACTCTTTGTAGGTATAGCTTCTACCCATTTAGTAACATAATCAACAGCGACAAGTATATGAGTGTTACCTTCTGAAGAAGGGAAAGGACCCATGAAGTCGAATCCCCAACAATCGAATGGTTCAATAACAAGAGTATAATTCATAGGCATTTCATTGCGTCTAGAAATATTACCAACTCTTTGACATTCATCACAAGATAAGATAAACTTCCTTGCATCCTTAAAAAGTGTTGGCCAATAAAAACCTGATTGTAGAACCTTTTGTGCGGTTCTATCTCCAGCGTGATGTCCTCCATAAACACTACCATGACATTTACTCAATATCTCCTGTTGTTCATATTCAGGAACACATCTTCGCATAATACCGTCCACTCCTTCTTTATATAAGTGTGGGTCATCCCAAAAATAATGCCTCAAGTCATAAAAGAATTTCCTCCTTTGCTGAGCTGAAAAGGTTGGAGGCAAATACTTCGAAACAATAAAGTTAGCATAATCTGCATACCAAGGGCTCTCTCGCGAGCTCACCTTTATTACAGCCAATTGTTCATTTGGAAAACTATCATTAACAGGAACAGGATCATAAGCAATATTTTCCAATCTAGACAAATTATCACAACAGGATTATCAGCACCTTTCCTATCTATAATATGTAAATCAAATTCTTGCAAAAGAAGTACCCATCTAATAAGCCTTGGCTTAGCATCTTTCTTTGTCATAAGGTATCTAATTGCAGCATGATCAGTATGAATTGTGACTTTTGAATCAACAATATAGGGTCTAAACTTGTCACAAGCAAAGACTACAGCTAACAATTCCTTTTCAGTTGTAGCATAATTTCTTTGAGCAGCGTCTAGAGTCTTACTAGCATAATGAATCATATTTAATTTTTTATCTACTCGCTGTCCAAGAACAGCGCCTACAGCAAAATCACTAGCATCACACATAATTTCAAAAGGCAAATTCCAATCAGGAGGTTCGACTACAGGAGCAGTTGTTAAGGCTTTCTTTAGAGTTTCAAAAGCTTCCTTACAATCATCATCAAAAACAAAAGGTACATCTTTTTGAAGAAGATTAGTAAGAGGCTTTGAAATTTTAGAGAAATCTTTAATAAATCTCCTATAAAACCCAGCATGACCAAGAACACTACGAATACCTTTAACATCCCTCGGATAGGGCATCTTCTCAATTGCTTCAACTTTAGCTCTATCAACTTCAATACCTCTCTCGGAAATTTTATGTCCCAATACAATTCCTTCATTAACCATAAAGTGGCATTTCTCCCAATTAAGAACAAGGTTAGTTTCTTCACATCTCTGCAAAACTTTATCGAGGTTTCGCAAGCAATTATCAAAAGAATTCCCATAGACAGAAAAATCATCCATGAACACCTCTACAATACTTTCGCAAAAACCATGAAAAATAGCAGACATGCATCTTTGAAAAGTAGCAGGAGCATTACATAAACCAAAAGGCATACGCCTATAAGCATAAGTTCCATAGGGACAAGTGAACGTGGTTTTCTCTTGATCTTTAGCTTTAACAGCAATTTGTGAAAACCCAGAATAACCATCAAGAAAGCAAAAATGAGTATTTTTAGATAACCTTTCTAGCATTTGATCAATAAATGGTAAAGGGTAATGATCTTTCTTAGTAACTTTATTAACTTTTCGAAAATCAATGCACATTCTATACCCTACAATTACTCTTTGAGGAATAAGCTCATCATTATCATTAGGCACAACAGTCATTCCTCCTTTCTTAGGAACACAATGCACAGGACTAACCCATCTACTATCAGCAATAGGATATATAATACCAGCTTCAAGAAGTTTTAATACCTCATTCCTTACCACCTCTTTCATCTTCGGAATTAGACGACGTTGATGTTCAACAACAGGCTTTGCATCATCTTCCATATTAATAGCATGTTGGCAAATAGAAGGAGAAATCCCTTTCAAATCATCAAGTGTATAGCCAATAGCTCCTCGGTGTTTCTTCAATATTTCCAATAACCTTTCTTCCTCAATCTCTGAAAGCTTAGAACTAATAATAACAGGATATATTTTCTTATCATCAATATGAGCAGATTTAAGATCATCAGGTAAAGGCTTTAAATCAAAAACAGGATCTTCCTTTGGTGGCGGTGTTGTACCCAAATCTTCCACCGGTAAATCATGCTTGAGAATAGGTTGACGAAGAAAAATTTCCTCAAGCTCATCTCTTTCTTTCCTAAAAGCTTCACTTTCGCTATTCTCCAAATGTTGCTGCAAAGGATTATTAGGAACAAGAACAATAGATGCACACTGCTCCATTTTAAAATCATTACTAGGCAAGTCAGCTTTATAAGGAATTTTAGTAAATTTAGAAAAGTTAAATTCATAAGGTTCACTAGCAAATCTAGTCAAAATTTTCTCTTTCTTACAATCTATAATAGCTCCACAAGTATTTAGAAAAGGTCTACCAAAAATGATAGGACAATGATCACTAGCAGCAGAACCAAGTACCAAAAAGTCAGCAGGATATTTAATCTTACCGCATAGAACTTCCACATCTCGAACAATACCAATTGGAGAAATAGTTTCTCTATTAGCCATCTGAATAACCACATCAATATCTTCAAGTTCACAAGAATCAATTTCGTGCATAATCTCCGTGTAAAGTTCATAAGGAATAGCACTAACGCTTGCACCAATATCACATAAACCATAATAGCAATGATCACCAATTCTAACAGATAACATAGGAACACTAACTTGTTTGGGTTTATTAGGATGCGAAACAATATTAGAAGCATCTTCACAGAAAATAATATGACCATCCTCCACATTTTCAGTCACAAGATCTTTAACTATTGCAACAGCAGGTTCAATTTTAATTTGTTCTTCAGGTTCTTTAGATTTCTTTTCACTTTTATTAACCGCACTAGATATGACAGTACTCCTTCATTTTAGCAGGGAAAGGAGTTTTTTCAATATAAACTTCAGGAATAACATTATCAACAGTTTCAATCACTACACATTTGTTTACAGATGAATCTACGTCATCTTTATACGGTTCATGATACTTATCAAAATTCTTCTTAGGCAATTCATAATGAGAGGCAAAAGCTTTATAAAGATTTGCAACAACTTGAGAATCAAGACCATATGTAGCACTCATATTACGAAATTTATCAGTATCCATAAAAGCTTCAATGCATTTATAATCATAAATTATACCTGATTCTCTATCTTTGTCATTCTCCCATCCTTCAGTATTTTCTTGGATCCGATCAAGAAGGTCCCTTTTAAACTCTTCTTTGTTGCGTGTAAATGATCCAGAACAAGAAGTATCCAGCAAGGTCTTGTCTTGAAAAGAAAGTCTTGCATAGAAATTATCAATAATAACATTACCAGGAAGCTCATGAATGGGGCATTTGAGCATTAAAGACTTCAATCTCCCCCAAGCTTGGGCAATACTCTCTCCATCATGAGGCCAGAAATTATATATGCGGTTCCGATCTTTGTGAATTTCACTTGGAGGATAAAATTTGGAATAAAATAAAGGCACAATGTCCTCCCAATCAATAGAATCACCATTCTTCAGCAATTTATACCAGTGCGCCGCTTTACCAGACAGCGATATAGTGAATAGTTTCTTCCTAACTTCATTCATAGCAATACCTGCACATTTGAATAACCCGCATAATTTATGCAAAAACAGTAAATGATCACCAGGATGAACAGTTCCATCCCCTTCATAGCGGTTATCCATAACACGTTCAATAATTTTCATATGTATTTTATATGGTATCACTTCCTCACCTGGCGCTTCATCCACTACCGTTGCAGTAGTAGTAGATTTCCCAAATAGAAATTGGAGAAGATCTCTCCATAATGACTTATAGCAGCAGGCAGAAATTAAATCAGCACAAACAGTAAAGGTTCTCCTTACCAATTCCACTTACCAATAGCGCTTCACTCCCCGGCAACGGCGCCAGAAAATAGTCTTGATGGCCCACAAGTATAGGGGGTGTATCGTAGTATCTTCGATAAGTAAGAATGTCGATCCCAACGAGGAGCAGAAGGTGTTGGCAGCAGTTTCGATGAAGGATTCACTGTAAATGCTCACAAACAAGTTTTCAGGGGGCTTTGATGTAGCAGATAAATAAAGTACAAGTAAATAAAATGCGAGAGAAATAATCGCTGCGAGTGGACCAATCCTTTTTAGCACAAAGTTCAAGCCGGTTTGTTTACTTATAATGACCAAACGTTCTTGAGGACACACGGGGATTTTAGTCTAGTGCTTTCGCTTCATGTAGCTAAATAATCTTCATTGTTTTGATAAGTGTTGTGTGGGTGAACCTATGCTAATGCACCGCCCTTCCTAGGACTAATACATACTTGTGATTATACCCCTCGCAAGCATCCGCAACTACAAGAAAGTAATTAAGATAAATCTAACCACAGCCTTAAACTCTGAGATCATGCGATCCCTCTTGCCACTACAAGAAAAGTTGCCATGGCCGACGAAGTTGAAGTCGCGCCGTGGTTGCTGGTGTACCATGGCCGACGATTTTGGTCCCTCCGTGGTGCATGTCAAAACTTTTTTCTCGTTTTTGAGGCCACCTAGCCCGACGAAAGCGGCCAAAACGTCGCGTATGGTGGCCCGGGACGTGGTGCATCTCGAAATCTCGGGTTCGCCGGCCGAGTCAACGCAAATCCGCACCGCCGAGGGATGTAGGGCCCAGATGGCAGCCTCTCTGGCATTGTTTTTTTCTAGATCGCGCCATCTCGTTCAACGTTCTCCGATCGAGCCGTTTACGATGCAGGATCATGGGTCCCATGTCATCCTCTATGAACCAAAATTCTTTCTATTCTTGGATTTTTTTGACCCCCTGATTTCTGGCTACTTCCTTTTTCTTTTGATCCCTTGCCGCCTTGGAAACGTTGAGACCGCTGCTGCTAAATGGGACCCGCATGTCATCCTCTATGTGCAATCAACTTTCTTTTCTTGGAGTTTTTTTTGGCACCTCAAATTTGGTCACTTGCCTTTTCTTTCGATCCCGCCTCTCAAACGGTGATACCGCTGCTGCTAAATGGGACCCGCATGTCATCCTCTATGTACTATAAAACTTTCTTTTCTTGAATTATTTTTGGCACCTCATATTTGGTCACTTACCTTTTTTTTCGATCCCTGCCGCCTCTCAAACGGTGATACCGCTGCTGCTAAATGGGACCCGCATGTCATCCTCTATGTACTATAAAACTTTCTTTTCTTGGATTTTTTTGGCACCTCATATTTGGTCACTTGACTTTTTCTTTCGATCACTGCGCCTCTCAAACGGTGATACCGCTGCTGCTAAATGGGACCCGCATGTCATCCTCTGTACTATAAAACTTTCTTTTCTTCGATTTTTTGGCACCTCATATTTGGTCACTTGACTTTTTCTTTCGATCCCCTGCTGCCTCTCAAACGGTGATACCGCTGCTGCTAAATGGGACCCGCATGTCATCCACTATGTACTATAAAACTTTCTTTTCTTGGATTTTTTTTGGCACCTCATATTTGGTAACTTGACTTTTTCTTTCGATCCCCTGCTGCCTCTCAAACGGTGATACCGCTGCTGCTAAATGGGACCCGCATGTCATCCACTATGTACTATAAAACTTTCTTTTCTTGGATTTTTTTGGCACCTCATATTTGGTAACTTGACTTTCTCTTTCGATCCCCTGCTGCCTCTCAAACGGTGATACCGCTGCTGCTAAATGGGACCCGCATGTCATCCACTATGTACTATAAAACTTTCTTTCCTTGGATTTTTTGGCACCTCATATTTGGTAACTTGACTTTTTCTTTCGATCTCATGCCACGTTTGAAACGTTGAGGTACCTGCTGGCTCATGGGACCCGCATGTCATCCTCTGTGTGCTATAAAAGTTTCCTTTGTTGGTTTTTTTCACCCTCTAATTTTTGGCTTGCCTTTTTATTTTGATCCCTGCCCCTTTGAAACGTTGAGTAAGCTGTTGGTTCAAGGGACCCGCATGTCATCCTCTATGTCCATCAACTTTCTTTTCTTGGATTTTTTTCACCCTAATTACTAGCTACTTTCTTTTTCTTTTGATCTCAAGCCGCATTACAAACATTGAGACCGCTGCTGCAAAATGGGACCCACATGTCATCCTCTATGTACAATAAATCTTGGATTATTTTTGGCTCCTGATATTTGGTCACTTGCCTTTTTCTTTCGATCTCATGCCGCCTTTGAAACGTTGAGTAAGCTGCTGGCTCATGGGTCCCGCATGTCATCCTCTACGAACAATAAAAGTTTCCTTTCTTGGAGTTATTTTTTACCCCTAATTTCTGGCTATTTGCCTTTTTCTTTTGATCCCTGCCCCCGTTGAAACGATGAGGACGCTGTTGGCAGGTCGGTCCCACATGTCATCCTCTATGAACAATAAAAGTTTCCTTTGGTGGATTTATTTTTGACCCCTAATTAATTTCTGGCTATTTCCTTTATTTTTCTTTTGATCCCCTGCCGCCTTGGAATTGTTGAGAATGCTGCTGCCTCATTTTTCTTTTGGTCCTGTGCCGCCTTGGAAACGTTGAGACCGCTGCTACAAAATGGGACCCGCATGTCATCCTCTATGTACAATAAAGTTTCTTTTCTTGGATTATTTTTGGCTCCTGATATTATGTCACTTGCCTTTTCTTTCGATCTCATGCCGACTTTGAAACGTTGAGGATCTGCTGCCTCATTGGTCCCGCATGTCATCCTCTCGAACGATAAATGTTTTCTTTTCTTGTATTTTTTTACCAACTGATTTTTGGCTTTTTTATTTTGATCCCCTGCCTGAAACGTTGACTCAGCTGGCTCATGGGTCCCCGATGTCAGCCTCCGTACAAGAAACATGTGATATTTTATTTTGCAGACAATAAACGTTGTATTTCGCTCTGAGCTATTGCAAACGGATAAATTAAATCTTTATATCTACATAAACAAACTTATATGTTGAATCTCCTTGTTTTTTGTTTTTGCGAAGCATAGGACTTTCCTGTTTTTTTTGAGAAAAATCCGACCTTTCTGTTTTGGAGTGGGCTGAAATATGCGAGTCAAAAGGCCCGGCGGGATAGTTCGAAGGCCCAGATGTCAGATACAGCCCAATTGAAATCTTTCTTTTCTTGGATTTTTTTCACACCCGATTTCGGCTACTTCATTTTCTTTCGGTCCTGTGCCGCCTTGGAAGCGTTGAGACCGCTGCTACAAAATGGGACCCGCATGTCATCCTCTATGTACAATAAAGTTTCTTTTCTTGGATTATTTTTGGCTCCTGATGTTATGTCACTTGACTTTTTCTTTCAATCTCATGCCGACTTTGAAACGTTGAGGAAGCTGCTGGCTCATGGGTCCCGCATGTCATCCTCTATGAACAATAAAAGTTTTCTTTGTTGGATTTATTTTCCCCCTAATTTCTGGCTATTTGTCTTTTTCTTTTGATCCCCTGCCCCTTTGAAACGATGACGACGCAGCTGGCAAGTCGGTCCCATGTCATCCTCTATGAACAATAAAAGTTTCCTTTGATGGATTTATTTTTGACCCTAATTAATTTCTGGCTATTTCCTTTTTATTTTGATCCCCGCCGCCTTGAAATAGTTGAGGATGCTGCTGCCTCATGGGTCCCGCATGTCATCCTCTCAGAAAGGTAAATGTTTCTTTTCTTGAATTTGTTTACCAACTGATTTTTGGCTTATTTTTTCTTTCGATCTCCTTACCTTTAAAACGTTGACGCTGCTGGCTCATGGGTCCCCAATGTCAGCCTCCCCATACTGCAAATCCTCTTTCTGCAAAGGTTGTATTTCTAGATAGATAAGGTGGATTCGAATCTGCCATGGTTCAGGCAGGTAAGCCTTCTTGCACTAATTAATGGAAGTAGTGTATCGCAAGGTCAAGACATGTGGCTCGGTGTAATGAATCTATATGAATCATGTTGTGGGTTCAATCTGATAGTTCTCTAACAGGTCAGCCAAAATAGAAATTAAGTTTTTTTCTAAAAGGAAATGCAAATTAAGATGAACACAAACATTAGTTATCATAATAGCTGATCATACATACATACTTGCTAAGAGCAAAAGCTTGCCAGAGTTTTACCACCCATACAATTAATTAGCAGTTCAGATAAGATAACCTTATATAAGTATAACTACAAATGCATTTGCTAAGGGCTCATGGGACAACGGAACTAGACAACCGCGAACTTTATGACCAGCATGTCACGGCATCGAAAGATCTTGACCTTCAACTTTGATCCAATGCGAAGTTTGGCACCGTCAATGAACTTTTTCCACCTGGAAGTAACAACCAAGCGGCCATCTGTGGGACTGACAGTACCGTCCCTCCACGGTGAGACCTTCACTCTCCATGACGAGGGATATCTTGCCCCTTCGGCCAGCATTGAGATCCTTGGAGATACTTTTAGGCAATTCTGATTCAAAGCAAGAGATACCACCAAAAATTAGTCAATGGCACCAATGCACTGAACCATGTGAGACTTTGAGCAGAGAAGACATCAAGATAAGAGCAGTTATGCTGTCATATACTCACGAACATAGCCTTCAGATGCGTCCTGGTCACCACACGGGTGGCCACAGCAATGAGCTGAGACCTCGGTGATCCGGTGGGGCAGGTGCATGAGCTGGGCTGGTACACGAGCTGGTGCTGATGCGGGAGACTGCTGGCGAGGTGCGATGCGGTGCCTCTAGAGGAACCGGTGCGTGCGAGAGGCTGTTGGGCAGGTGCGTGTGGTGCAGCTAGAGGAACCGAGTCTGATGCGGGCCTGCTGGCATGTGTAGTATATGGGGCCTCTGGAACCAATGCGATGTAGGGGGGCGGGTAGATGCGTAAACGGAGCTGAGTACGAGAACGGTGCTGATGCGGGAGAGTGGGAAGCCGGTGCAGTCTGGTGTGGTTGCCCTTTGTGACATCCGCTCTGTTCCATCAGGGGATCTGCAGCTTTGATCATGTTAAACTCAGCAAGCTAGAACAGAGGGAATGGTTTAGAACAACTGCTCAGAATGCAGTTATCAAAAGATATGAGTAGAAAAAAGTTACATATTATATATTTGGAAATGTCTCCAACTCTGTAAGCAGTTCGTATATGCCCGTTTGAGTTTCGATCCTCGGCTCGTCGCCCTTCTTCGAGACCGTAGTCAAAAGCAAACTTTCTCCAATCATGTCCATACAAATATGTGATGGCCTGCGTCTTGTAGACATACACCTCATAGACCGTGTAGGTGTTCATCAATTTGCCATTGCCATGCATAGTGAAAGATCCTTCATGCGGACACATCTGGTTAATCATTGGACGAAGTTCACAAGGTACAGTCTGCATGTGAAAATTGATACAAATGTAAGAAGCAGGAAGACTAAAAACAAGACTTTACTATATGCCAATTCATGCTAAACCACTGAGAATACATACCTGTAACTCTGTGAAGGAGCTACTAGAAAGGTAGATAGAGCCATAGGAGGTGTTATATGCGGGGTATGTCATATTCCCGCAAGCTCGGCATCGGGATGGTGAAGGAAACATGGGAGGTACTACTGGTGCGTAGCGCTGAACGTAAGTGGAAGAATTAGGTTGTGTAAAGTGCATAGTTCAGAGCAATGCAAATGTTGACAAGCAAGTGCATAACACTATGTTTGAACAGTGAAAAATTAGTGTATGATGAATATAAGCATGCTAATTTGGTGTTTCAATTCCAAAAAGCATTAGCAGAGCCGGTGATAATATCAGACATAAATCATGGCATGTATATGTGGCTTAAGAAAATATACCGAACCCTTGGATGGTTACGGCCCGGCTGATCCTTGGACTTGAGCTTATATAAGCATCCGGAAGGTGGGGCTGACAGTAACTTGGTGGCAGCCTCTGCAGATGCCTCATCAGCAGCAGTTGCAATCCTTTTGACCAATGAAGGCTTAGCAGTTTCAGTCTGCATATAAAAATTGAAGAGCAACAGACATCAGCAGTGATATATAAAATGAATCTATGAGACACTGATGCATATAGTGCTGGATGTAAGTGGAAGAATAGGTGTGTGTGTTTCTGAACTATTGGTAAGCATTAGACAAAGCCGGCAATAAACAGACAAAAATCAAATCATGTATGAGGATTAAGAAAATATACCTGCTTACTTAAAAAGGGTACCAGCTGGCCCGTGGCCTTGTGCTTGAGGAGGTTTTCAGAAGATGGTGGCAGCACCATCGTCTTCACAGCAGCCTCATCGGGATCATTTTTTATCCATTTGAGTAGAGGAACAGAAGTTTCATCCTGCATATGAATAGCAACAGAACTCATCATTGATATTTAATAAATCTATGAGATAGACTGATGCAATAGTGCGGGGTGTAAGTGGAAGAATAGGGTTGTGCATAGAGAACAGTTGACAACAATGCAAATGATTACAAAAGAAGCCAATGGAAATCAACAGTTTATATACTGGATGAGACAGACTGAAAAGTGAAAAATTAGTGTATGATGATTGTAAGCAAACGCAGTGTTTCTGAACTTTTGGTAAGCATTAGACAAAGCCAACATTAATTAAACAGATAATAATGAAATCATGTATGTGGATTAAGAAAATATGCCAGATTCATTAAAAGGTCACCACCCAGCTGGCCCATGGCCTCGTGCTTGTAGAGGTTTTCGGAAGATGGTGCCGGCACCATCGTCCTCACAGCAGCCTCATTTGCATCCACTTGAGTAAAGGCGCAGCGGTTTCAGCCTGCATAAGAATGGGAACAGATCTCAGAGTGATATTGAATGACTCTGAGACAGACTGATGCATATAGTGCTAGATGTAAGTGGAAGGGTATGGCCGTGTATGGACAACAGTTCACAACAATGCAAGGGTGTGTTCGGTTCTGAAACAGCGTGGAATGGAATGGAATGGTTCCATTTCAGAGGAATGGAATGGTTACATTTTTGTTCGGTTGGGAAAAATGGAGAGCAGAGATCGAGGTTAAACTAACCAATTGTCTCAAAATTGTAATTAACAATTGCAAATGACATTTTAATCTCAAAGTCGTAATTAACAGCGCCTAATGGTGCTCTTTTAATCTAAAAATCGAAATTAACATCATTTTATGTTGGGTTAGGGGAACTGGAGTAGATGAACATTACTGTATGATGATTGTAAGCAAATGAATTTGGTGTTTCCAAACTTTTGGCTTCGAGATCATATGGGTTTCAACTCTAGCCTACCCAACTTGTTTGGGACTGAAAGGCTTGGTTGTTGTTGTTGTTGTTGTAAACTTTTGGCAAGCATAGAAAAAACCGACAATAAACAGAGAAAAATCAAGGCATGTTTTGTGGATTAAGAAAATATACCATATTCATTAAAAGATCACCACCCACTGGTGCGTGGCCTTGTGCTTGTAGAGGCATTTAGAAGATGGGGCGGCATCAACATACTGGCAGCCTGATCAGCCGCAGTTTTGATCTTCCTTTTGAGTAAAGGCCCTAAAGTTTCGTCTGCATATGAATAGCAAAACAAAAGGCAGACCTCAGCAGTGATATTGAATTACTGTATGAGATAGACTGATGCATATAGTGGATGCTCTTAGCCTTTTGCAGCGTGAACACTAGCTATGGACAGACAAAAAAACTAGTTAACTCAGCTTTGTCTAGATATGAATGTACTACCACCATCCAAAAGCTTAAGCCTTATTTATTTTTGAGAAATCAAAACAAGCAAAGTTTGACCAAAATTTTAGAACATTCTATCAACAAATATAATACTATGTAGATACCGTAGGAAAATATATTTTATTATCTATTTAATGATATTAATTTTGTATTTTGCATGTTACTGATTTTTGGTAAAAGCTTAGTCAAACATGGTATAGTTTGACTTTCTAAAAATAATATAAGCCCAAAGCTTTGGGATGGAGGCAGTAGTATCTAGAGCTAAAACACATCTAGATACATCCGTATCTACGGATAGTTGAGTCAATTAATTTGGATTTGAGGGAGTATCAGATTCAGACTACATCATGGTAAGTTGGTTTAAAAAAATACCCCTGGGCGGTCCACTGCCCAGCTCGGTAGTGGCATTTCGCTTCTTGTGCTGCAGATCGGGCCATGCTCCTGCAGCAGGTGGGCGCTATTCTCGTTCCCCATAGCCTCAGCACGGAACCTGGAGGTACCAACCTGATACAGAGAATATAGAGCATGGTGTCACAGGAGGCTTTACGCACAAACAGTGAAGACATGTGCTACTTTAAGCATATTCCAGAACAGGAGCAGATTGAGGGTGCAGAGACCGGAGAGACACTTAAAAGGTAAAGAGTGGATAAGCAAACGGAGTACCTGCTTCGCAGGGCTGGGGACGCAGCTCGGGCTCAGCCAACTGCCCACATGCGTGGTGGCCTTACGCTCCATTGCCCCCACCGCCGAGGTCTTACCTTTCCTGTACAAGCTGACAAAAGATACAGTGAGGATCAGCAGAAACTACAAAGGTTGCAAATGTCGACAAATAAAGGAAGAACACCCCAATCCAAGCAAAGGTAGCCCCCGCCCCCACCCCCATCAATCACTCCCAGCTCGAGGGTGACCAGAAAGACACCCCTTCGCCAGAATAGGAAAGAGATGCGCAAGATATCGAGGAGAGGAAAAAAGAACCGATCTCGAGAAAGGAGAGAACATTACTAGTCCTACCTAATCCGCTTGGGCTAGATGCAGCTTGCCCCTCCAAGCTGGATGCCTGGACGGTGGAGGCGAAAGGAGGGGATCGAGCTAGCGGCTTGCATCCGTCGGCAATCGGCACTCGATCGGGAGAGAAGGGGTGCTACATAAAGGGAGGGGTAACATATTTTATTACACAGTGAACTTACTGATGTGACTAGTCATTACATGTCTCACGAAACTAGGGCCCATAGTGTGGCACCCCAAATTTACTTGAAGCTGCCCGGCGGGACGCATTGGCGCGTCAAGAAACCCCCGAATGTAGCGGGGAAATGAAACATTTCACAAAAATTCGAAATTCAAGCACACCGCCACGCGCCAAGCACGCGGCTGTTCCTTCCTCTTCCTCGGTTCCTCCTCCCCTATCCGAAAACCCCAAATCCCAAGCTCAAACCAAAAAAAACAAAAACAAATCCCCCAGCCGCCATGCATGTCCTCGTTAACCCGCTGGAGATCGTTCCCGGACGATGCGGACCACCCGCCCGAGATCCAAATTCCGTCCACCTCGAGGCCTGCGTGCTGTCTGTGACTTGAGGGCGCTGAAGAGGATGTTCCGCCGGAAAGTGCTCATGGCAACCGTGCAAGCTCACCGGCGTGCTGTATCCCGAGAGGAACTGGTCAAAGCTTTGCTATTCGCCACACAAAAAAAATTGCGGGCCAAGATCTGGTCAAAGCTTCGTCGATGGCTTGCCGCGAGAGGCTTGGAGTCCAGAGTCAATAAACTAGCTGCTCGAGGACTTGGGCGGTTTACATTCATATTAACTGACTCAAGTTTGTTAGTCTAGTTAACAAATGCATCTAGATACATCCATATCTAGAAAATTGAGTCAATTAATATGAATCGGAGGGTACCTGAAAGTGTTTCATGCTACCAACTAATGCGCTGGCAGGAATCGCTGTAGAAATTGTGCTACTACTCGTACGATGAACGATTGTGTGGGTGTCGAATTTTGCAACGCGATCATCCAGAATGCTTAATCTAGCGCCAAGGCGTACAAATCATAACATACTACAGCACCAGAACATAAGAGTACGATTCATAAAGTAGCTCAACATTTTGCATCAGGGCTGGGTGGTCCTGAGACTACGGGACGCCCCTGATGATCTCCGGGTGTGCATCCTCTTCAACGCAAAGCTGTGTACTCGGTCCACGGCCTCCTTCTGTAGGCTGGATAATCTCAGGTGCGGGACCTTCGTCTATGAGAGGCTCGTCATCGAGTACCATCCACAGGTGCATCAGGGCTGGGTGGTCTTGAGACTACCCGGACGCCGTGATGATCTCCGGCGTGCATCCACTTCAACGCAAAGCTGTGTACTCGGTCCACGGCCTCCTTCTGTAGGCTGGATAATCTCAGGTGCAGGACCTTCGTCTATGAAAGGCTCGTCATCAGTACCATCCACAGGTGCATCAAACTGAGATTCATCTTCAAATCTCCCATCAAACCGAGAGACCTCTTTAACTCTATGCTTCTGCAATTAGTACATCAACCGATTAGACAAACATCTAAGGGATGCAACCTGAACAAATGCCGTTTTACATATTTACCTTCTCATCTGGCACAGCACATGTCCCAGAGCTGAAACCCGTTTCCTGAAGCAAGCTCTTTTTCTCTCCCATCCATCCATCTGCAACAAGTTAAATTTGAGTACAGAACCTTGCACAGCAATGCAAACTATTGATTGAAACAGCGGCATCAATATAAATAATTAACTACATATGCCAGCACACATACAGTGTGAGCAAGCTTCTCCTGCTAAAGGATCATTATATGGTTCACCATGCTAAACCCGCCTAACATATGTGCGGTCCATCCCAAAAATGTGTAAATGATGCCACTACAGGGTGAGGCCTCTTCTCACCATTCATACATGTGCAGCGCGGGCAATACACGTCCAGGTTGTGACCATCATGAGCTCTAATAAACCCCATAAAGGGTTGAACACCATTTATATATGAAGGGGAACATAAGTGTCCATGCAGTATCCAAGTTCTGTCCATCTGTTTAATTATGAGATACAGTGGTTGGTGATTAATTTAAGGCGAAGTAGGAAATGTATATCCATCGAGTACAAAACTATACTACATGATTATGCATTTCAGCAATCATGTCGAGTACAAAACAAAAAAATGCCCATCGACATTTTAGCAAACAGATCGTGTACAAAACTCTGCCATGGCATTTCAGCAAATTAACGGATCGAGTGCAGAACTGACTCTATATGCCCACGCAAATGAACAAATTGATCGATGACAAATCGAGCGGAAAACTATAAAGTGCCAATTAGTTCGAGCATACTGACGAATTTTTTTAGCAGCATCAAGAAAATATAAATCGTTAGGCTGTCTTGCCCGATACATGATTGAGCTAGAGATAGCAGCCCTACCGTGGATCAACTTGACCGCCGGTGCGTCTCGAGAAGACCGGGAGAGGAAGCTTCTTCTTCGCACGGACGGGACGGGGAGGGAAGCTCTTCGCACGGACGGGGATAAGTTGTGTACGGGTGGGTGGGGGTCATGCGGCCGGGCCGCCGGGTGATAATTAAGGTCGGTAGGTGGCGTTTAATGGAGTTGCGTGTGTAATTTGCCGTGCACAAGGTTGAGGAATAGGCGGTTCCCTTTGCCGCGCGCACAATTCAAACTATCCCGCCCATGTAGTTTAAATTCGCCATATTTCGTTAAATCGACATAAAGTCATGTGAGTGGGGGAAAATTAGCAAAGTTGCTTGAAAAATAGTAAAACTCTGGAATTATCCTTTAAATATGCTCTACTTCGTGTGAAAATCGGGGTGTGGAAGCATGTTGAGCTGTTTTATTTGTACTTTCTTCATTAAAACTCCCATTTTATGCACTTTGGATGGAAAGAAATCATTTGTACATAAATTTTGACAACGCCATTTGCAAACACTAATTGTTTACATGCCAAGATGCACCCATCCACCAAATATATATGTGGCAAAAGTTTATCACAATCTAGCAGATATGCATAATTATTGAGGGACCCCTTTTGATTTTGTGCAATTTCCACTAATTAGGTAGAGATCGAGAAGGGTTAATTAATTAGGCCATGTTAGGGGTTATGTGTTTTAGATTAGGTTGTGTGGATTCAAATACAACTTCTTTATTTGTGTGCTATGATTAATCAAAACTAGATCGATCGACTGCGCACACATTATTAGAGGCGCATGCCTTTGCGCACAAAGTGCATGTGTGTGTTGTTGGCCAACGAGAGAGAGAGAGAGAGAGAGAGAGAGAGAGAGAGAGGTAGAGAGAGCCTACGAGTTGGCCCCAAATTAAACACATATATATGCATGGCACATTTAATTTAATTAGAGGACCGCGAGGCACCCCGCCTGCTTGATGCACAATTAAGTGTCATTGGCCTATATATAGGGTTTAATTAGGGTTTAGGGTTTAGGGTTAGGAGGTTAGGGTTTAGGGTCTAGGGTTTAGGGTTTAATGTTTATGGTGTTTAGGGTTTAGGGATTAGGGATTAGGGTTTATTTAGGGTTTAAGGTTTAGGGATCATCGATCGAGTGCGCACACACACATTATTAGAGGCACACGCGCCTTTGCGCATAAAGTGCATGCGTATATGTGTGTTTTTTTGGCCACCAACGACATATAGATGATCGAGAGAGAGAGATTGAAATCCCCAAGAATATGTTCAAATATATATTAAAATATATGCACGAATGCATGCATGGTAGGCCATGCATGCACACTAATTATATATATATTATGAGGAAACTTAATCAAATGTGTTTTCATTCGAGAGAACTTGTCAAAATTCAAGTTAATTAATTTATCATCGATAATTATATAATTAATTAATGAATCTCAGGGAGATGTTATACAACATATGATCGATATAGGCCATGTATATATTAATTGGTTTTAATCTACCGTTTAATTTGCTAGCTAGCTGCATGCTATATATAGAGCATGTTTTTATTAGATCGGGTTATAGCTAGTATAGTTTAGGGTTATGTGTTTTAATTAACTAGGGTTTGATTAGCTAGGGTTAGTTATATATATATGGTTTAGGGTTAATGCATGGCACATTTAATTTAACTAGAGGACCGCGAGGCACCCCTGGCCTGCTTGATGCACAATTAAGTGTCGTTGGCCTATATATATAGGGTTTAATTAGGGTTTAGGGTTAGCTAGCTGGGTTTAGGGTTTAGTGTTTTGGGTGTTTAGCTAGGGTCTAGGGTTTAGGGTTTAGTGTTTACGGTGTTTAGAGGGTCTAGGGTTTAGTGTTTAGGGTCTAGGGTTTAGGGTCTAGTGTTTAGGGTCTATGGTTTAGGGTTTAATTAGTGTTTAGGGTGTTTAGGGTTTAGGGTTTAGTGTTTAGGGTCTATGGTTTAGGGTCTAGTGTTTAGGGTCTATGGTTTAGGGTTTAATTAGTGTTTAGGGTGTTTAGGGTTTAGGGTTTAGTGTTTACGGTGTTTAGGGTCTAGGGTTTAGGGTTTAGTGTTTAGGGTCTAGGGTTTAGGGTTTAATTAGTGTTTAGGGTGTTTAGGGTTTAGGGTTTAATGTTTATGGTGTTTAGGGTCTAGGGTTTAGGGTTTAGTGTTTAGGGTGTTTAGGGTCTAGGGTTTAGTGTGTTTAGGGTGTTTAGGGTTTAGGGGATTAGGGATTAGGGTTTTAGGGTTGTTTAAGGTTTAGGGATCATCGATCGAGTGCGCACACACATTATTAGAGGCACCCCGCGCCTTTGCGCATAAAGTGCATGCGTATATATATGTGTATTTTTTTGCCACCAACAACGATATATAGATGATCGAGAGAGAGAGAGATTGAAATCCCCAAGAATATGCATGTTCAAATATATATATATCAAAATATATGCACGAATGCATGGTAGGCCATGCATGCACACTAATTATATATATATTATGAGCTAGGCAACTTGATCAAATGTGTTTTCATACGAGAGAACTTGTCAAAATTCAAGTTAATTAATTTATCATCGATAATTATATATATAATTAATTAATGAATCACAGGGAGATCGATAATTAATTTAGGGTTTTAGGGTTGTACGTTTAAGGTTTAGGGATCATCGATCGAGTGCGCACACACATTATTAGAGGCACCCGCGTCTTTACGATAATTATATAATTAATTAATGAATCTGAGGGATATGTTATACAACATGATCGATATAATAGGCCATGTATATTTTAATTGGTGTTAATCTACGGTTTGCTAGCTAGCTGTTATATATATAGAGCATGCTTTTATTATATCGGGTTATATCTAGTATAGTTTAGGGTTATGTGTTTTAATTAAGTAGGGTTGATTAGCTAGGGTTAGTTACATATATATGGTTTAGGGTTAATGCATGTCACATTTAATTTAATTAGAGGACCGCGAGGCACCCCTGGCCTGCTCGATGCACACAATTAAGTGTCGTTGGCCTATACATAGGGTTTAATTAGGGTTTAGGGTTAGCTAGGGTTTAGGGTTAGGGTTAGGGTTAGGGTTAGGGTCTAGGGTCTAGCTAGGGTTTAGTGTTTAGGGTGTTTAGGGTTTAGGGATTAGGGATTAGGGATTTAAGGTTTTAGGGTTGTTTAAGGTTTAGGGATCATCGATCGAGTGCGCACACACATTATTAGAGGCACCCGCGCCTTTACGCATAAATTGCATGCGTATATATATATGTGTGTGTTTTTTGGCCACCAACGATATATTGATGATCGAGAGAGAGATTGAAATCCCTAAGAATATGTTCAAATATACATTAAAATATATGCACGAATGCATGGTAGGCCATGCATGTACACTAATTAATTATATATATATTATGAGGCAACTTAATCAAATGTGTTTTCATTCGAGAGAACTTGTCAAAATTCAAGTTAATTAATTTATCACGATAATTATATAATTAATTAATGAATCTGAGGGATATGTTATACAACATGATCGATATATATAGGCCATGTATATTTTAATTGGTGTTAATCTACGGTTTGCTAGCTAGCTGCTATATATAGAGCATGTTTTTATTAGATCGGGTTATATCTAGTATAGTTTAGGGTTATGTGTTTTAATTAAGTAGGGTTAATTAGCTAGGGTTAGTTACATATATATGGTTTAGGGTTAATGCATGGCACAATTAATTTAATTAGAGGACCGCGAGGCACCCCTGGGCTGCTCGATGCACAATTAAGTGACGTTGGCCTATACATAGGGTTTAATTAGGGTTTAGGGTTAGCTAGGGTAGAGGGTTAGGGTTAGGGTTTAGGGTTTAGGGTTTAGTGTTTAGGGTGTTTAGGGTTTAGGGATTAGGGATTTAGGGGTTTTAGGGTTGTTTAAGGTTTAGGGATCATCGATCGAGTGCGCACACACATTATTAGAGGCACCCGCGCCTTTACGCATCAAGTGCATGCGTATATATGTGTGTTTTTTGGGCCACCAACGATATATAGATGATCGAGAGAGAGAGAGAGAGATTGAAATCCCCAAGAATATGTTCAAATATACATTAAAATATATGCACGAATGCATTCTAGGCCATGCATGCACACTAATTATATATATATTATGAGGCAACTTAATCAAATGTGTTTTCATTCGAGAGAACTTGTCAAAGTTCAAGTTAATTAATTTATCACGATAATTATATAATTAATTAATGAATCTCAGGGATATGTTATACAACATGATCGATATAGGCCATGTATATTTTAATTGGTGTTAATCTACGGTTTGCTAGCTAGCTGCTATATATAGAGCATGTTTTTATTAGATCGGGTTATAGCTAGCTAGTATAGTTTAGGGTTATGTGTTTTAATTAAGTAGGGTTGATTAGCTAGGGTTAGTTACATATATATGGTTTAGGGTTAATGCATGGCACATTTAATTTTATTAGAGGATCACGAGGCACCCATGACCCGCTCGATCGATGCACAATTAAGTGTCGTTGGCCTATACATAGGGTTTAATTGGGGTTTAGGATTAGCTAGGGTTTAGGGTTAGGGTTAGGGTTAGGGTTAGGGTACGTTTAGGGTCTAGGGTTTAGGGTTTAGGGTTTAGTGTTTAGGGTGTTTAGGGTTTAGGGATTAGGGATTTAAGGTTTTAGGGTTGTTTAAGGTTTAGGGATCATCGATCGAGTGCGCACACACATTATTAGAGGCACCCGCGCCTTTACGCATAAATTGCATGCATATATATGTGTGTTTTTTGGGCCACCAACGATATAGATGATCGAGAGAGAGAGAGATTGAAATCCCCAAGAATATGTTCAAATATACATTAAAATATATGCACGAATGCATTGTAGGCCATGCATGCACACTAATTATATATATTATGAGGCAACTTAATCAAATGTGTTTTCATTCGAGAGAACTTGTCAAAGTTCAAGTTAATTAATTTATCACGATAATTATATAATTAATTAATGAATCTCAGGGATATGTTATACAACATGATCGATATAGGCCATGTATATTTTAATTGGTGTTAATCTACGGTTTGCTAGCTAGCTGCTATATATAGAGCATGTTTTTATTAGATCGGGTTATAGCTAGCTAGTATAGTTTAGGGTTATGTGTTTTAATTAAGTAGGGTTGATTAGCTAGGGTTAGTTACATATATATGGTTTAGGGTTAATGCATGGCACAATTAATTTAATTAGAGGACCGCGAGGCACCCCTGGGCTGCTCGATGCACAATTAAGTGACGTTGGCCTATACATAGGGTTTAATTAGGGTTTAGGGTTAGCTAGGGTAGAGGGTTAGGGTTAGGGTTTAGGGTTTAGTGTTTAGGGTGTTTAGGGTTTAGGGATTAGGGATTTAGGGGTTTTAGGGTTGTTTAAGGTTTAGGGATCATCGATCGAGTGCGCACACACATTATTAGAGGCACCCGCGCCTTTACGCATCAAGTGCATGCGTATATATGTGTGTTTTTTGGGCCACCAACGATATATAGATGATCGAGAGAGAGAGAGAGATTGAAATCCCCAAGAATATGTTCAAATATACATTAAAATATATGCATGAATGCATTCTAGGCCATGCATGCACACTAATTATATATATATTATGAGGCAACTTAATCAAATGTGTTTTCATTCGAGAGAACTTGTCAAAGTTCAAGTTAATTAATTTATCACGATAATTATATAATTAATTAATGAATCTCAGGGATATGTTATACAACATGATCGATATAGGCCATGTATATTTTAATTGGTTTTATTTTCGTGCCCCTGGTTCGTTAGTTGTACTCAGTTTTCCCCAGTCCCTTAGTTTTTCCTCAGTTTTCCCCTCCTCTAGTTTGAAACACGCACAAGTGCTGGAACGGCCGGTAGCCGTCAGGTCAGAGGCCTTGACCGTTAGTCTGACCGGGTGGGGCCGCACAGGGGCAGCTCCTCCCTGACCGTCTCGTGCTGACGGGTAGGGTCAGGAGACACGTCGGAGCAGCCATCCATTTATCGCTGACGTGTGGGCCGTTTTATTTTTCATGATTTTATATGCGGTGCTGCCAATGACAAATGGGGCCGCTCTATAGGGCTGCCGCAGCCAATGACCAGTGGGGTCGTATATTTTTCAGGAAAAGACATATATTGCCGCTCTGTGGGGCTGCCGCAGCCAATGACCAGTGGGGTCGTCTATTTATTTAGGGAAACTCATATATTGCCGCTCTGTGGGGCCTCCGCAGCCAATGACCAGTGGGGTCGTATATTTTTCAGTAAAAGACATATATTGCCGCTCTGTGGGGCTGCCGCAGCAATTGACCAGTGGGGTCGTCTATTTATTAAGAGAAACTCATATATTGCCGCTCTGTGGGGCCTCCGCAGCCAATGACCAGTGGGGTCGTCTATTTTTCAGTAAAAGACATATATTGCCGCTCTGTGGGGCTGCCGCAGCCAATGACCAGTGGGGTCGTCTATTTATTTAGAGAAACTCATATATTGCCGCTCTGTGGGGCCTCCGCAGCCAATGACCAGTGGGGTCGTCTATTTTTCAGGAAAAGACATATATTGCCGCTCTGTGGGGCTGCCGCAGCCAATGACCAGTGGGGTCGTCTATTTATTTAGAGAAACTCATATATTGCCGCTCTGTGGGGCCTCCGCAGCCAATGACCAGTGGGGTCGTCTATTTTTCAGGAAAAGACATATATTGCCGCTCTGTGGGGCTGCCGCAGCCAATGACCAGTGGGGTCGTCTATTTATTTAGAGAGAAAAAATCATATATTGCCGCTCTGATATATGTCTTTAGAGAATATCATAGAGAGAAGCAACAAGTTCGCTAATTAATTATTCTTAAGCTAGACCGGAGAACCGCTGGCAGCTCGTTCCCCACCGTCGGACGGAGCAGCCATCGCCGGCGCCTCGTCGCGCCGCCGGCTCTGTCCCCCGGCGGCGTCGGACGAACTGCGGCGCTGCACGTCAACCACGGCTCCAGCACTTGTTTCGTCCGCACGCATTGTACCCACCGCAGGAAAGTCCGCCGCAAGCAGATCCGCCGCCCACGACGACCGGGATTTGTTCCGCGCACCAATTGGCATAGCTTGGTAAGACCTCCGCTTCTGCCTCCCCCGCCCCCTAATCGATTCGGTTCCCGTAATTTATTGGAGTTTGCAGGTACGAAATAGTCCTCAATGTCTCGTCGTAGCGGGTACACCGGCGAGGGTGGGGATTCGATCATGTCGTGGCCACGTTCTACTTCTCCTACCTCGTCGGAAGTGCAGGTATATAGCTTCAGCTCTCTGTACTACCGTTGAATTTGAAGTTCCGCCATGGCTTGTTGGGGTGATTTCAGTTGTTCTTTTTTCCATTATTGTTACAGTTAGCCAGGCAAGCCGATGATCCATGGTACATTGCATACCAAGATGAATCAACCCAGTGGTGTAGCCAGAGGATGGATTTGGAGGAGAAGGTGGCCAATTTAGGTGATGAATTGGCCCGTAAAAACCTGATGATATTCGAGCTGAAGCGTATTGTGGAGGAAGAAAAGAAGAATTCAGAGCTTATTCGCAAGGAGAAGTTGAGAGTTGAGACAGATCTTGCCGTATTTGATCAAGTGGTAGAAAATCTAGAACATGAACTTAAAGTGATGGGAGAGGAGAAAAGTAGATTCATCTGTGCAGTTTTATTAGGTGTCATCCCTGTCCTAGCAGTTATGTGGTTCTGGTAGACGATTTAGTATAGAATTGTTATTCAGTAGATGGCTCTAACCACTGTATTTTGTTGTGGCTCTAAGCACTGTATTTCGGTGTACAATTTCCTACTTGTGCTAAGTAATGCGCACGATAATTTTAGCATGCATGAACATTTTATAAAAGTGAAGGGATCCCAAAAGTGAATGCATGTACCAGCCTCCGGATCAAATACATATCAATATCTTCCCAATCAAGTTGGGATAGAATTCAAATCATACATACGGATGTACATGGACACATCAAGAACGTGAAGAAGCTTTTTTTGAGACGGAGGTAGTAGTTCAAACAATTTTATCCCAATTGGAAATTGAAAAATACAAATTTATAATAATTTATCCCAATTTGCGCCATCAAACGTTGAAGCGATGTTATCGGCGATGGCTTCAATGTTCGTGGCATCGATGACCAGTGTCGGAACCCTTCGCTGTCTTGGTGTACTTCATCAGCGACGGATCTGCGGAGGGCTGGATCGGCGGCTTTGCAGCGCGGTTGTAGACGATGGCTTCAATGTTCGTGGCATCGATGACCAGTGTCGGAACCGCCGCTGTCTTGGTGTACTTCACCAGCGACGGATCTGCGGAGGGCTGGATCGGCGGCTTTGCAGCGCGGTTGTAGACGATGGCTTCAATCGTCTTGGCATCGATTCGCACTCTCGGCACCGGAAGTGAGACATCAACAGGCTGGGTCTGCGCCGTCGAAGCGATGTTGTAGGCGATGGCTTCAATGTTCGTGGCATCGATGACCACTGTCGGCACGGCCGCCGTCTTGGTGTTCTTCATCATTCAACAGATCTGAGAATAGAATCGAAAGTGAGACAGAGAGAGACATTTCAACTATTTCTGACGGTTAGATCCTCACCGGCACTCTTAGATCCACGGCGCACGCACGGTTAGATGCACGCCGCCGCACGCACGGTTAGATCCGCGCCGCCGCACGCCGCCGCACGCGGTTAGATCCGCGCCGCCGCCGCACGGTTAGATCCGCGCCGCGCACGCCGCCGCACGCACGGTTAGATCTGCGCGCCGCAGGCCGCCGCACGCACGGTTAGATCCGCGCCGCCGCACGCACGGTTAGATCCGCGCCGCCGCACGCCACCGCAAGACGGTTAGATCCGCGCCGCCGCACGCCACCGCAAGCACGGTTAGATCTGCGCCGCCGCACGCACGGTTAGAGAGAGGAGGATGCGACTGGAATATGCGACTGCCAGGGTTGGTAGGTATGTGCTCTGCTCTTGTCTCCGTATGCGTCCATCGTGGTCCATAGATACAGGCCGTGAGTACAACCAATGATCGAACGGTGCAAGCGTTCGTTGAGCTTTCATCCAACCAAGATCCGTGTGACATACATCTCGACCAATCAGAGATCAGCCAGTGAGTACAAGTTAGGAAAACTGAGTAGAACTGAGAGGGGGAAAAGTGAGGAAATGTTTATCGGAAGGGCAAAACTGAGTATGACTGAGTAAGACAAGTGGGCCCGGAGGGGAAAACTGAGTAACACTAAGTAAAACAGGGGCACCCAAATAATAAACGGACTAAGGGAAATTGAAGCTTTTGGCATAAAAATTGTAAAATTGTGTTATTTGAACAATATATTACATTTTGGCCGACTAGATATTGTTTGCAACTCAAAGATACACAAGTGTGACGAATTTGGACTCATTTGGACAAAGTTTGTAAGCATAGTGGGTATTTGGGAGGTGTATTGAGCAGAAAGCCCTGCATCTTCATATCTAGTAGCTCATGGACTAGGAAGTGGTTTTGAAGCTTTTGGCATAAAAACTTCATATCTCTATATTTCCTTTTCCATTATTATTTCTCTAGGTTGTAGGTAACATAACAAGGCTCCATGGGAAGGTTCCACCATGTTTTGAATTATTTTGAATTGAACCCTAAAATGTTAAAACCCTAAAACCCTAAAACCCTAAAACCCTAAAATGATAAATGTGGCTTAAATGTGGCATACAAATTGTTCATACAAATTCAAATTGTTCAACACAAAGGCATCCCCAATACAAATTGTTCAACACAAAGGGATCCCCAATACAAAGGGAACCACAATACAAATTGTTCAACACAAAGGGATCCCCAATACAAATTGTTCAACACAAAGGGATCCCCAATACAAAGGGAACCACAATACAAATTGTTCATACAAATTCAAATTGTTCAACACAAAGGCATCCCCAATACAAATTGTTCAACACAAAGGGATCCCCAATACAAAGGGAACCCCAATACAAAGGGAACCCCAATACAAATTGTTCAACACAAAGGGATCCCCAATACAAAGGGAACCCCAATACAAATTGTTCATACAAATTCAAATTAGTTGTTCAGAATAAAATCTTTCTCTTGCTCCTGGTGTGACTCGCGGGGCCACCACCTTACTCCGGGTAACCCTACCAGGGATATTACCGGTGTCTACCTTCCTTTTGCCCTCTTTCTTGTTCTTCTTCTTCTGCGAAGCTTCTGCTTTTTCTTCTGCCATGAGCTCTTCGAAGTGTGCATCACACATGGCCTTACAACTATCGAGGCAATCTCGATAATACTGTTCACTCTCCTCTGGACTCATCGGTTGAAGCCTTTCTACATCCATCTGTTCCCTCTGCTCTCGATCCATCGGTTCAATCTCCTCATGTTGAACTGCTGCTTCAATCTCCTCTGCATTTGCTGCTTCAATCTCCTCATGTTGAACTGCTGCTTCAATCTCATCTGCATTTGCTGCTTCAATCTCCTCATGTTGAACTGCTGCTTCAATCTCAAGTTGAATTGCTGCTTCATTCTCCTCTGCATTTTCTGCTCCCGCCTGATCTTCCATTCCAAAAGCCGGATCAACTCCATTTTTACAAAGCCTAGCAATGTGTCCAGGGATTCCACAACGTTTGCACTTACGTTTTCGAATCGGTGCACCACCCTCTGCACTAGCTCTGATCCTATTCTTCCTCGGCCTACCTGCCGGTCTAGTCAATACTGGAGAGTACAGTTTGAAGCCTGGATCGACTTTCATCCATTGGTCTTTTCCCAACAAGGTAGGAACATTCATAGCATATGCAGCCCTAAATTTTGCAACAGAGAAATACTCTGACACATACTGATCAACTTCACCATCTTCACCCCCTATAACACTCATGAAAAACAATGCGTGTATGCAGGGTATCCCACGGATCTGCCATCCCCTACAATGGCATGTCCTATCAACCAAACTCACTGGATACCTCCACTGCATGTTTTTACTGTCAGTGTAGGTTACCTCAGCCTCCATTCCTTTTCTGACGCATTGCATCCTCAATTGTTTTGCCCTCTCATGCAAAGACTTAATCAAAGATGGGAGCATGAGATGGCCAACATAATTTGTGGATGCAATTCTTTGACGCAGATCGATCTTTATCATGATCATCTGCCTAATCTTATCAAATATTTGCCACAACATAAGCCCTTTCAATGACTTGACCTTTGAGTTGAAACTCTCCGCAAGGTTACTTGTTACATAGTCTACCTTGCAAATTTCATTGAATTGGCTTCTTGACCACACCCTACCATGATGTTCATCCAAGTACTCCTTCACCCCAGGTTTTTGTTTATACAACACATCCAAATGAAACTTATGCTTCCTAGAGCTGCATGTGTATGAAGCTGGCCATAGGTTGTCAGTAAAAACTTTACCCTTGAATTTCTTTGTAAAATTCTGTACCAAGTGTCGCATACATTCCCTATGCTCCACTCCAGGGAATACTGCTTCTACCGCACTCTCCAAACCTTTGCAAGCGTCTGTGTGGATAACAAGTCCTGGTGGATGACCTATAAGGTCGCGCAAGTTCTGCAGAAACCAAGTCCAACTTTCCTCTGACTCAACCTCCAAAACTCCATAAGCAACAGGGAACATCCAATTATGTCCATCAACTGCAGTAGCAGCAACTAGCTGTCCTTTAAACCTACCATGAAGAGCTGATGCATCCACGGCCAAATAAGGCCTGCAACCGTCCAAAAAGCCTTTCCAGCAAGCTTTGAAACAAACAAAAGCCCTTCTAAAACATTCCTTGTGCATTACCTTCCCGCTTTTCAATTTGTAGGGAACTGTATGCTTGTCTATTGCTACAACACTGCCTGGACTAGCCATCTCCACTTCAGCTTTGAAAGTGTAAAGCAACTGAAAGCTTTCATTCCATGGACCATTGATCTTGTCAAGAGCCATTTCCTTTGCATAGAACATCCTCATGTAAGGTACTTTCATCCCTTTATACTTCTCAGCCACTTTTTTCATGAGTGCCGTTGGACCAAGTGAAGGAGTTTCTCTCAGCCAATCTAGGATTATATCTGCCAACCACCTAGTCTTCGCTAGCTTTGTTTTCAGGTCTGGCTCTCCCCCTAGAGGTGGACACCTATGGATCTCCTTATTAACCTTTATCTGAAACATAATGATAAGGGATGTCAGTAATAGATAACAAATTTTACACCGTGATCTAAATACACAACTGGTTGGCGTAGTACCTGAACCAAGCTGCTTCTGCGCATTGTGGATGCATGCAGCCTAAACCTACACCTTGGGTATGGGCATTTAATTGTGAACCTACCTGGCTCACTTTTAATAACCTCATAATTATTCTTAGTGAGAATGTGATATGTAGTAATTGCATTACGGCAGTCCATCATCGTTTGAAACACGGTGCCTTTTGCAAGCTGAGGATCCTCCCTGTTCCACTCAATTGTTGGCAAGTCTTCACCTTCGTAATCGGCTAAAACGAGGCTGTCATCGTTCTCATTCTTCTCTTCATCATCAGTCTCATCAAATCTGGCACCAAAAGCAATATCTTCCATGTATTGATCCTCCATTGCCTGCTTACTGCATCGATCTACCAATTCAGGAAACATTAACTCATCCTCATCATCTTCAGGAGACTGATCCCCAATCTCTGCATCGTCCTCCACATTGACCACAGGAACGATCTGGCTACCACTCGCACTGGGGACAGATGGTGCTGCTGTGGACCTACAAGGATCGCCGCGGCGCACACTATTAGCAGAGGCAGCAGCAGTAGAGAGACATGATGCCCGACCACCTGATGATGCCCGACCACCTGATGATGCCCGAACACCAGATGATGCCTGGCCCCTGTCCACATGGACACGAATTTTACCGAAATGGCAAGAAGCATTCAAAGCAAAAAGAATTCCCAGATCATCGTCGGAAAATTAGTGGAACCAATCTTTGCTCCGTGCTGTTGAAATATTCGAAATGAACTGCATCGCGAGGGCTCCAGGGGTACTTATCGAAGATGTTAGCTTTCAAATCCCTCAACGAGATGGTGGTTGCAACCACCGCAGGGAAGTAAAACCCATTCATTTCGCGTTTAGAATCACGCGTAAAGCTAGAATCCAGCCTAACCACCAGCCGAAAAGCCAGCGCTGGATCAATCCTATTCGAAAAGCAACGCAGTTAGTTGAGCAACAACGATTGGCGCTCAAAAACTGCCTACTGTTAATTCACATAGGCAGACGATGCTTACCCAGATGGAATCCATGCGTTAGATCCCTCCGATTCCCAATCTTCTCCGCGGCTGACGGGAAGAGTCGGTACATCAGACGGATATACAAACTCTACCGCGACAGGGGTAGATCTAGATCTGGTGGAGGCGGATCCCTCTCCGCCTCCCGGGGGTGGTGGTGGGGGCGGGGGCGGCTCGGCGGCGGACGACGCCATAAGGTAGGAGGGCAGGACGGCGTGGCGGCGGAGGGGCGGTGTGTGAGCTCCTCCAGTATCGTCGGAGTGGAAAGCTTTGGGTGAGCTCCTCGAGTCAACAGTCAACATAGTTCGAAAGAAACGGTCAATTCAACACCAACGCGGCTCCCTAGCCGTCACCGGTAACGGTGAAGGCCTCTGACCAGACGGCAACCCTCCCGTCTGAGCGTCTGCGACGGGTTTCAAACTAGAGGGAGGGGAAAACTGAGGAAAAACTAAGGGGCTAATATGTTATACAACATGATCGATATAGGCCATGTATATTTTAATTGGTGTTAATCTACGGTTTGCTAGCTAGCTGCTATATATAGAGCATGTTTTTATTAGATCGGGTTATAGCTAGCTAGTATAGTTTAGGGTTATGTGTTTTAATTAAGTAGGGTTGATTAGCTAGGGTTAGTTACATATATATGGTTTAGGGTTAATGCATGGCACATTTAATTTTATTAGAGGATCACGAGGCACCCATGACCCGCTCGATCGATGCACAATTAAGTGTCGTTGGCCTATACATAGGGTTTAATTGGGGTTTAGGATTAGCTAGGGTTTAGGGTTAGGGTTAGGGTTAGGGTTAGGGTATGTTTAGGGTCTAGGGTTTAGGGTTTAGTGTTTAGGGTGTTTAGGGTTTAGGGATTAGGGATTTAAGGTTTTAGGGTTGTTTAAGGTTTAGGGATCATCGATCGAGTGCGCACACACATTATTAGAGGCACCCGCGCCTTTACGCATAAATTGCATGCATATATATGTGTGTTTTTTGGGCCACCAACGATATATAGATGATCGAGAGAGAGAGAGAGAGATTGAAATCCCCAAGAATATGTTCAAATATACATTAAAATATAGGGATTTCTATTTTCGTGCCCTCGGTTCGTTAGTTGTACTCAGTTTTCCCCAGCTCCTTAGTTTTTCCTCAGTTTTACCCCCAAACGTTTGTCTGAAACCCGCAGAAGCAACTCAGACGGCAGGATTCCCGTTTAGTTGACCGTTCTGTCACGTGTGGGGCCGCGTCGTGTGGGGCCGCGTCGTGTGGGCCCGCGTCGCGTGGGGCTGGTAGAAAGGGACCGCGTGGGACAGGACGAGAAGCGTTTGGTTGCACGTGAGCAGGAGCTGGGTTCTGTCTCTCTCGGCCCAAAATTGGCATTATTAAGTGCACCTTTTTCCCCTCTTTCTCTCTGTCCTTTTCACCAAATTAGTATAAAATCTAGAGAAGCTTGCATTTCTGACTTTCTTCAATTATTTGTGCCTTTTGGCCCTCGTTGTTTGCCCAATATGGCAGCAAATCTAGTACTCCCTCTGGTCCATATGTATGTAGTTAAATCTAGAAGCAAATCTCCAGGATAATGTACGATAAATTCACAGTCATAGTAAATCAAGAAAACTAAGTACGGCCAACAAAATATAGTAGACTAGGGATAGATAATCCCTAGATAATATGGATAGATAATAGGCTGCATACACAGCAGCCAACATAGTAACAGGTTCTTCACAGCACCATCATACTAACATAACAACAAGGGATCCCTAGCTAACAACAAAGGGATCCCAACAACAAACTAGGAGGCAGCAGCAGCAGCAGCACACGTCCAGGGACTCCGCCTACCCCATCTGGCTCTGCCTCCACTTGTTGCTCTTGCTCCCCTTGGGAGCCTTGGGCTTGAGCGGAGGCATGCGGCCGGCGGAGATCTCCACCCGCTGCAAGCTGCGGAGGTGCATGCCGAGCGCCCTGTGCTTGGCGCGGAAGGAGTGGACGTTCACCGTCGTGCCGACGTTGGGGAAGGTGTTGCTGATGTTCTCAGCATGCGTGACGAGGCAGTTGAAGTCCGTGGCGCCGAGTCTCCTGGTGCAGAAGGGGCACCTGTACACCTTGGCGAAGTAGGAGATGTACTGGCCGACCTGCAGCCTCCGCAGCACTTGGCGAGTCTTGACGTCCTCCTCCTCTTCGTCGCTGCCGACGTCGCTGCCAGACATCTGATCCATATCAAACAGAAACTAGTGAATGAGTTGCAACGATGACTAACGTACATGATAACAAAGTTAAGAAAAACAGAGTCAGCCTCAGTTAGAGTGGACATGATTATATATCTACAGGGAAGGTGTTAGCGAACTAAAGCTCATGCACAACAGATTTGTACACAGCAATGGTTCGCTGAACCCTCCCTGTAAAAATTTGTGCCCAACCATTCATCATAGGCAAAGAAACAGATTCTAGATCTGAACTAGATCTGAACTTGAACACATTCGAGATTATTTGCAAAATTAAACGGTTGATATCTTTTGATTAGTGCATAAAATAACTGATTGAGATCCCATGATTACTTGCATAAATTAACTGATTGAGATCCAATATTACTTGCATAAATTAACCGAACAGCCGAACCCCAAATCTTAAACGAAATCAAGAAGTGATCAAAACAAAATGGAATAAAATCGGCGCAAATATTAGCCCAATACTCATCCATCTACAGATCCATCTACACCAGCAAAAATAGGGTTCAAAAAGGAATGGGGAACAAAAAAGGAAGCAAACCGTAGTTACCTCGTTCCATGGGTCCTCCAGGGAGGTGTCGTAGGGGTTCGGGGGCGGGACGTACGGCACGGGGTCGTAGGGGTCGACCCATCCCGCCGGGATCTGACTGCCACCGGCGGCAGCAGCCTCCGATGCACCGGCGACGGCGGCGGCGGCGGCGTCGTCGTCCGTAGAGGGGACGGCGCCGAAGATGGAGGCGTCGCGCTTTGAGCCCACCTCGACGATGGGATTGGCATTCTCCTTGTCCATCTCTACGGCGGAGGAAGAGGAAGAGGGAGAGGGAGAGGGTTTTTTGCTTTGGAGAAGATGATGGGACGTGAGAGAGTTGGCGATGCGTGAGCGAGTGAGAGTGACAGAGAGAGTGCGAGGAGGCGTCTATAAAGGCGAGGGGTGGTTAATGCGACCCGCGTCCTACGCGTGCACCGGTGCACGTCTGCACGTCTTGGACTTCTGCAACGCGACACGCGTCCACGATTGCACGTCTCGACTTCTCCACCGCGACCCGCGTCTACGCGTCAACAATTGCACGTGTCCTCGAGTCTAACCCTGGAAATTTAGATATACTCAGGTATACCCTCGAGTCTTATACTAGCATTTTTTGTGTGCTCAATTTTCCCCTCGAGTGCTAATACTGGCTAGTGCAATATACTCAGTTTTACCCTCAAGTGGCTGGTCAACAGAGAGTCAACAAATGGGATTAACTAGTTAAATGAGTCATTTAATGTGCAAAAAAATCCTAAAAAGAGTGGCACTTACTCATGGAGTCTTTACCACAAATTGCCACTTCTCAAATCATAGATAAATCATAGATAAATCAAGTTTTACCACAAATTGCCACTTCTCAAATCACCTAGTAGCTATGAAGGTGCATGGTTTTCCACAACAAGCCCTTCCCAAAACAGCTTCCCCCAAATCATACTTTGTCTAAATGAGGCCACAATTCTCACACTGATGTATATTGGTATTGCAAATAGTTTGAGGTAGGCCAAGATGGGTTTCATTGTACAAAACAAGCATTTTCCATTTTTTAAATCTCATATTTGAATCCCTTAGTCTATTTACTACTCAGGTGCCCTTGGTTTCTTGATAGTACTCAGTTTTGCCCTCTCTCTTCACAAATTCTCGCAGACGTGCATCATCGCCCTGATTGGTCTAGCCCATGTCACGCGGATCGTGCCCGCCGACCGTTGATCGTATGATATAGGGAACGGGCAGGATAACCCCTCTCTGTCTCTCTGTTGGCGTTATTTTTCACGCAAAAAATGATAAACCATCACCGATTTGTTGTTACCATTACTTTTCACGCAAAAAAAATGATAAACCATCACCGATTTGTTGTTGCCATTACTTTTCACGCAAAAAAATGATAAACCATCAACAATTTGTTAGCCATTACTTTTCACGCAAAAAAATGATAAACCATCAACAATTTGATGTAGCCATTACTTTTCACGCAAAAAAATGATAAACCATCAACAATTTGTTGTAGCCATTACTTTTGACGCAAAAAAAATGATACAGTAAACCATCACCGATTTGTTGTTGCCATTACTTTTCACGCAAAAAATGATAAACCATCACCGATTTGTTGTTGCCATTACTTTTCACGCAAAAAATGATAAACCATCAACAATTTGTTGTAGCCATTACTTTTCACGCAAAAAATGATAAACCATCAACAATTTGTTGTTGCCATTACTTTTCACGCAAAAAATATGATAAACCATGCATCACCGATTTGTTGTTGCCATTACTTTTCACGCAAAAAAAATGATAAACCATCAACAATTTGTTGTAGCCATTACTTTTCACGCAAAAAATGATAAACCATCTATCTTTGTATAGAATGATAAACCTATCACGTATGATTTTTGAGGTCATTTAGAGAAGGCAGAAAAAACCTAATTTGTTACAAAAGCTGGTTTCAGTGAGACCTAACCAAGTTTGGCATACATGATGGCATACCTATAACAACAAGGAATATCTAAAAGGGAAAGTTTCAGAAAATTTGAAATTTAGGGTGAAAATGATGCCATACATGATGCTGTTTTTCGAGGTTTTGACCTGAAAATCAATTGGGTATTATAAAGGGAAATAAAATGTTCGAAAAATGTAAAAACGAAACAATCTATCTATCTATGTATAGAAGATCAGCTGTATGAAATTTGAGGTTATTTAGAGAAGGTAGAAAAAATCACCTTGTTAGAAAAGCTGGTTTCAGCGAGACGAAACGGCATGCGCTTAAGCAAAGTGATTTTTTCGAACATCTCCAAATGACCCCAAATTTTCCATACATGATGCCATACGTGTAACAACAAGGAACCCTATCTAAAAAGTGTCAAAAAAGTTTGCCCAACCGTATAGCTCTATCAAAAAGAACCTCACCATGGCGCTAGTATAATTTTGGGATAGTTACAAACTTTCGTTACCTAACCTTCAACATGAAACTTGTTTCAAATTCATTTTGGCCTACAAGAAACAAATCCCAACTTGATTCGAGCACCACAGCCTCCAAACGATGCCGATGCCGATATCGGCATGGTCAGAACGGCTATGCTCGCCGCCACTGCTAGGTCAACGTCGGGATGCACCCTCAATCCCGTCCCCTCATTCGATCACTGACACACCAGAGATACCGCCGAGGCCAATGCCGAACGTACATGCTGATGCCAATGCCGAACATGCATGCACGCCGCTGTGGGCACGGCCACGCCGACCCGCTATGCTGGACGCCACAGACCGCCGCGAGGTCTTTCCCTTCGCCACCACACTCTCCTAGCACCCACCTATACACGCCAGAAAGGAGAGACACTAGTTTTCTCTACATTGCTCGCGTTCGTGTCCGACACGGTCAGTCAAAGTTTTGAGGTGGTCGTCGATGTCGTCGACCATTTCTTCTCTTCTTTGCATGGTTAAACGCGTCTAGTTCATATCTATCTAATGCGTCTGGTCTCGCCTCATGCAGTTCTTTGTGGACGTCGATCTCATCTCGGCACCCCGCATGCCACCTCCTCCGTGCCATCGCTGTAGAGCTCCGTTTAAAAATCTAATCCTACCCGTGTATTGCCCCTTGTATCAGCGTCATGGCCCCACTTGTCATTTGATATACCGAAGCCCCACTCGTTCGCGTTTTGGTCAGGGATACAGCGATGCTTACGGTCAAACAAAGATGCATGGTCTGACGTGTCTTTGCAGGCTCTACATGGCCCCACTAGTCAGAAGATAACGGTCAACCGTCGGGCAACCGGCCGTTACATCACGTGTGATGGTTTCAGACAAACGTTTGGGTAAAACTGAGGAAAAACTAAGGAGCTGGGGAAAACTGAGCACAACTAAGGACCCGAGGGCACGAAAATAGAAATTAAAATATATGCACGAATGCATTGTAGGCCATGCATGCACACTAATTATATATATATTATGAGGCAACTTAATCAAATGTGTTTTCATTCGAGAGAACTTGTCAAAGTTCAAGTTAATTAATTTATCACGATAATTATATAATTAATTAATGAATCTCAGGGATATGTTATACAACATGATCGATATAGGCCATGTATATTTTAATTGGTGTTAATCTACGGTTTGCTAGCTAGCTGCTATATATAGAGCATGTTTTTATTAGATCGGGTTATAGCTAGCTAGTATAGTTTAGGGTTATGTGTTTTAATTAAGTAGGGTTGATTAGCTAGGGTTAGTTACATATATATGGTTTAGGGTTAATGCATGGCACATTTAATTTTATTAGAGGATCGCGAGGCACCCATGACCCGCTCGATCGATGCACAATTAAGTGTCGTTGGCCTATACATAGGGTTTAATTGGGGTTTAGGATTAGCTAGGGTTTAGGGTTAGGGTTAGGGTTAGGGTACGTTTAGGGTCTAGGGTTTAGGGTTTAGTGTTTAGGGTGTTTAGGGTTTAGGGATTAGGGATTTAAGGTTTTATGGTTGTTTAAGGTTTAGGGATCATCGATCGAGTGCGCACACACATTATTAGAGGCACCCGCGCCTTTACGCATAAATTGCATGCATATATATATATGTGTGTTTTTTGGCCACCAACGATATATAGATGATCGAGAGAGAGATTGAAATCCCCAAGAATATGTTCAAATATACATTAAAATATATGCACGAATGCATGGTAGGCCATGCATGCACACTAATTATATATATATATTATGAGGCAACTTAATCAAATGTGTTTTCATTCGAGAGAACTTGTCAAAATTAAAGTTAATTAATTTATCACGATAATTATATAATTAATTAATGAATCTCAGGGATATGTTATACAACATGATCGATATAGGCCATGTATATATTAATTGGTGTTAATCTACGGTTTGCTAGCTAGCTGCTATATATAGAGCATGTTTTTATTAGATCGGGTTATAGCTAGTATAGTTTAGGGTTATGTGTTTTCATTAAGTAGGGTTGATTAGCTATGGTTAGTTACATATATATGGTTTAGGGTTAATGCATGGCACATTTAATTTAATTAGAGGACCGCGAGGCACCCCTGGCCTGCTTGATGCACAATTAAGTGTCGTTGGCCTATATATAGGGTTTAATTAGGGTTTAGGGTTAGGGTTAGGGTTTAGGGTCTAGGGTTTAGTGTTTAGGGTGTTTAGGGTTTAGGGATTAGGGATTAGGGTTTCAGGGTTGTATAAGGTTTAGGGATCATCGATCGAGTGCGCACACACATTATTAGAGGCACCCGCGCCTTTGCGCATAAAGTGCATGCGTATAGTTTAGGGTTATTTGTTTTAATTAAGTAGGGTTTGATCAGCTAGGGTTAGTTACATATATATGGTTTAGGGTTAATGCATGGCACATTACATATAGTTTAAATCTCAAGAATGTTTATACATGATAGGCCATATGTGCAAAGGAATTTTTTCCCCGTGAACTTGTCAAAATTCAAGTTTATCAGTGCCAATGGAAACTAGTCCAAAAAATTACATAGAGGACCAAAAGTACTAGACAATAACTAATAGAACCTGCAACTTTACAAAAAGGACCCCAAAACATATAGAAGAAAATCAATCGAGTCCTTCTCGACCGCACATCAGATCTCTGCTCCGCATCCTTTCCAGCAACTCCGTCGCCGGGGACGCACCACTTGGGACGGTGTCGCCGGTAGTCGCCAGGACGAAGGAGAAGAAGGGCCTCAGCAACGGCATATTGGCTCTGAGAAGGGCTGCAAGTCCAAGATGTGCACGGACAAGACGGATGACGCCGTCGTATGCCCCGAGCTTGTGAACTTTAGCAGCTTGACTTCCCCATTGGCCAGATCTGCACTGACCAAAGCAAGCCTCACCGTTAGCGCCATCACATTGATGGCACCAGATCGGGGTTTGGCCGGCAAGATCCGCCAGATTCACCATAGGCCAGATCTGAAGCCGATGACGAGATCCCCGACTCCATTGCGCCATTCTGCTCATGGGAAACACTGGATCTAAGCTTACAACAACACTAACTCCCTCGGATCCAAATTAGCTGACTCAACTTTGCTTATCTAAATATGGATGTATCCACACATGTTTTTACTCTAGATACATACACGTCTAAGGAAAGTTGAATCAATTAATTTAGTTCGGAGGGTGTACAATATACAGAGAGAAGTCGGCCTCGTCTCCGGCCGGCGAGGCCGCCGGAGAGAAGGGGGAGAGGAGCCGGGGAGTGGGAGAGACTCGAGAGAGAAAGAGAAGAGGAAGAAATGAGAGCTCCCTGGGGAAGAACATTATTTTTGTCGTTCTGCTCGTACTGTAGCTTGAAACTGAAAATTTCGGCCACGCGCCAAATCATCCCGCCGCATCCATTCGAAAATCCCGTGACCAGTTTTACCCTTTTAACCCTGGTCCGGAAGCTACAACCCACCGACCATGGAGGGCTCATTCGGTAACAATGAAATATCTTGCCTAGATCCCGAACCCTCCCCACAGGCCCACACCCACCCACCAACCATTCGCCCCATTAGCTCAAAAATACTCTCACACGCCAAAGCTCTGACTCTCTACAGTACTAGATCTGCGCCGCCGGCATACTCCTCCACAGCGTAGCCTTGATCGTGTTGGCTGTCCACCCACCTGATCCGCTCCCCCGCCGCCCTCGTCACCGACGGATCTGCTTCACCGCCGACCTCGCCACCGACGGATCGGCTTCACCGCCGACCTCGCCACCGACGGATCTGCTTCACCGCCGACCTCGCCACCGACTACCTCGCCGCAGCGGCTGTATAAACTTCACCGAATACCTTGCCAGCCAACCAGATCTGCTTCACTAACGCCCGCTTCTACTGAAACAGGGTCGATTCATCGTCTCCCGCGTTCGCCGCTGGAATGCAAGTTGCCGCCCCCGTCCACCCCGCCGCAGCTTGGTTAGTACGCTGGCCCGTTAGATCGCGGTGTTTCTTTAGCCATGTTTTGTGTAGTTATTTGCAGATCTCATATGCCGTTAACTTTCTTGATGTGTTGCTTCGCATGAAGTTTGTTTAAATATTGTACAGTACAAAAGCATTATCCGGTCGCTACCATCCTGTTCATTCTACTGACACCTGTGTGCATCCACATATTTATAGCCTTGTACCCATTCATTTGCTGCCAACTGTTTTTGTACTGCATGCTATTGTCGCACTGCTTTTATAGTCGTGCTATGGGCATTTCCAATCTGCTTGTTCTTATACCACGTCATTAGCTCACCGCTAGCTGTTTTCTCGTGTCTGCTATTCTCACACTGCTTTTATAATCATGCTATGTGCATTTCCAATCTGCTTGCTCTTATACCTCGTCTTTAGCTTATATAGTTATTGCTGCGTGCATGTCTGGTCTTTGTATTATCGTAGACTGACTTGTCAATGTTATTTTTCTAGGGATTGATCATGCGAACCACTTATTAGAACATCCAACATTAACAGCGGGGACGCTAGGTAAGGTTGGAATCTGAGTTCGTGGTTGGTAATTTTGGCAGTTTACTTCCGTTATTATCTATAACCTATATGCATTGTTCCTTATGCAAGAGATTAACACTTAGAACCCTGCCATAGCAATGCCATTCATGCTTTACTATGTTTCTGCCTATTTGATATGCTTGTCTTGGAGAAACTTCGAGGGTGATTTGAACCTGACATTTGGTAATTCTTAATGCCAGTTTACTTTATGTGTAAAACCTTGGCATTACCCTACTCTAAATCTGAATGTCTGAAATTCGTATCTCATGCAAAGCAACATCTAGTTGGTTTTAATCTGATATCTGGTAAATATTGGCTTATTCATTTGGCAGCTCAAGTTTTTTGTTATTTGAAACCAGCTGACTTGGTCTTAAATGTGATATCTAAACACAGATTAAGGACAATGGAGCAGGAGGATTAGCATTTCACTTGATGGCTGAACCTAAAATGATAGGCATGTTGACCTTGACTAGTGCACGCAAGAGAAGGACCTGCAGTGAGCCAGTATGTGCTTAGTACATGCATCTTATCTTATCTTGTGCTTATTTCTGCTACATGCTGTTATCTGATCTCTACATTGCGTAATACATGTTTGAATAGTTAATTGTTGTAACTATGTTTACAATGTTACCAGAATGCAGTTTTAATGAAGCAGTCATCATTAGAAGATAGTCGCCAAAAAAGGATCTGTAGCGACCCTGTGCAACATTATGATGTAAGTTTGTGCTTAGTACAAGTTCCATACATGTCTTATTTATGCAACTTGTTATTATCTTATATCTACATTGCATAATAAATGTTTGCATAGTTCATCGTTTAACTCTTTTTGCATTATTATCAGAATGCAGTTGTGATGAAGCAATCTTCATTACCAGTGAGGCCCACAAAAAGTTCTGATCTTTCTTCTGATGCATCTTCTCATAGCCGTCAACCTAGACCATTTCTTTCATCGGACAGTAAATATCTCAAGGCTGTACTTTATAAAAGACATGGTATTGCTGCTTTAAGATCTGTAGCTGATATGTTGACAAAGAGTACACAAGATTCAATCAAGGCGATTGCCAAATGTCAACGTGTTATTGATGATGCTAATAGAAGTCCTCAATGATTCTATGTAATTTTTTTATTTGGGCACATTAATTGCCTTGTAATTTTCCTATTTGTTTTATTTGTGTATGTACTTGTGTGTATCATTGAAATCAGATTTTAGGCTCATGAAATTTAATGCAAGTTGACTAGTCAAACAAGTAGGGCCCTACAACAGATTGGGCCGGCCCACTTACAGTAGTGTGGGACCCACTTTCATTTTGGGCCGGCCCATTTCTTTAGTAGGCCGGCCCGGTTACACGATAATGGGCTCCACATGCTTATTGGGCCGGCCCACTTGCTCTATGGTGGTCCCACATGGTAAATGGGCCGGCCCTTTAATAGGAAGGTGGGACCCACCTGTGTTTTTGGCCCGGCCCACTGCCTTGTTGGGCCGGCCCACTTTCTATATGGTGGACCCCACACACCAAATGGGCCGGCCCTTTAATAGGAAGGTGGGACCCACCTTTGTTTTTGGCCCGACCCACTATCTTGTTGGGCCGCCACTTTCTATATGGTGGACCCCACATACCAAATGGGCCGGCCCATTAACAGAATGTGGACCCACTGTTTTTGGCCCGCCCACTATCTTGGTGGGCCAGCCCATTTGCTATATGGTGGGCCCCACATACTAAATGGGCCGGCCCTTTAACAGGAAAGTGGGACCTACTCGTGTTTTTGGCCCGGCCACTATTTTGTTGGGCCAGCCCACTTGCTATATGGTGGACCCCAAAACTAAACGGCCGACCCTTTAACCGGAAAGTGGGACCCACTTTGGCCCGGCCCACTAGCTTGTTGGGCCCCACTTGCTATACGGTGGACCCCACACACTAAATGGGCCGGCGAACAGAATGGGACCCACTGTGTTTTTGGCCCGCCCACTTGCTTCTTGGGCGGCCCGATTCTGTAAGGTGGACCCCACATGTTAAATGGGCCGGCCCATTTAAGTTTTGACATCAACCTTAGAGGTTAGGCCGGCCCACGTAACTAATGGACCAGCCCAGCTATATAGTTGACCGGTCAAACTATGTCATCTGGCCCGGCCCGCTTAAGACGTGGCAGGCCTCGTGTGGGCCTACCATCTACCACGGGTTTCACCGGTTAACGCCGCAATTGGCTTAACGGCGTCGCACGTGTCGGTTGCATGACGGCATCAACGGGCTCCCGAACACTTCCGCAACGGTCCGATTTTCCGTGGCGGAAGGGCGCCCAAGCGCGACGGACCGAAAAATCGTCGTTGGACTGACGCAGTTTTGACAACGGAACCCATATCGTCGGGTTAGGCCCATAGGCGACGAAAAATGCCCCTTAGTTGAAGATTTTGGGACGTTGTCTATCAGAACTTTTCTTGTAGTGCATCGATATACTAACGGGGGCTTAGGTTTCTGTCACTCCGGCAACCCCGCAATTAGCAACCGAATACAAGATGCACTCCCTAGGCCCATAAATGGTGAAGTGTCGTGTAGTCGACGTTCACACGACACCACTAGAAGAATGACACCACAACTTAAATATCATAACATTGAATATTACTCAACCATAATTCACTACTAGCATTTAGACTTCACCCATGTCCTCAAGAACTAAACGAACTACTCACGAGACATCATATGGAATACAATCAGAGGTGATATGATGATGAATAGCAATCTGAACATAAACCTTGGTTCAATGGTTTCACTCAATAGCATCTACAACAAGTAGAGAATAACACCGGGAGAGTTTCCCCAATCGAACAATCAAGATCAAACCCAAATTGTTACAGCGGTGACGAGGTGCATGGTGATGATGGCGGTGTAGATGGTGGAGATGATGATGATGATGATGGAGATGATGTCCAGCTCGATGACGATGGCGATGGCGTCAATTTCCCCCTCGGGAGGGAATTTCCCGGCGGATTCCTGCCCGCCGGAGAGCTCTTTTCTCTCGGGTGTTCTCCGCCCCGCAGAGGCGGCTGTAACCCTTCGTGAGGTTCCTCTGTGGCTTAGGTTTCGGGACGAAGGAGTACGCGAAGAAAAGGAGGCGAAAGGGGCTGTGGGGCCCCACACCACAAGGTGGCGCGGCCGGGCCATGGGCCGCGCCGCCCTATGGTCTGGGCCCACCTTGGGTCCCCTCTTCTCCCCCTTGCTCCCTCCGTCATCTGGAAAAATAGGAATTTACGTGTAATTTCCTTCCACAGCTGATCTTCCGAAATATCGCGTTCGACGTGCTTTTCCATCCCGGCTCCGGTGCTTGATCCTCCAATAATGATGAAACATGCAAAATAGATGAAATAACATAAGTATTGTGTCCCAATATGAAATATATCAATGAATAACAACAAATTATGATACAAAATAGTGATGCAAATTGGACGTATCAGTAAGATGGAAGTGGATGAAGATGAAGGCTCTCTGGGCGGGCGCTATCTGGTGCCTGCGGGGTGCTATGTCGACGAGTTTCAACAAGTAGCTGGCAACCTTGCCGCTGCTATCCATGGCCCCCTGAATACTTGTCTGTGAGCATTTACAGTGAATCCTTCATCGAAACTGCTTGTCAACACCTTCTGCTCCTCGTTGGGTTCGACACTCTTATTTATCGAAAGTACTACGATACACCCCCTATACTTGTGGGTCATCAGCAGTATGAGGATTGGGAGAAGTACATGGAATTAGGTTTCCAACGATGTCGTTGCTACAAAGGGAAGTTCACTGGTTATGATGCCTGCATTCTCGCTCACCGGCGTGTGGATGAGGAGTTGGACATATATTGGTGTGATGCCGTTGATAGAGGCGAGTATGCTTATACTTGGGCGGACTTCAAAAAATTTCTTCGTGGTGGTTTCGGGTTACCATTAAAGGATCGTAAGCAGTCAACCGGAGTTGGGCATGCATTGAAGGAAGTGAACAAGTGCCTGGCAGAGGTAATGCAGGCGGTGGACAAGTGCATAGCTCCTTTTAAGAAGGATGTTCCACTACCAACAGTCACTGAGGACAAGGTGAAATCTTCAGAGGAGAGGAAACCTGGCTCTAATACCAAGAGCGCTACGGTGACTATTGAGGAAGATGTACCATTGAGCGGGCTGAATATGCAACTCGAGAATGTACAAGGTGATGCTTGCAAGACAATTGACAAGGTTCAGCGGTGGAGTTTGTTTCAGACTCAGTGCTTTATCAAGGGCAATGCTTGCAAGTTAATGATTGATGGTGGTAGCTGTACTAATGGCGATGGTGGCAGCATTGGGGTTGTCTACATGGCGTCTTCCTGAACCTAAACGTCTTGAGTGGTTGAATAGCTGTGGTATGCTGAAGATTACTCATAAGGTGCGTGTGCCATTTACAGTTGATGATTATGTTGATAAGATCGATTGCGATGTGTTGCCATTGGAGGTGTGCGGATTGCTACTTGGGCGTCCTTGGCAGTATGATCGTAATGTGACACATGCTGGGCGAGCAAATACATATTCTTTTATGCATGGTGGCAAACAGCGGACTTTGAAGCCTATGGGTGATGATCATATCAAGTCCGATGTGGAGTTAGTGGTGCGTAAAGAGAAGTTGCACAAGCCTAATGTGCAGCATAAGGTGCATGATGTTCCAAGCATTGATGTTGGTGATGTTTCAGCCAAGGCTGTAGATGACAATCAAGTTCTTGTTGGTGACAAGACGGATGAAGCTACACTTGTTGTTGATGTGGATGTTGCAGCATGTGCTACAGTTCCAGTTTGTGTTGATGCCAGTATACAGACTGATGATGTTTGTGCTGATGACGTTCCAGTACATGTGGCGCAGATGCGCGTGAGAGGTGTGGGAGGCGAGCGCGTCAGTGGAGACAGTGGGCAGCGGCACTACCGTGCTAGGAGTACTGCAGTCCAGTTTTCCGCGACACCGCGGATGCATCGAGACAAGGATGGACGTGTGAGACATCTATGTGGCCCAGGAATTACACATCTTGTGCAGGGTCCTGTGCAGCGACACAAGGTTCTATCAAAACCTCGCAAGAAGAAGGAATTGACGCCGAAGTCCAAGCTCATGTGGAGAAGAAAGAGGCGCCAAGTGCTGTATCAAGTCGAGAAGGCCGCGAGGGAGGATGTGGTGTGGAAGGCAAGCAAGACTTGAGGACGGCGAGGACGTGTCATGTTCATATCACGTCACCTTTTCCAGAAGACCCTCACGCGTTGGGGACAACGCTTCTTGAAAGGGGGATGATACGGGCATGGAGGCCTATGTGGAGCTCAGATTCAGGATTCCACCAGCTTAATTATATTAGTTTATGTAATTCTCATATATGGACAAATTACGGATTTTTAATAAATCGAGTCGGTCTTGGTTTGGGCCTGTCCAACCAAGTTAGGGAGGCCCATAGTGGGGCGCCCAGCCCAGTAAGGGCTGGCCGGCCACCCTCATATAAGGTGGAGGGATGGCTAGGGTTTAGGGTAGTTCAAGTTTAGTCTAAAGATTAGGGTTTTCCCCATTGCGTGTGTTCACGTATATCATCCCTCTGAGGGTACGGCGCTGCCGTTTATCTATATTATCCGCTGCGAAGGTTCTTGAGTTCATCAAGGATTATCTAGCTCGAGGTTTGAGGCGTATCGTTCATCGATCCGTTGCTTGCTGGATTCGTTCCCTCTTCTCCAGGCTGCGTTCATCGCGTTGTTGGGAGGATTTACTACCCCAGGTTCTCGCTGTGAAAGATCGGGCATCAACCAAGGAGGATCCAGTGGGTCGCTCCTTTATCATTTACTCAATAAAATACAATAACCCGGAGATATGGTGCAACCCGGAGAAATGGAGCATTCCATCATCCGAACAAAGGCACTCAACAATATACTCCTAGAGCGCGTCTGCCGCGGTAAAAACTCTGAATGTTGTGACTTGTAAAAGGGTCACGAAGGTAAGACCCCAGGATCCGTCTTGTGTGTCGTGGCATCGCACCCGAATGCGTGCTCCCACTTTATCCACATCAACAGATGTGGAGAAAATCCTAGCGGACGCGTTGGGTACCTGATAACTTAGCTTTTCGATAAGTCCTAAAGCGGCACGTCCTAAATTACGTCAGTATCCCAGGTTCGAGTCCCGGAACTCGAACTTGAAGTAGGTTTATGCGGATTTACCACAAGAGCAATTAACTGGTACCTAATCCATCAGATGAACCAGCCTCATTTACCAACATCCATGTACAATATAGATGCCGAATAAAAATAGGCGTCTCCATGGACTCGAAGTATTTACAAAAGAGATGAAGGATGGGGATTTTACCCGATTCTATGACTCGAATAAAATCTCGGGGGCTACTAACATGGGTATGCCTAATGAGCATGTCACGTGTATATCCTTTGTTTATTTTTTCAGGTATCTTAGGAGTTGAAGGTCTATGGACCCGAAGGTTTGGAGGCCGTGAAGCCGAAGATATGCGGTCCGAGGGAGCAGAGTCAATATAGAGAAACTTGTAGCAATATATGGAAATGCCCAACGCGACCCGATGTTTATATTCTTGTACATCACGAAAAGCCTAGGCTTCGCCTCGTATATAAGGGCGAAGCTGAGGTCGAAGAAAGGATCGATCATTCTTAAACCCTAGCCACCGTTTCTTTCTAGCTAGGCGCCTTTATTCGTCTTACCATCTTTGAGTTCTACTTGCCCTCTACTTTCACGAAACCCTAAATATACAATCTGTAGGCATTGATGAGTTGATACTTCATCATATGCCTTCTCAAAATCTAACATAAGCAGGATTCCCTCGTGCTTGCTCACCCGAATATCATGTACCATCTCTATGAGCGCGGAGTGGTCGGTCAAGAATGTTTCTGCCCTTGATGAATGCAGTTTGGTTTGGGCTTATGATTCTGTTGGCAATCGGATCGAGTTTAGTGGCATATGCTTTGGAGATAATTTTGAAGATCACATTGATCAGGGCAATCGATATGTACTGGGATATCTGGTCCGCCCACGAGACTTTAGGAATAAGGGAAAGGATCCCAAACTTCAGTCTAGCAATATCGAAACGTCACAGCACAAAATCATTCAGAATATGAAAAATGTGGTGTTTCACTTGTGGCCAGAATTTCTTGAAGAACGCAATTGTCTTCATCTCTTTAATAATAGCTTTGTGCTCGCCTTAGAAAAAGTGCTAGGGAGGTAACGCGTACATTTTTTTGTTTTCTTTTGCGTGGCAAAACTTTAGAGTTAACCCGCGCTCCTAAGCTACATGTGATAAGCTATTTCAACCAAAAAAAAGTCTTCCACGGTACGGCCGTACTTGTCGACCCGAATTCCCCAACGTTATGCAAGCTCTGGTATCCGAGTTTCTCCGTACACGTAACCTTATCGTGTTCGGCATCCAGAGTTTTATTTGGACTCCTCCACCCTGGTCTCCAGGTAGAAGTTGTCGAGAAACCAGGTATAGTAGTTGTACGTATATATAGTAAATAAACAGAGGACCCTGACCTCGGGATCGTGTTTTGTTTTCTCGCGTTCCATAGTCGTTGGCCAACTCTCATGGCGGAAGGGGGCTGGGATGAACTCCCGGACGATGTCGTCCAACAAATCGACGGGCGCCTTCCATGCCCGCTCGACCGCGTCTTCATGGCCGCCTGCTGCAAGTCGTGGCGCACAGCTCCCGTCGGGCCGCCCGCGCGTTCCCTCCCCTGCTTCATCCTCCCGCTCGTCCGAGGGCCGTCCGTCGCCTGCATCCTGGGCGGCGGCGCCCTGCACGGCCTCGACCTTCCGGCGGACGCGCGTCGCGCCCGTTTCTTCGGCTCCTACGAGGGCATGTGGGCGTTCGTGGCACTCCGCCGAAGAGACGGGCACGTGCTGCTGAACGTCCGCACCGGCGAGCGCATCCCGCTGCCGGACATCGAGTTTGGGAAAATCACGAGGTTCCGCCGCGCGGTTTACGACGAGAACGGAGCCATCCAGACGTTCAGATGGGCGGGGATCGGGGGCCCTCGCCGTCCCGTCATGATGCTCGCCGCGACCCTCTCTCGCGCGCCGGCGGTTGACGACGAGGAGTGCGTCGCCGGCGCCATCCTCAACGTGCTCGGACCGGAAGGCCGCGTCAACCACTGGCGCTACGTCTGCTTCTGGCGCCTGGGCTCGCAGATGGCCATCCAGGCACAAGAGGTCAGCAGCCATGTTGGGTGGTCGCCGCAAGACATCGCCTACTTCGACGGCCGCTTCTACGTGCTGACCAAGGGCGAGCACCTCCGGACCTACACCGTGCTTAACGAACCGGATCCGAACCGGGAGGGAGTGGATAATTTTCACGCCAAGTTGTGCAACCTCTACCACACCGGCCGCGGCGACAAGCCAGACGACGCAGTACCCCGCGCCGGATACCTCGTCGTCTCCCGCGGCCAGCTCCTCATGGTGGTCAAGGAGTGGATGCCCGACGACGGTGCCACCTCCTGCATCCGGCTCTTTGCGCTTACTCCGGCTGTCGTCCTACTCCACGATGATCCAGACTCCTCTCTCGCTTGGACTGCGGTAGAAAGCCTCGATGGCCGGCTGCTCGTCGTCGGCCCCGGCTGCTCTAGGGCATACGAGTGCGCCCACTTCCCATCCGGCTGCATTCAGGAGGGTGTATACTTTCTCGACGACCGCACCTACTACAACTACACCTTTTTCGCGCCCTACTTCCCCGAGCAGAGTAGTCCTGACGAGTTTACCTGCACCGATAATGGCAGGTGCCGCCTGCTGCCGGCTCTCCCCGAGCATTGCTTCCCCATCAAGCCCGGGGAAAGCTCCTTCTCCACTTACTCGCCGCCGGTCTGGCTCCTACCTTGAACCTGTACTGCATGATGGACGACACGGCACAAGATTAATGCTCTCTACATCGTCTACAATTTTTTTTTTTTGAACACGGATCGTCTACAATTTGACAAGCGCATAAGAGTGTGCATATACGATAGCATACTCATACTTGCTACTCCCTCCGTTTCAAATTAGTTATCCTAGGTTTCGTTAGATTTTGTCTAGATACCATTGTATTTAACGCGTTTCAGTGTGCGGGTTTGTTTATTTTATTTATAATATTATATTATTCTACTCCCTTCGATTCATATTATTGACTCAATTTTGAATGTCTAGCTAACAAACACATATTGATACATATGTATCTAGGTAAATTTGAGTTAAATTAATTTGAATTGGAGAGTACACAAGAAAGTATATATATAAGTTTCTTACGTAATATAAATGTGTGATTTTTTAAATCAATCTTACAAATATGTTTTATGCTAAGTTACAAAAGTGTTCTATAGTACTATATTGTTCTATGGCTATGATCATTTCTCAATCTGGTGGGCTGTCTCGATTTAGTGGTCTTCGGGCCATGGAAGAGGAGTGGATCTTGGCCCCCGTTGGCGGGAGGGCTCCAATTTCCTTTTTTTAGGGTTCAAGTTTGATGGGGCGGCGTTTCGGTGGTGGCGTCCCTTCCAATAAGGACTCCTCGGTTTCAGCCCCATCTCGACGGCAACGTTGAGAAGCTTGTGGGTGTGGTGTGGTCTTCGAGGATTTTGTCTGGCTGTGGGGATCTTCGGATCTTCGAGGAGCTTCATCGGCAGTTCATCCTTATTCATCATCTTCTGGACGATGTGGTGTTCTTGACCCGTTCGGCGACTTCCCGTCCGTAACCAACAATGTCAGGCCGATTTAGGGAGGAGCGGCTGCGGCGGCACGCCATCAACACGGTCTGGAGGTTGAAGAAGGGCTTCTCAAGGATCTCGTTGTAATTTATGTTTTTCTTAAGGTGCTTTGCACTGTTCGTTATTTCTTTTAATACTAGGGTCCTATTCGTAAATAAAAAACTTCGGTGGCCTGGAGGTGTTCACTGTCCTCTAGTTGCAAGCACCCGATCATAGTCTCGGGGGCTACTCTTATCGGGAGCATTGTTCATGCTCCCGATAAGATGCAAGATAGTGGAAAAATATGGAGTCGGTTAAAAGCAAGTTGAGCGTACACCCAAGTGCAAACACTCGGCTGTAGCCTCGGGGGCTACTCTCATCGGGAGCGCTGGTCGCGCACCCGAAGAAATTTATAAATATATAAAGAGCAGTATAACAAGTTAATATAGATGAACCCGAAGAATTTCAGCAGTGGGTAGACATCTTCGAGTTTTATAAACTCGTCATGTACTCCCATCGGGAGCATCAAGATTTTACTGATACGGGCATGGAGGCCTATGTGGAGCCCAGATTCAGGACTCCACCAGCTTAATTATATTAGTTTATGTAATTATCATATATGGACAAATTAGGGATTTTTAATAAATTGAGTCAGTCTTGGTTTGGGCCTGTCCAACCAAGTTAGGGAGGCCCATAGTGGGGCGCCCAGCCCAGTAAGGGCTGGCCGGCCACCTCCCCATCATATAAGGTGGAGGGATGGCTAGGGTTTAGGGTAGTTCAAGTTTAGTCTAAAGATTAGGGTTTTCCCCATTGCGTGTGTTCACGTGTATCATCCCTCCGGGGGTACGGCGCTGCCGTTTATCTATACTATCCGCTGCGAAGGTTCTTGAGTTCATCAAGGATTATCTAGCTCGAGGTTTGAGGCGTATCGTTCACCGATCCATTGCTTGATGGATTCGTTCCCTCTTCTCCAGGCTGCGTTCATCGCGTTGTTGGGAGGATTTACTACCCCATGTTCTCGCTGTGAAAGATCGGGCATCAACCAAGGAGGATCCAGTGGGTCGCTCCTTTATCATGTGGTATCAGCTTTCTGGGTTGCTCACGGCGAGGTTTTGTTGATCGATCTCTTTGGATCGGTTTGCATCGGAGAAGATTAGCTTTAAGATCGGAGGAGTTTGGCTCTCGGTCGAAGGAGGTTGGTTGGAGGAAGTTTGGCGTTGTTTGGTGCAGTTTAGAGGTCATCCATGGCTGTTTCGGAGGTCAAAATCACGAAAAATCGCGACTGGAATCGGGAAGAAGACGAAGATTGGCGACGCGCCCCGATGCCAGGGCCGGCCGACCGGACCCAGGACCGGCCGGGCCGGTCAACTAGCCGGTCAACCGGGCGGCAGACCGGGTCCCGCCGGCCTAGACCGGACCGGCTGCTGACGCCAACCGGCGCCGTTACTGAGCCGCACAGACGCGCGGCCGGCCACCAGGCCGGTCTGACCGGGTCCCTGGCCGGACCGACCGGTCCCCAGGCCGGTTTGACCGGGTCCCAGGCCGGTTCAGCCAGGCGCTGGGCCGGCGCCTGTTACTACGGTTGCTTCTTCGGCATACTAGCTACTGCTGCTCCTGTTTCATCTCCGGCGATGCTACTTGACGATGTAGAGGGCATACGGTGTTCGCGTGGCACGAAGTCCGGTTATATCTTCAATGATTTCCTTGACATCCGGAAGGGAGTAACGCGTCCCGTGTCAGAACTGAAGTGGTATTTACGCCGTGACGTGACAATTGAGCAGTTGATACGTCCATTTTGCATCACTATTTTATATCATAATTTACTGTTATTCATTGATATATTCCATATTTAGAGATGATACTTATGTTATTTCATCTATTTCGCATGTTTCATGATTATTGGAGGATCGCGCACCGGAGTCAGGATTCTGCTGGAAAAAGCACCGTCAGAATGCAATATTTCGGAAGATCAGCAATTGATGGAAATTATACGGAAAATCTTATTTTTCCAGAAGACGGAGACAGCCAGAAGGAGGAGCCGAGGAGGGCCGCCATGGGCCCCATAGGCCGGCGCGGGCCCAGGCCTGGCCGCGCCTTGTGGGGAGGGGCCCACAGCCCCTCGGCCTCCTCTCCTTCGCGTACTTCTTCATCCCGAAAACCTAAGCTCCGGGGGATAGTCGCGAAGAGTCACAGCCGCCTCTGCGGGGCGGAAAACACCAGAGAGAAAAGAGCTCTCCGGCAGGCTGAAATCCGCCGGGGAAATTCCCTCCCGGAGGGGGAAATCGACGCCATCGTTACCGTCATCGAGCTGGACATCATCTCCATCATCATCACCATCATCTCCATCATCATCACCGCCATCTCCACCGCTGTACCTCGTCACCGCTGTAACAATTAGGGTTGAATCTTGATTGTTTGATAGGGGAAACTCTCCCGGTATTGATTTCTACTTGTTATTGATGCTATTGAGTGAAACCATTGAACCAAGGTTTATGTTCAGATTGTTATTCATCATCATATCACCTCTGATCATGTTCCATATGACTGATGGGGATACACCCAAGGGGGCCCATCACCAAGCTCACTCGCCAGATGAAGAGAGCCGAAGGCGGTTCCAGTCGGCGGGCGACTGGGCCATGCGCTCTAGCGACTGAAGACCGGAGCGACTGGATCGGCAGAAGGCCCATGAAGCGTAGCGGCCCAAATAGCCTTATACTTGTAAACCCTAGGTGGCTGCATATATAAAGCCACCAGGGGTACCTCCCAGGACAGATTACCACAGATCAGAACATCAGATTAGACACAATCTCTCCCTCCGCCTCCGGCGGCTACCCCAAAGCAAGTCGCCTAACGCTGGCGACATTATGATCATAGTAGATTTCTAGCAGGACGTAGCGATCCTCCACCGAGGGGACGTGAACCTGAGTATATCGTGTGCCGACTCGTTTCCGGAATCTCCAACGCCGCCTTGCTCTACACCTCTCATGTGCTACCCCGTAGCATCTGCCGTGGTCAAAACCTCGACAGTAGCGCCCACCGTGGGGCATGCGGCGCTTGGAGTGGTGATTCGGGCGAGATCCCTCGTCGTCTTCAATCGCCAGATTGCATCTGGCTACGTATCAGCGGCAGCGTCCGGACGACTGTCGCAACGCACTCATACGCACATCACGCGGTGATGGATGGAATTTGCGCCCACCAATCATCTCCCTCCTCCTTGCTTACTTTTTTCAATAGATTATTTTACCTAGATCTAACCCCATGCGTCATGTTTTTACTTGCATATATGCATCGCTCTTGAGCCATACGATGGGCGGATCGCAACGGAAGCCAAGAAACCGTTCGGCCACGTATTCTCATGGGGCCGACCGGCGCACTGCCGGATTGGGACATGCACGAGATTTCTCCATACGGGGATAGATCGCTTCCCCATACTCGTTTTGCCCAACTCCATATGCATCTTCCTCTTATTGATTATCTTGGCAATCGATTGTTTTAATCTAACTGGTTCCATGTTTACGCGTTCTTTTGGCATGCATGTACCTGGGGAAACGAGTCAAGGAGAATGATCTGGAAGGCTTCACCAACGCCACTTTTGGGTCATCGCCTTGTAACCCGGCGATCAGGCGTTCACATTGTCCCACGGCCGCAGTAGGCTCTCTCCTATCACGGCTCAGTCGATGGAATCGGGCACTCGCCCGCCGCCTACTCGCCGGTTCGGAGAGTCATCAGCGCGGACTCGCCAGCACGGACACGCCCCTAGGCGACTCGCCCGCCGCAGACTCGCCAGCACGAACACGCCCATAGGCGACTTGCCCGTCGCTGACTCGCCTAGCGCGGACTCGCCACGCTCGGCAACTCACCCGCCGCGCTCGGGGACTCTCCATCACCTGATCGCCACTCTCGACGACTCGCCCGCCACGTCGGCTGTCCGCATTAGCAAGCTAAGTTTGTTTGTATTCATTTATATTCGTACATGCTATAAGTTTAAAACATATCCATCAGTTGGTTCAATCTACAAAGCCGACCGCGCAGTCGCATACAACCCTCTCAGGGACTACATAATAATAATTGGGATCGGTTTCGGTTGTGTTTGCTGTTTATTCGCGTCCGTCGAAGTAGTGAGGCTGGGTACCAAAAGGCCGACCTTGTCTCCGAGTTCAACGGCTGGCATCGCGTTCCTGTTACCCGGCAAGCGTTTGATGCTGGAGATCTGCCTTCTCACGAAAAGATACGCATAAACCTTTCATACTGCTAACTGAACTCGTTAACAATGCGCATTATATCTATAAGTCGCACGTCTTTACGAATGTTCAATATATTTCATAAATACATTTTATTGCAGTTGTACTTGTTTGTCCTTCTCAGCAAAACGGTTTGGTGTCTTCCTCGCCACTCGCCACGCTCGGGGACCCGGCGCGCTCCCGGCAGCGCCGCTCGCCGGTCGCCCGAGCTCGCCATCCGCCACGCTCGGGGACTCGGCGCGCTCCAGACAACGCCGGTCACCGGTCGCCCGAGCTCTCCATCCGCCACGCTCGGGGACTCGGCGCGCTCCAGACAGCGCCGGTCACCGGTCGCCCGAGCTCGCCATCCGCCACGCTCGGGGACTCGGCGCGCTACAGACAGCGCTACTCGCCGGTCGCCCGACCTCGCCACTCGCCACGCTCGGGGACTCGGCGCGCTCTAGACAACGCCGCCGATCGCCCGACCTCGCCATCCGCCACGCTCGGGGACTCGGCGCGCTACAGACAGCGCTACTCGCCGGTCGCCCGACCTCGCCACTCGCCACGCTCGGGGACTCGGCGCGCTCTAGACAACGCCTCTCGCCGATCGCCCGACCTCGCCATCCGCCACGCTCGGGGACTCGGCGCGCTACAGACAGCGCTACTCGCCGGTCGCCCGACCTCGCCATTCGCCACGCTCGGGGACTCGGCGCGCGCTCTCGACAGCGTTACTCGCCGGTCGCCCGACCTCGCCACTCGCCATGCTCGGGGACTTGGCGCGCTCCCGCCAGCGCCACTCGCCGGTCGCCCGACCTCGCCACTCGCCCGCTCGGGGACTCGGCGCGCTTCTGATAGCGCCACCCGTCGACCGGCTGTCGCTGACTGGCCCTCGTCGACTAGCCCACGCCGACTGGCTCTGACACCGACTGGCTCTCGCCGACTGGTTCACGTCGACTGGTTCACGCCGATTGGCCCACGCTGACTGGCTCGTTTCGACTGCCTCATGTTTCACGATTGTTTCCTCTGTTTCAGGAGCCCGTCGCCGATTCACCTCGACCCATCGCCAAGCCTCTTCGCGCCCTGCCTCAAGCCCGCGCCGAATCCACGACGCGCTCGGGGACTACTGATGGGGATACGCCCAAGGGGGCCATCACCAAGCTCACTCGCCAGATGAAGAGAGCCGAAGGCGGTTCCAGTCGGCGGGCGACTGGGCCATGCGCCCTAGCGACTGAAGCCCGGAGCGACTGGATCGGCAGAAGGCCCATGAAGCGTAGCGGCCCAAATAGCCTTATACTTGTAAACCCTAGGTGGCTGCATATACAAAGCCACCAGGGGTACCTCCCAGGACAGATTACCACAAATCAGAACATCAGATTAGACACAATCTCTCCCTCCGCCTCCGGCGGCTACCCCAAAGCAAGTCGCCTAACGCTGGCGACATTATGATCATAGTAGATTTCTAGCAGGACGTAGCGATCCTCCACCGAGGGGACGTGAACCTGGGTACATCGTGTGCCGACTCGTTTCCGGAATCTCCAACGCCGCCTTGCTCTACACCTCTCATGTGCTACCCCGTAGCATCTGCCGTGGTCAAAACCTCGACAATATGATGTCTCGTGAGTAGTTCGTTTAGTTCTTGAGGACATGGGTGAAGTCTAAATGTTAGTAGTGAACTTTGTTGATTGATATTCAATGTTATGATATTTAAGTTGTGGTGTTATTCTTCTAGTGGTGTCATGTGAACGTTGACTACATGATACTTCACCTTTATGGGCCTAGGGAATACATCTTGTATTCGTTTGCTAATTGCGGGGTTGCCGGAGTGACAGCAACCTGAACACCCGTTGGTATATCGATGGAGGGATAGCAGGATCTCGTTTAGTTTGTGGTTAGATTTATCTTAATTACTTTCTTGTAGTTGCGGATGCTTGCAAGGGGTATAATCACAAGTATGTATTAGTCCTAGGAAGGGCGGTGCATTAGCATAGGTTCACCCACACAACACTTATCAAAACAATGAAGATTAATCAGCTATATGAAGCGAAAGCACTAGACTAAATTCCCGTGTGTCCTCAAGAATGTTTGGTCATTATAAGTAAACAAACCGGCTTGTCCTTTGTGCTAAAAAGGATTGGGCCACTCGCTGCAATTATTTCTCTCGCATTTTACTTACTCGTACTTTATTTATCTGTTATATCAAAACCCCCAATACTTGTCTGTGAGCATTTACAGTGAATCCTTCATCGAAACTGCTTGTCAACACCTTCTGCTTCTCGTTGGGTTCGACACTCTTATTTATCGAAAGTACTACGATACACCCCCTATACTTGTGCGTCATCAGCAGTACGAGGATTGGGAGAAGTACATGGAATTAGGTTTCCAACGATGTCGTTGCTACAAAGGGAAGTTCACTGGTTATGATGCCTGCATTCTCGCTCACCGGCGTGTGGATGAGGAGTTGGACATATATTGGTGTGATGCCGTTGATAGAGGCGAGTATGCTTATACTTGGGCGGACTTCAAAAAATTTCTTCGTGGTGGTTTCGCGTTACCATTGAAGGATCGTAAGCAGTCAACCGGAGTTGGGCATGCATTGAAGGAAGTGAACAAGTGCCTGGCAGAGGTAATGCAGGCGGTGGACAAGTGCATAGCTCCTTTTAAGAAGGATGTTCCACTACCAACAGTCACTGAGGACAAGGTGAAATCTTCAGAGGAGAGGAAACCTGGCTCTAATACCAAGAGCGCTACTGTGACTATTGAGGAAGATGTACCATTGAGCGGGCTGAATATGCAACTCAAGAAGGTACAAGGTGATGCTTGCAAGACAATTGACAAGGTTCAGAGGTGGAGTTTGTTTCAGACATAGTGCTTTATCAAGGGCAATGCTTGCAAGTTAATGATTGATGGTGGTAGCTGTACTAATGGCGATGGTGACAGCATTGGGGTTGTCTACATGGCGTCTTCCTGAACCTAAACGTCTTGAGTGGTTGAATAGCTGTGGTATGCTGAAGATTACTCATAAGGTGCGTGTGCCATTTATAGTTGATGATTATGTTGATAAGATCGATTGCGATGTGTTGCCATTGGAGGTGTGCGGATTGCTACTTGGGCGTCCTTGGCAGTATGATCGTAATGTGACACATGCTGGGCGAGCAAATACATATTCTTTTATGCATGGTGGCAAACAGCGGACTTTGAAGCCTATGGGTGATGATCATATCAAGTCCGATGTGGAGTTAGTGGTGCGTAAAGAGAAGTTGCACAAGCCTAATGTGCAGCATAAGGTGCATGATGTTCCAAGCATTGATGTTGGTGATGTTTCAGCCAAGGCTGTAGATGACAAGCAAGTTCTTGTTGGTGACAAGCCGGATGAAGCTACACTTGTTGTTGATGTGGATGTTGCAGCATGTGCTACAGTTCCAGTTTGTGTTGATGCCAGTATACAGACTGATGATGTTTGTGCTGATGACGTTCCAGTACATGTGGCGCAGATGCGCGTGAGAGGTGGGAGGCGAGCGCGTCTGGAGACAAGGCAGCGGCACTACCGTGCTAGGAGTACTGCAGTCCAGTTTTCCGCGACACCGCGGATGCATCGAGACAAGGATGGACGTGTGAGACATCTATGTGGCCCAGGAATTACACATCTTGTGCAGGGTCCTGTGCAGCGACACAAGGTTCTATCAAAACCTCGCAAGAAGAAGGAATTGACGCCGAAGTCCAAGCTCATGTGGAGAAGAAAGGAGGCGCCAAGTGCTGTATCAAGTCGAGAAGGCCGCGAGGGAGGATGTGGTGTGGAAGGCAAGCAAGACTTGAGGACGGCAAGGACGTGTCATGTTCATATCACGTCACCTTTTCCAGAAGACCCTCACGCGTTGGGGACAACGCTTCTTGAAAGGGGGGGGATGATACGGGCATGGAGGCCTATGTGGAGCTCAGATTCAGGATTCCACCAGCTTAATTATATTAGTTTATGTAATTCTCATATATGGACAAATTACAGATTTTTAATAAATCGAGTCAGTCTTGGTTTGGGCCTGTCCAACCAAGTTAGGGAGGCCCATAGTGGGGCGCCCAGCCCAGTAAGGGCTGGCCGGCCACCTCCCCCTCATATAAGGTGGAGGGATGGCTAGGGTTTAGGGTAGTTCAAGTTTAGTCTAAAGATTAGGGTTTTCCCTATTGCGTGTGTTCACGTATATCATCCCTCCGGGGTACGGCGCTGCCGTTTATCTATATTATCCGCTGCGAAGGTTCTTGAGTTCATCAAGGATTATCTAGCTCGAGGTTTGAGGCGTATCGTTCATCGATCCGTTGCTTGCTGGATTCGTTCCCTCTTCTCCAGGCTGCGTTCATCGCGTTGTTGGGAGGATTTACTACCACAGGTTCTCGCTGTGAAAGATCGGGCATCAACCAAGGAGGATCCAGTGGGTCGCTCCTTTATCATTTACTCAATAAAATACAATAACCCGGAGATATGGTGCAACCCGGAGAAATGGAGCATTCCATCATCCGAACAAAGGCACTCAACAATATACTCCTAGAGCGCGTCTGCCGCGGTAAAAACTCTGAATGTTGTGACTTGTAAAAGGGTCACGAAGGTAAGACCCCAGGATCCGTTTTGTGTGTCGTGGCATCGCACCCGAATGCGCGCTCCCACTTTATCCACATCAACAAATGTGGAGAAAATCATAGCGGACGCGTTGGGTACCTGATAACTTAGCTTTTCGATAAGTCCTAAAGCGGCACGTCCTAAATTACGTCAGTATCCCAGGTTCGAGTCCCGGAACTCGAACTTGAAGTAGGTTTATGCGGATTTACCACAAGAGCAATTAACTGGTACCTAATCCATCAGATGAACCAGCCTCATTTACCAACATCCATGTACAATATAGATGCCGAATAAAAATAGGCGTCTCCATGGACTCGAAGTATTTACAAAAGAGATGAAGGATGGGGATTTTACCCGATTCTATGACTCGAATAAATTCTCGGGGGCTACTAACATGGGTATGCCTAATGAGCATGTCACGTGTATATCCTTTGTTTATTTTTTCAGGTATCTTAGGAGTTGAAGGTCTATGGACCCGAAGGTTTGGAGGCCGTGAAGCCGAAGATATGCGGTCCGAGGGAGCAGAGTCAATATAGAGAAACTTGTAGCAATATATGGAAATGCCCAACGCGACCCGATGTTTATATTCTTGTACATCACGAAAAGCCTAGGCTTCGCCTCGTATATAAGGGTGAAGCTGAGGTCGAAGAAAGGATCGATCATTCTTAAACCCTAGCCACCGTTTCTTTCTAGCTAGGCGCCTTTATTCGTCTTACCATCTTCGAGTTCTACTTGCCCTCTACTTTCACGAAACCCTAAATATACAATCTGTAGGCATTGATGAGTTGATACTTCATCATATGCCTTCTCAAAATCTAACATAAGCAGGATTCCCTCGTGCTTGCTCACCCGAATATCATGTACCATCTCTATGAGCGCGGAGTGGTCGGTCAAGAATGTTTCTGCCCTTGATGAATGCAGTTTGGTTTGGGCTTATGATTCTGTTGGCAATCGGATCGAGTTTAGTGGCATATGCTTTGGAGATAATTTTGAAGATCACATTGATCAGGGCAATCGATATGTACTGGGATATCTGGTCCGCCCACGAGACTTTAGGAATAAGGGAAAGGATCCCAAACTTCAGTCTAGCAACTAGGACAAATGCCCGTGCGTTGCCACGGGATAACAAAAAATTACTCACCAGTAAACAATTATTTGGGTCTATAAATGTGTGCGAAACATAAATAATATGGTTTTCGTTCATATATGTATAAATATCGATTCTCCCCTTCTCCTGTTTTTTTTCTTTGCAGATGTCATGTCTCGCGGCCTCTTCTTCCACTCCACCTCTCCACCTCCCTTCATTTGCCCTTGGTTTAACATTGTCATCACCACCATTTCATTTACCATTGGTTTGGCTTGACCAACTGAAACTGTATTATAACACATGCTAAATGGGTAGCATAGTTAGTATTATTGGAAGTCGTCTGAACCCCATCTATCTACCATATAAAATATGGATGCTGATGTGGCATGCCAACAAGCATTTAAGAATATAATTCGACATGTAGTATAAACAGAAAATGAACAAATATCTTTGCAACTTGTACCTCTATCTTACTGTAGCAAAATAATTTTGATGGATGCTAGTCAAGTAGGGCACTCAAGAGGCATTTTCAATTGATGTCACAAAATGTGCACTTACCTCAGTTAAACAACTTAAATATCAAGTTGCAAATCTATCGAAAAGTTTGAAATTGTGTGAAATTACTATATAAGTCATTGTATATACCTTAAGAGGCTCAGGGCTGCCCACTGCGAACCTCAGGATGCCCTGCTCTGTCACATTGTCCTTTGAAGAGTGCATTGCGTGTAGCATACTGTGTAGTGACATTGCCGTATATGGTTGTGAGCCTGATGATCTTAAATGAAAAGTATTGTCCATATTATACACCATGCAAGCTCTATAACGTTGCATATGAATTAGGAACATATAAGAATTTCATCTAGCTTCCTAAACAAATCACGTGAGCAAGACCAAAAGAGTTCAGTCATAAAAAAGTGTCCAGGCCATAACTACTAAATAAAGCATTAGCAAAAACGAATTATTAACTGCCACACAACATGACACCCAAACAGGGACCAGAAATGCCAAAATAAAAAAATAAGTCACAAACACTAATTGGGGTTCTCCATGGAGTAATCCAGTTCAATTCCAAAAAATAGGAAATTCTGAAAGTGATGTGTAATAGCCAACTTTTGTCCTCAAACACAAGAAAAGCAAATTATTCGAGTTGAAACTTATTACACGTAAAACAAGAGCTATCACAAAATAGGCAGGAACAAGCTAAGGTTGCATATGTAAGACAACAACATAAGATAGTGGACGGTCAAGACAGCAAGTAAAAGTATAACTTATGGTTTTAAATAAAAAAATACTGAACAAATATAGTCCAAGCGGAGATATGCCAAAAAATCTTACAGAACCCAATATAATTTCTCCATTATTCTCTAAAGACCATGGAAACATGAATGATCTTAGAAACCTCAAATTTTAACAAGTCTAGATAAAATCACAACAGTCAGTATGATGATATAAGTTATAAGTAATAGTTCCATTAGCATACTTACCTGTTGCGCTAATAGTGAACAACTCCTCCTTTTGATTCATCATAACATGATCGACTGGGCACTACTTTGCCCCAATTTAGGCTGAGGATAAACATTTTTCTCCAAATGAAGATATTAGAGATCTTAATGGTTCTTGATTAGTCCAAAATTAGCAAATGTTCTGGACAAAATTTGTATGAAATTAGTAGTTAGAATTTAGAGATCAATTACTTTCATACAAATTCATATAACTAAATGGTACAAAGAACTACAAAAATATCAATGGCCCAAGTATACAAATCTCCATGTGTATCTAGCCAACCATGTGAAAAATAAAATTTCTTACCCTACCCTATCTGCACACTTTACACTTACTCTAGTTATAGCACCTCTTCTTCCTCTCCTCTTACCAAATTCCCATTTGTGTTTGCCTCCGCCGCTGGACTTCTCCAGTGCCACTTCACCCTAGTCAATCTCACAGCTGCCACTGTTCTCTCCCATTTCTGACCCTCTCCTCTGGTTCATCTTCGTCCCACACCCTCTCTTCCCTGGCTGGAGGGTCACATCAAGGATGAGGAGCATGGAGGGAACTCGAGGTCGCGCCGGAGCCTGGATGCGTGGCTGCGCGCAGTGAGAAACACAACATCCTCTCGCCCATCCCCTCTTCTACCTGGGAGCTTCCTGTGGGACGAGCAGGTTTTCTCTCTTGACTCCAGGACTTGGACGCACACCTGGATGTGCGTGGGGCCATCGGGGTTGGCCGGTGGCATGGTTGGTGGCGGCGGATCGTCTATTTACTGCCACACGCAGGCACGCCGAGGCCGCATACAGTGAGGAACACGGGATCCTCTCGCCTTGCTTCAAGTTCCAATCTGTTCGCAGGTGCATCAAGCTTCGCATGATTAGATAATTTCAAGAAATCCGCACAGTATGATGTATGTTCAGAATAAGCTAATTTTGGTTTTTGCCAATTTGCGACCAACAATTCACACACTTAACACTTTCCAGTAATAATATAGCATATATTAGAATTATAACTTCAAGTAAGCGGTCAGATCAAATTACACATTTGAGCTGTCAATTAACGGTCATCAGTTGTGATCCGTGCACAATATTCAAATATATGATTCCATAAATCAATTTACCGATCCACTCCAGCCAGGACTGGCATCATCATACATTACATGGACTCAGTTGTTACAGTAAGGGTAATAATTGAACTACACACTATTTGCATCATCACACCGTTTGTAGCTATTTTTTTCGCAATAACTGAGAACTGAACTAAAAAATGGTCAAGGTCATTTAGCTCACCTTAGGTGACTGGTCCAAAATGAAGAAGCGTTTCTGCTTTGCACCATGTAAGTATATATGAATAACTCAATCACAGACACCACCAGGAAATACCTTCCCATGGACCTCGGCACCGAAGCTTCCGTAGCGTGTCGCGGGAGCTCGTCGGCACAGAGGCTACCACCTGTGTCACCTCCAAAGGTTGTGGTCATCAATGCGTGCACCGGCCTCTCTGTGTGGGGCTTTCACAACGGAACTCTAACCCGCCATGGACATGACGTCAGAGCTCATCTATGCTGAGCAGCGAGGGTAGTCGGTATACACATGCACGCAATAACCAGACATCAATTCCTTCCCCAAAATCACAAACTCTAATTTTATATATGTGTGTGACTATCAGAGCATGTAAAATGGGATGAACAGTGCATATTGCTTAAGTACAGAACTAAAAATGCCACCACGCCAGAACAGATCACAACATCTTCAGTCCTATTGCAATCTAATCAGGGGACTAACAAATCTCTACCTCTTTAGTGTACCTATGAAAAACAAATGTATTGGAAAGTGAGCATGTGCAGAAAACAAATCCAATTGAAAATTTTCCTTTGTTGTATAGTTCTGTCAGATTGAGAATCTTGAGGATATTTCAGTAGGCCATGGTAGTAGTGCTATGACAGAAGATCCAACAATTTAATCATTTGATCACATAAACTTAAGAAAAAATAATTTGCCAAAATTTGAAGAGTAAACCTGGAGGAGACACTATCCAGCTTTAGACAGAGGCAGGGACTGGACCTGGCACACTTATCATTTAGCAAAATGATGTGGTAGTTAACTGCTGATAATGCAAATATTTCAAAACAGCAGATCCAAAACTGATATCATCAAGAGTTGGACTGCCGTTTAGCTATACTCCTAATGTTCAAGACAGATAGAAATCGCTTATAATTTACAATTATCTTCACTTATGTGATAGGAATCCGTATAAATACACCATCAAAATGTGTAACAGAAAGAGAAAAAATAGCAATGGCATTTCATGACATAACCACAAGGTTTAGTAATCTCTACACCATATTGAGTACGTCTTGAAGCTTATACAAGCATTTTTCTCTATACACCAGTTCATGTGACTAAATAGTTGAAAATTATAGGTGGCCATGTACCCTATGTAGTTGTAAGCTTCTATCTGATGAAGAGCATGTGTTAAACTCATTACAAGCAGAACTTCTAGACACGTATGATGTCTTTCATAAGATCAATCGGTATTCTAGGGATTATATATGTTCGATTTTTCCATACTACAATGATGTTCAAATTATCACAGCGAGCAGTGTGAAGAATAGAACAAGATAACTTCACTGAAACATTACATAAAATGGATCATCTGTACATTCAGATCCAGGTTTCATTCTAATGGGGCCAGATATGTACCTTGTCGATGCAGTTGTCGTGGTTGTTGCAGAAAACGTCGAGGTCGTCGCTGGGCTCCTCCCCCTCGCATCCACTCCAATCACGGGGAAGAGTGGCTCACCCCTGAAGTTCGCATGCTAAATTTGGTTACATTCATCATCTAAAAACAAGTTTTGTATATTTACCAATTTCATAAAGAGAAATATACTTCTTTTTTTGTCTGTGCCACCATTGTTAGTGCCAGAGGCAGCCAGTGACTTGATAGTCTAGCTTTTGTCAAACTTCAGGGATTGTTTAGCTCATCAAAAAAGTACACTATATAATCAGAATGGTCACTCTTACTCAACTATCTCCAGCTTCACCAAGATACTAACTGAAACCAATCTGTTGGATCATAAGAAAATAGGGCTCTGAGGACTTGATGCTCTACCAACTGCTAAGACAAAAAAAGGTACTTGTGGTAATTACCATTGAATAAAACTGTGAACATATGAGCATGAGTCCACTGTATTGATCAAGCCAGATTCTATCTTCTGAATTAATAAAAAATCGTGTTATTCTCTCTCCTTTGCTTTGTGAAGTTGGCCTTCAGAATCAAAGTGCAAGGGGAAGTGAAGGTTTTCAAATAATAACATCGCTTCTGAATTAAAATGGTTCATGAAAGGTTGCCATCTTCAGAAAGAGGCATTCACGTGCATATTCTAATTACTCTCTATTCTTTCCAATCCATTGGTCCAGCATAATGAGAAACAAACTAACTGAGGCTTCTTCCAAGAGAAGTAAAAGAAACGGACATAGGCTTCGTCCACGAAGCCGGCACAGTGAGAAAACTAAAGCCGTAACTGCATCACGTCCAAAGCTACCACCACTATCACCTCCGTCACGAGCAGCACGGTGGCCATCAAGATCCAAGCACTACAGCGTGCAAAACGCAAAACGGGAGAGATCAGTTCACTTTACCTTGGACTCACCGTCGAGGACGTGGCGGCGCCGCCGTGGAAGAGCAGAGCAGAGAGGTTGGAGGGGAGGCCTGGCCGGCCTGATCCGGAGGTGGCGTGGTCAGAGAATCCCCACCCGATGGAGGCGAGGACCTACAGGCGGCGTTGCGCGAGAAACATCCAGATCCGGAGACGGCGTGGTCAGCGACTCCTACGTCGGCGGAGGCGAGTACCAGCAGGAGGTGGTGCACGGGGTCGGGCTTGATCTAGAGGCGGAGTGGTCAACAACTCCTCCACCGGGGGAGGCGAGCACCAGCAGGAGCCGGCGATCTCGGTCGGGCCTGATCCGGAGGCGGCATGTTAGCGACAACTTCGGCGGCGGAGGCGAGGACGAGCAGCAGGCGACGCCCATGGTGGAACCCTATCACGAGATGAGTTTCGGAGCAAGGCGGTCTTCTCACGTGGGAAGGGCAAATCCTACGAAACCATCTCCTCACGTGGGCTGGCTCTGTTCGGCGTGAGAGAAAAAAAACGAATCGGCGGTATACACAATGTCTGTTTTGCGTTAGATTGGTGGGAGGGTAAAATAGTCTTATTGAAAATATGCATGACGAAAACTGCGACCGGAGGAAACAGAACCAGTTCCTCCTTTTTATATAGTAGAGATATCGAAACGTCACAGCACAAAATCATTCAGAATATGAAAAATGTGGTGTTTCACTTGTGGCCAGAATTTCTTGAAGAACGCAATTGTCTTCATCTCTTTAATAATAGCTTTGTGCTCGCCTTAGAAAAAGTGCTAGGGAGGTAACGCGTACATTTTTTTGTTTTCTTTTGCGTGGCAAAACTTTAGAGTTAACCCGCGCTCCTAAGCTACATGTGATAAGCTATTTCAACCAAAAAAAAGTCTTCCACGGTACGGCCGTACTTGTCGACCCGAATTCCCCAACGTTATGCAAGCTCTGGTATCCGAGTTTCTCCGTACACGTAACCTTATCGTGTTCGGCATCCAGAGTTTTATTTGGACTCCTCCACCCTGGTCTCCAGGTAGAAGTTGTCGAGAAACCAGGTATAGTAGTTGTACGTATATATAGTAAATAAACAGAGGACCCTGACCTCGGGATCGTGTTTTGTTTTCTCGCGTTCCATAGTCGTTGGCCAACTCTCATGGCGGAAGGGGGCTGGGATGAACTCCCGGACGATGTCGTCCAACAAATCGACGGGCGCCTTCCATGCCCGCTCGACCGCGTCTTCATGGCCGCCTGCTGCAAGTCGTGGCGCACAGCTCCCGTCGGGCCGCCCGCGCGTTCCCTCCCCTGCCTCATCCTCCCGCTCGTCCGAGGGCCGTCCGTCGCCTGCATCCTGGGCGGCGGCGCCCTGCACGGCCTCGACCTTCCGGCGGACGCGCGTCGCGCCCGTTTCTTCGGCTCCTACGAGGGCATGTGGGCGTTCGTGGCACTCCGCCGAAGAGACGGGCACGTGCTGCTGAACGTCCGCACCGGCGAGCGCATCCCGCTGCCGGACATCGAGTTTGGGAAAATCACGAGGTTCCGCCGCGCGGTTTACGACGAGAACGGAGCCATCCAGACGTTCAGATGGGCGGGGATCGGGGGCCCTCGCCGTCCCGTCATGATGCTCGCCGCGACCCTCTCTCGCGCGCCGGCGGTTGACGACGAGGAGTGCGTCGCCGGCGCCATCCTCAACGTGCTCGGACCGGAAGGCCGCGTCAACCACTGGCGCTACGTCTGCTTCTGGCGCCTGGGCTCGCAGATGGCCATCCAGGCACAAGAGGTCAGCAGCCATGTTGGGTGGTCGCCGCAAGACATCGCCTACTTCGACGGCCGCTTCTACGTGCTGACCAAGGGCGAGCACCTCCGGACCTACACCGTGCTTAACGAACCGGATCCGAACCGGGAGGGAGTGGATAATTTTCACGCCAAGTTGTGCAAGCTCTACCACACCGGCCGCGGCGACAAGCCAGACGACGCAGTACCCCGCGCCGGATACCTCGTCGTCTCCCGCGGCCAGCTCCTCATGGTGGTCAAGGAGTGGATGCCCGACGACGGTGCCACCTCCTGCATCCGGCTCTTTGCGCTTACTCCGGCTGTCGTCCTACTCCACGATGATCCAGACTCCTCTCTCGCTTGGACTGCGGTAGAAAGCCTCGATGGCCGGCTGCTCGTCGTCGGCCCCGGCTGCTCTAGGGCATACGAGTGCGCCCACTTCCCATCCGGCTGCATTCAGGAGGGTGTATACTTTCTCGACGACCGCACCTACTACAACTACACCTTTTTCGCGCCCTACTTCCCCGAGCAGAGTAGTCCTGACGAGTTTACCTGCACCGATAATGGCAGGTGCCGCCTGCTGCCGGCTCTCCCCGAGCATTGCTTCCCCATCAAGCCCGGGGAAAGCTCCTTCTCCACTTACTCGCCGCCGGTCTGGCTCCTACCTTGAACCTGTACTGCATGATGGACGACACGGCACAAGATTAATGCTCTCTACATCGTCTACAATTTTTTTTTTTTGAACACGGATCGTCTACAATTTGACAAGCGCATAAGAGTGTGCATATACGATAGCATACTCATACTTGCTACTCCCTCCGTTTCAAATTAGTTATCCTAGGTTTCGTTAGATTTTGTCTAGATACCATTGTATTTAACGCGTTTCAGTGTGCGGGTTTGTTTATTTTATTTATAATATTATATTATTCTACTCCCTTCGATTCATATTATTGACTCAATTTTGAATGTCTAGCTAACAAACACATATTGATACATATGTATCTAGGTAAATTTGAGTTAAATTAATTTGAATTGGAGAGTACACAAGAAAGTATATATATAAGTTTCTTACGTAATATAAACTAGCAGGGTCACCCGCGCAATTGCGCGGCTAGATTTTACAATTATATTGCTATTTTAGATATACATTTTGTCCGGTAATTAAAATAAATAATTGCTCGGCTAGATTTCATAATATGTTTCACAATGTATCAAGGAAATTTGATTTACTAATGTATACTATGTGTTAGCATATTATTAATGGATCAATATATTATTAGCCATTATAATTAGATAAATGCACATACTTCCTTAATCATAAATTTGCATCGCTTACTACGGAGATCCATCATAAAAATAGTCATTTACATAGTTATGTGAAATTTTAAATTCTAATATTTCTACATAATAATATTCTACTACCTAGCAAATTCTTGCAATTCTTATTTTTTAAATAGTTCTTAAAAATTGGAAGGAATATAGTCCTCCCAACTCACTATGAAATTCTTCTCAACCAAAGTGCACTTTATAAAAAAAAATCAACTTGGTTCGCCTAAATTCTGTTGTATTTAGGAGAAAAAGGTTAGAGATGTTGCATGTTCGACAGCTTCATTTGACGAATCTCTTAAGAATAACTATAGGGTAGCTCAACATTATTCATTTGTTGTTGTACAAAATAGAGCAGATCTAAACGTACATGAAAGAACAAAAAATCAACCACCGATATAGCATGAGAGGGAAATAGGCAGGTTTAGATACACGTACAGATTTAACACACGTTGTATAATGGAACCGTAATTATGATGGATGGTGTGCTCCAGCCTCCCGGACCGACGATGATGCTCCGGCCACGGACTCAGATCTTGCTTCTATGACATACATATGGTGCGGTGGCTTGGAGAATTGGCACCAACGGATTTTGCTTATCAGAGAGACCTAAAAAAAATGCAGGCGCGTGGCCTGCCAAACTTTTGACATGTTGCTACCTCTAGTAAGAAGAGCCATGTAATGCGCAGTTCTGCTCTGCTCTCTCCAAACATTCATATACTGAATTACTGACCACCTGGCACCGCCAAGAAAATTTTGAAATCTTCAGATCTCTTCATAAATAGGACCCAGCCTTGACAAAATCTGGTCATTCGATCTTCTGCGCTGCTGTAACACCGTTTTTTTTTCTCCAGATCGACAGTTAGTTGCACCCAGTCAACTGCACATCTTATTTCCTTCAATTAGGCTAATGAATCGACCTCTTCAACGTCGCCAGATATCCTAATGCACTCCCCGGCGGTAAGAATCACTGGTTGAATTGGAGTAAGTGGTGAGTAGGCTTCCACATTATCTGTACTCGACCAATTTTGAGCTGTGTCCAATGCAGCTCCAGCGGTATATCTTCAAAGCCAACAGATTCAATTAGTAGTGGATTAAAAATTTGACTGCACCGGCTAAACTAACTGCATGTGTCTGCCTCAGATGTTTATACATCCAATTTCTTGGTTGCGCGGAGACAAATATTGATGGCTCACTACGTACTTATTTTCTTGTCATCGGCTGCCGCCGTCAAGCCATCAAGCACTCCTTCCTGCGAGACACAAACGTCGATTGCTCCAAGGAACCCGGCCCGCCAGCCGATGCTTAGTTTGCTCTCGAAGTCTCGATCGACTTCGATATATCTGGACTCTCCATGGGTATATCTTCAAAACCTACGCATCTGCCTACCTAATAATTAGTGAAAAAATATAGTGAGACTAAGTACAATTTACTATTCTGATGGAATAACTGTAGAACTATAGTTGCTAGATACATATGCATTAGAAGCAGCGTGTAAGAAGTCTATTGTAAAGCTATATTAAAAAAAAATCTTACCATATAATTATGAGTTTATGACCATCTTCCCATACATGCGTTAGTAGCATACTCGTGCAGAACTAATTATTTTAGTCGAAACAATGTCACTGTTTGCCTCTCCCTTGGCGGAGATAATAATGTGAATCTGTGATAAAATAAACATCGGAGTATGCCTATCTTGGGGCCGCTGCCTGCAAGAGAGAGCCGATTCATTAAGATTCCTGCTGCTACTAAATAGTATAATAGATCCAATAATGATCGACTAATACAATCGTGCAGCCATTGCCATGGTTGTTAGATCAATGATGTAGCTGACTTACATTGCACACACCACTATTTAGCAATTGGCTTCCCTCTTTGTAAGATCTGAAAACACCGGGGCTCTAAGGTTATCATGCGCCACATGCACAGACTTCCGCCACCATCCATAACTCTTGTTTGGTATTCTTTATCGCTCGAGGAGAGTCCCTGCTGGTGCTGGTCGTGAATGTTGTGTAGCCTCTATGTATCGCTTGCTGTAAAGCGCCAATCGAACTCGCCACCACATAATCGGCAGGAAGGCCATTGGAGATGATTTTCTTTTAGGTTTTTTATGTCGGCGCGCAGGAAGAGGAAAGGAAGAGTAAAAGATATGACGGCCACGTTTCCGGATCCTTTAGATTTTGTCGATGTGGGAGTGGGAAGCCAGGTTAAATCTCAGTCGTTCTTCTTTTCCTTGTTAAATCTGGACTGTCATTTGTCTTTCGTTTTAATAATATAATAGATAGATGTGTGATTTTTTAAATCAATCTTACAAATATGTTTTATGCTAAGTTACAAAAGTGTTCTATAGTACTATATTGTTCTATGGCTATGATCATTTCTCAATCTGGTGGGCTGTCTCGATTTAGTGGTCTTCGGGCCATGGAAGAGGAGTGGATCTTGGCCCCCGTTGGCGGGAGGGCTCCAATTTCCTTTTTTTAGGGTTCAAGTTTGATGGGGCGGCGTTTCGGTGGTGGCGTCCCTTCCAATAAGGACTCCTCGGTTTCAGCCCCATCTCGACGGCAACGTTGAGAAGCTTGTGGGTGTGGTGTGGTCTTCGAGGATTTTGTCTGGCTGTGGGGATCTTCGGATCTTCGAGGAGCTTCATCGGCAGTTCATCCTTATTCATCATCTTCTGGACGATGTGGTGTTCTTGACCCGTTCGGCGACTTCCCGTCCGTAACCAACAATGTCAGGCCGATTTAGGGAGGAGCGGCTGCGGCGACACGCCATCAACACGGTCTGGAGGTTGAAGAAGGGCTTCTCAAGGATCTCGTTGTAATTTATGTTTTTCTTAAGGTGCTTTGCACTGTTCGTTATTTCTTTTAATACTAGGGTCCTATTCGTAAATAAAAAACTTCGGTGGCCTGGAGGTGTTCACTGTCCTCTAGTTGCAAGCACCCGATCATAGTCTCGGGGGCTACTCTTATCGGGAGCATTGTTCATGCTCCCGATAAGATGCAAGATAGTGGAAAAATATGGAGTCGGTTAAAAGCAAGTTGAGCGTACACCCAAGTGCAAACACTCGGCTGTAGCCTCGGGGGCTACTCTCATCGGGAGCGCTGGTCGCGCACCCGAAGAAATTTATAAATATATAAAGAGCAGTATAACAAGTTAATATAGATGAACCCGAAGAATTTCAGCAGTGGGTAGACATCTTCGAGTTTTATAAACTCGTCATGTACTCCCATCGGGAGCATCAAGATTTTACTGATACGGGCATGGAGGCCTATGTGGAGCCCAGATTCAGGACTCCACCAGCTTAATTATATTAGTTTATGTAATTATCATATATGGACAAATTAGGGATTTTTAATAAATCGAGTCAGTCTTGGTTTGGGCCTGTCCAACCAAGTTAGGGAGGCCCATAGTGGGGCGCCCAGCCCAGTAAGGGCTGGCCGGCCACCTCCCCCTCATATAAGGTGGAGGGATGGCTAGGGTTTAGGGTAGTTCAAGTTTAGTCTAAAGATTAGGGTTTTCCCCATTGCGTGTGTTCACGTGTATCATCCGGCGCTGCCGTTTATCTATATTATCCGCTGCGAAGGTTCTTGAGTTCATCAAGGATTATCTAGCTCGAGGTTTGAGGCGTATCGTTCACCGATCCATTGCTTGATGGATTCGTTCCCTCTTCTCCAGGCTGCGTTCATCGCGTTGTTGGGAGGATTTACTACCCCAGGTTCTCGCTGTGAAAGATCGGGCATCAACCCGGATCATCATGTGGTATCAGCTTTCTGGGTTGCTCACGGCGAGGTTTTGTTGATCGATCTCTTTGGATCGGTTTGCATCGGAGAAGATTAGCTTTAAGATCGGAGGAGTTTGGCTCTCGGTCGAAGGAGGTTGGTTGGAGGAAGTTTGGCGTTGTTTGGTGCAGTTTAGAGGTCATCCATGGCTGTTTCGGAGGTCAAAATCGCGAAAAATCGCGACTGGAATCGGGAAGAAGACGAAGATTGGCGACGCGCCCCGATGCCAGGGCCCGCCGACCGGACCCAGGACCGGCCGGGCCGGTCAACCAGCCGGTCAACCGGGCGGCAGACCGGGTCCCGCCGGCCTAGACCGGACCGGCTGCTGACGCCAACCGGCGCCGTTACTGAGCCGCACAGACGCGCGCCGGCCACCAGGCCGGTCTGACCGGGTCCCTGGCCGGACCGACCGGTCCCCAGGCCGGTTTGACCGGGTCCCAGGCCGGTTCAGCCAGGCGCTGGGCCGGCGCCTGTTACTACGGTTGCTTCTTCGGCATACTAGCTACTGCTGCTCCTGTTTCATCTCCGGCGATGCTACTTGACGATGTAGAGGGCATACGGTGTTCGCGTGGCACGAAGTCCGGTTATATCTTCAATGATTTCCTTGACATCCGGAAGGGAGTAACGCGTCCCGTGTCAGAACTGAAGTGGTATTTACGCCGTGACGTGACAATTGAGCAGTTGATACGTCCATTTTGCATCACTATTTTATATCATAATTTACTGTTATTCATTGATATATTCCATATTTAGAGATGATACTTATGTTATTTCATCTATTTCGCATGTTTCATGATTATTGGAGGATCGCGCACCGGAGTCAGGATTCTGGAAAAAGCACCGTCAGAATGCAATATTTCGGAAGATCAGCAATTGATGGAAATTATACGGAAAATCTTATTTTCCAGAAGACGGAGACAACAAGGAGGAGCCGAGGAGGGCCGCCATGGCCCCCCCCCATAGGCCGGCGCGGGCCTGGCCTGGCGCGCCGCCTTGTGGGGAGGGCCCACAGCCCCCTCCCTCCTCTCCTTCGCGTACTTCTTCGTCCCGAAAATCTAAGCTCCGGGGGATAGTCGCGAAGAGTCACAGCCTCTGCGGGCGGAAAACACCAGAGAGAAAAGAGCTCTCCGGCAGGAAATCCGCGGGAAATTCCCTCCCGGAGGGGGAAATCGACGCCATCGTTACCGTCATCGAGCTGGACATCATCTCCATCATCATCACCATCATCTCCATCATCATCACCGCCATCTCCACCGCTGTACCTCGTCACCGCTGTAACAATTAGGGTTGAATCTTGATTGTTTGATAGGGGAAACTCTCCCGGTATTGATTTCTACTTGTTATTGATGCTATTGAGTGAAACCATTGAACCAAGGTTTATGTTCAGATTGTTATTCATCATCATATCACCTCTGATCATGTTCCATATGACTGATGGGGATACACCCAAGGGGGCCCATCACCAAGCTCACTCGATGAAGAGAGCCGAAGGCGGTTCCAGTCGGCGGGCGACTGGGCCATGCGCTCTAGCGACTGAAGACCGGAGCGACTGGATCGGCAGAAGGCCCATGAAGCGTAGCGGCCCAAATAGCCTTATACTTGTAAACCCTAGGTGGCTGCATATATAAAGCCACCAGGGGTACCTCCCAGGACAGATTACCACAGATCAGAACATTAGATTAGACACAATCTCTCCCTCCGCCTCCGGCGGCTACCCCAAAGCAAGTCGCCTAACGCTGGCGACATTATGATCATAGTAGATTTCTAGCAGGACGTAGCGATCCTCCACCGAGGGGACGTGAACCTGGGTACATCGTGTGCCGACTCGTTTCCGGAATCTCCAACGCCGCCTTGCTCTACACCTCTCATGTGCTACCCCGTAGCATCTGCCGTGGTCAAAACCTCGACAGTGGCGCCCACCGTGGGGCATGCGGCGCTTGGAGTGGTGATTCGGGCGAGATCCCTCGTCGTCTTCAATCGCCAGATTGCATCTGGCTACGTATCAGCGGCAGCGTCCGGACGACTGTCGCAACGCACTCATACGCCGACCTTCATGTTGAGCACATCACGCGGTGATGGATGGAATTTGCGCCCACCAATCATCTCCCTCCTCCTTGCTTACTTTTTTCAATAGATTATTTTACCTAGATCTAACCCCATGCGCCATGTTTTTACTTGCATATATGCATCGCTCTTGAGCCATACGATGGGCGGATCGCAACGGAAGCCAAGAAACAGTTCGGCCACGTATTCTCATGGGGCCGACCGGCGCACTGCCGGATTGGGACATGCACGAGATTTCTCCATACGGGGATAGATCGCTTCCCCATACTCGTTTTGCCCAACTCCATATGCATCTTCCTCTTATTGATTATCTTGGCAATCGATTGTTTTAATCTAACTGGTTCCATGTTTACGCGTTGTTTTGGCATGCATGTACCTGGGGAAACGAGTCAAGGAGAATGATCTGGAAGGCTTCACCAACGCCACTTTTTTTTTTTTTTTTTGAAATTCCACCGATCTATTAATAATCATCAACAGTAGTACAAAGATGCCTAAAAGTAATAAAAATTACAAAAAGGTCATTGGACCACCTAGCGACGACTACGTACACTAGAACGAGCCGAAGGCGTGCCACCGTCCTCGCCCTCCATCACCGAAGCTGAGCAAAGCTTGTCATAGTAGAGCTTGCTGTAATAGACAGACAGGAAGTCGTCGTGCTAAGGCCCCAAAGGACCAGCGCACCAGAGCAGCAACCATCGCCAATGATGACAACCGTAGATCGGAAGAGACTGACCTGAAACCACACAATCGAACACGAGAGACGACCGGATCACGGGAGATCCGCCGGACACACAACTCCACACGTCCTCCGCTGACGCTAGATGCACCACCGAGCGAGGATAGGACGGGGAGGACCTTATTCCGACTTCAGGAAGCCGCCGCCTCACCATCCCGAAGAAGACACCGAGAACAAACTAAACGAAGAACTAAAACCTTCCCGCCGGCGAGAGGCTGCGGTCCGCCACACCTCCAAGACCCCAAGGCCACCGGAGGCGGAGCGGACCGGCAGCGTCGCCGACGAGAGGGATGAAACCCTAGATGGGTTCTGAGCCGCCTCCTATCTCCTGTGTCTTTCCCGTACCGGTTCAACAACGTATGAGATCATGCAGAATCGTTAACCCACCAACGCCACTTTTGGGTCATCGCCTTGTAACCCGGCCATCAGGCGTTCACATTGTCCCACGGCCGCAGTAGGCTCTCTCCTATCACGGCCCAGTCGATGGAATCGGGCACTCGCCCGCCGCCTACTCGCCGGTTCGGAGAGTCATCAGCGCGGACTCGCCAGCACGGACACGCCCCTAGGCGACTCGCCCGCCGCAGACTCGCCAGCACGAACACGCCCATAGGCGACTTGCCCGTCGCTGACTCGCCTAGCGCGGACTCGCCACGCTCGGCAACTCACCCGCCGCGCTCGGGGACTCTCCATCACCTGATCGCCACTCTCGACGACTCGCCCGCCACGTCGGCTGTCCGCATTAGCAAGCTAAGTTTGTTTGTATTCATTTATATTCGTACATGCTATAAGTTTAAAACATATTCACCAGTTGGTTCAATCTACAAAGCCGACCGCGCAGTCGCATACAACCCTCTCAGGGACTACATAATAATAATTGGGATCGGTTTCGGTTGTGTTTGCTGTTTATTCGCGTCCGTCGAAGTAGTGAGGCTGGGTACCAAAAGGCCGACCTTGTCTCCGAGTTCAACGGCTGGCATCGCGTTCCTGTTACCCGGCAAGCGTTTGATGCTGGAGATCTGCCATCTCACGAAAAGATACGCATAATCCTTTCATACTGCTAACTGAACTCGTTAACAATGCGCATTATATCTATAAGTCGCCCGCTCGGGGACTCGGCGCGCTTCTGATAGCGCCACCCGTCGACCGGCTGTCGCTGACTGGCCCTCGTCGACTAGCCCACGCCGACTGGCTCTGACACCGACTGGCTCTCGCCGACTGGTTCACGTCGACTGGTTCACGCCGATTGGCCCACGCTGACTGGCTCGTTTCGACTGCCTCATGTTCCACGATTGTTTCCTCTGTTTCAGGAGCCCGTCGCCGATTCACCTCGACCCATCGCCAAGCCTCTTCGCGCCCTGCCTCAAGCCCGCGCCGAATCCACGACGCGCTCGGGGACTACTGATGGGGATACGCCCTAGGGGGCCCATCACCAAGCTCACTCGCCAGATGAAGAGAGCCGAAGGCGGTTCCAGTCGGCGGGCGACTGGGCCATGCGCTCTAGCGACTGAAGCCCGGAGCGACTGGATCGGCAGAAGGCCCATGAAGCGTAGCGGCCCAAATAGCCTTATACTTGTAAACCCTAGGTGGCTGCATATACAAAGCCACCAGGGGTACCTCCCAGGACAGATTACCACAAATCAGAACATCAGATTAGACACAATCTCTCCCTCCGCCTCCGGCGGCTACCCCAAAGCAAGTCGCCTAACGCTGGCGACATTATGATCATAGTAGATTTCTAGCAGGACGTAGCGATCCTCCACCGAGGGGACGTGAACCTGGGTACATCGTGTGCCGACTCGTTTTCGGAATCTCCAACGCCGCCTTGCTCTACACCTCTCATGTGCTACCCCGTAGCATCTGCCGTGGTCAAAACCTCGACAATATGATGTCTCGTGAGTAGTTCGTTTAGTTTTTGAGGACATGGGTGAAGTCTAAATGTTAGTAGTGAACTTTGTTGATTGATATTCAATGTTATGATATTTAAGTTGTGGTGTTATTCTTCTAGTGGTGTCATGTGAACGTTGACTACATGATACTTCACCTTTATGGGCATAGGGGAATACATCTTGTATTCGTTTGCTAATTGCGGGGTTGCCGGAGTGACAGCAACCTGAACACCCATTGGTATATCGATGCAGGAGGGATAGCTGGATCTCAGAGTTTAAGGCTGTGGTTAGATTTATCTTAATTACTTTCTTGTAGTTGCGGATGCTTGCAAGGGGTATAATCACAAGTATGTATTAGTCCTAGGAAGGGCGGTGCATTAGCATAGGTTCACCCACACAACACTTATCAAAACAATGAAGATTAATCAGCTATATGAAGCGAAAGCACTAGACTAAATTCCCGTGTGTCCTCAAGAATGTTTGGTCATTATAAGTAAACAAACCGGCTTGTCCTTTGTGCTAAAAAGATTGGGCCACTCGCTGCAATTATTTCTCTCGCATTTTACTTACTCGTACTTTATTTATCTGCTATATCAAAACCCCTGAATACTTGTCTGTGAGCATTTACAGAGAATCCTTCATCGAAACTGCTTGTCAACACCTTCTGCTCCTCGTTGGGTTCGACACTCTTATTTATCGAAAGTACTACGATACACCCCTATACTTGTGGGTCATCAGCACGAGGATTGGGAGAAGTACATGGAATTAGGTTTCCAACGATGTCGTTGCTACAAAGGGAAGTTCACTGGTTATGATGCCTGCATTCTCGCTCACCGGCGTGTGGATGAGGAGTTGGACATATATTGGTGTGATGCCGTTGATAGAGGCGAGTATGCTTATACTTGGGCGGACTTCAAAAAATTTCTTCGTGGTGGTTTCAGGTTACCATTGAAGGATCGTAAGCAGTCAACCGGAGTTGGGCATGCATTGAAGGAAGTGAACAAGTGCCTGGCAGAGGTAATGCAGGCGGTGGACAAGTGCATAGCTCCTTTTAAGAAGGATGTTCCACTACCAACAGTCACTGAGGACAAGGTGAAATCTTCAGAGGAGAGGAAACCTGGCTCTAATACCAAGAGCTCTACTGTGACTATTGAGGAAGATGTACCATTGAGCGGGCTGAATATGCAACTCAAGAAGGTACAAGGTGATGCTTGCAAGACAATTGACAAGGTTCAGCGGTGGAGTTTGTTTCAGACTCAGTGCTTTATCAAGGGCAATGCTTGCAAGTTAATGATTGATGGTGGTAGCTGTACTAATGGCGATGGTGGCAGCATTGGGGTTGTCTACATGGCGTCTTCCTGAACCTAAACGTCTTGAGTGGTTGAATAGCTGTGGTATGCTGAAGATTATTCATAAGGTGCGTGTGCCATTTACAGTTGATGATTATGTTGATAAGATCGATTGCGATGTGTTGCCATTGGAGGTGTGCGGATTGCTACTTGGGCGTCCTTGGCAGTATGATCGTAATGTGACACATGCTGGGCGAGCAAATACATATTCTTTTATGCATGGTGGCAAACAGCGGACTTTGAAGCCTATGGGTGATGATCATATCAAGTCCGATGTGGAGTTAGTGGTGCGTAAAGAGAAGTTGCACAAGCCTAATGTGCAGCATAAGGTGCATGATGTTCCAAGCATTGATGTTGGTGATGTTTCAGCCAAGGCTGTAGATGACAAGCAAGTTCTTGTTGGTGACAAGCCGGATGAAGCTACACTTGTTGTTGATGTGGATGTTGCAGTGCTACGTTCAATTTGTGTTGATGCCAGTATACAGACTGATGATGTTTGTGCTGATGACGTTCCAGTACATGTGGCGCAGATGCGCGTGAGAGGTTGATGACCCACAAGTATAGGGGGTGTATCGTAGTACTTTCGATAAATAAGAGTGTCGAACCCAACGAGGAGCAGAAGGTGTTGACAAGCAGTTTCGATGAAGGATTCACTGTAAATGCTCACAGACAAGTATTCGGGGTTTTGATATTGCAGATAAATAAAGTACAAGTAAATAAAATGCGAGAGAAATAATTGCAGCGAGTGGCTCAATCCTTTTTAGCACAAGGACAAGCCGGTTTGTTTACTTATAATGACCAAGCGTTCTTGAGGACACACGGGGATTTTAGTCTAGTACTTTCGCTTCATGTGGCTAAATAATCTTCATTGTTTTGATAAGTGTTGTGTGGGTGAACCTATGCTAATGCACCGCCCTTCCTAGGACTAATACATACTTGTGATTATACCCCTTGCAAGCGCAACTACAAGAAAGTAATTAAGATAAATCTAACCACAACCTTAAACTCGAGATCCTGCGATCCCTCTTGCATCGATATACTAACGGGGCTTAGGTTTCTGTCACTCCGGCAACCCCGCAATTAGCAACCGAATACAAGATGCACTCCCCTAGGCCCATAAATGGTGAAGTAGTCGACGTTCACACGACACCACTAGAAGAATGACACCACAACTTAAATATCATAACATTGAATATTACTCAACCATAATTCACTACTAGCATTTAGACTTCACCCATGTCCTCAAGAACTAAACGAACTACTCACGAGACATCATATGGAATACAATCAGAGGTGATATGATGATGAATAACAATCTGAACATAAACCTTGGTTCAATGGTTTCACTCAATAGCATCAATAACAAGTAGAGAATAATGCCGGGAGAGTTTCCCCTATCATACAATCAAGATTTAACCCGAATTGTTACAGCGGTGACGAGGTGCAGCGGTGGTGATGGCGGTGTAGATGGTGAGATGATGATGATGATGATGGAGATGATGATGGCGATGGCGTGATTCCCCCTCCGGGAGGGAATTTCCCAGCGGATTCCTGCCGGAGAGCTCTTTTCTCTCTGGTGTTCTCCGCCCCGCAGAGCGGCCAACCCTTCGTGAGGTCCTCTCAGGCTTAGGTTTCGGGCGAAGGAGTACGCGAAGAAAAGGAGGCGAAAGGGGTGGGCCCCGAGCATAGGGTGGCGGCCATGGGCCGCGCCGCCGCCCTGGTCTGGGCCCATGGCTCCTCTCTTCTTCCCCTTCGACTCCCTCCGTCATCTGGAAAATAGGAATTTACGTGAAATTCCCTTCCACATTGATCTTCCGAAATATTGTTGACGGTGCTTTTTCCAGCAGAATCCTGGCTCCGGTGCTTGATCCTCCAATGATGATGAAACATGCAAAATAGATGAAATAACATAAGTATTGTGTCCCAATATGAAATATATCAATGAATAACAGCAAATTATGATACAAAATAGTGATGCAAATTGGACGTATCAACTCCCCCAAGCTTAGACCTCGCTTGTCCCCAAGCGAAACTGAGCTCGATAAACAAGACCACATGTTTATGGAGTGAAGAGTCGATAAATAAAATACGGACAAGAAGCATCATATTCATTCACACAAGACATTCCAGTAAACAACTTCCTCATATAACTCATCTTGAAATAAGTAAAGAGAAATCACAAGTAAAGGTGCATGAGAAATCATAGTTGGTGATGGCAAACTTTGTTCTTGGTCAGAGAACTACTAACGGATTGTACTTCTAAGCAAAGCTTTCATATTAGAATTTATAGCTGAGCCTTCATATTTAAGTATAACAATCTCCTCATAATCATTGATAACTTCAAAGTCATATTCATTCAGATAAAATTGGTACTAAACAAGAAAGTATAAAAGACATGATCAACTGAATCATAGCATAAATGATTGGTTCACAACAACTCAATTGCTTGCTTGAGATAGGGAGAAATAGGTATACTGACTCAACATAAAAGTAAAAGACAGGCCCTTCGCAGAGGGAAGCAGGGATTAAATCATGTGCTAGAGCTTTTCAAGTTTTGAAATCATACAAAGAGCATAAAAGTAAGATTTTGAGCGGTGTTTGTTGTTGTCAACGAATGGTAGCGGGCACTCTAACCCCCTGCCAAACGAACCTTCCAAGAGCGGCTCCCATGAGGGACGGCATCTCTACCAGCAAGGTAGATCATCCCCCTTCTCTTTTGTTTACACATGTATTTTAGTTTTATTTAGGATCCCCAACTTTCTCAAATCCATGGCTAACCGAATCCTCGGTGCCTTCCAACATTCACATACCATGGAGGAGTGTCTATTGCAAAATTAAGTCGCTTACTGATAAATCAGAGCAAAACATGTGAAGAGAATTATTAATGAAAGTTATTAATTGGGGCTGGGAACCCCGTTGCCAGCTCTTATTGCAAAATTATTGGATAAGCGGATGTGCCGCTAGTCCATTGGTGAAAGTCCGCCCAACAAGATTGAAAGATGAAACACCACATACTTCCTCATGAGCTATAAAACCTTGACACAAATAAGGAGTAGTAATTTGAATAATTTAAAGGTAGCACATGAAGTATTTACTTGAAATGGCAGAAAATACCATGTAGTAGGTAGGTATGGTGGACACAAATGGCATAGGTTTGGTCTAAGGTTATGGATGTATGAGAAGCATTCCCTCTCGATACAGGTCTTTGGCTAGCAAGGTTTGATAGCAAGCATAAAGGTTGAGGGAAACAAACAAATATACATATGATATAACAATCATGCATCTTTCTCATAAGCACAAGCAATTTTAACTTTAGAATACTAAGCATAGAGATAATAGAGTAATATATCTAAGTGTATTTCTCTCTTTTAATTAAACATCAAGATATTGTTGCTATTGACCAATGCTAAGTTTGCCAAAACCAAATAGATTACTTGATGCTCCCAAAGTGATATCAATACTCATGTCAAGAGTAATCATATAATGGAGATTGCAAACTAAAATAAAGTGTGCAAAAAGTAAATGATAAGACTTCTCATTAATATTCCATAACGATAACTCACACCAACGGATACATAGATAACTAACTAAGAGAGATACTTCCACATTGCATACTATTCCATATGATAACTTCCCTACTCATGATATGACACTACTTGATAGTAAAAGATAAAGGTGGTGATGATGTGATACCGCGGCACTCCCCCAAGCTTGGAACAAACCAAGGGGATGCCAATACCGATGATGAATTACTCCTTCGGTGGTGATGGTGATGGATTCTTCTCGACAAGCTTCTTAACAAGCTCCTTTAAATCCTCAATCTCATATGTGAGGTTGCGAATCAGTTCCGAGTTGTGATCAACGCGGCTCATAATCATGTCAGGTGGTGAATTCCAGCTCTTAGAGTTGTTTCCCCATCCTTCATCTTCAGATTTCATCTCTCCTGCAATGTCAGAATGATTTATATCCCAATTACTTGGCAACACTACCTTGGGAGTCCTTTCAGTTTGACGATCATAGATTAGATTGCGGTAAGGGTTGTAATTGCTCGGAGAAGACGTCCTTGGAGCCAAGTAATGACGTGGAACCGCTCCTCCGGTAGCGATTCGTGCACTCCTCTTGATGTCGGATGAACTTGATATCACGCCAATACTTGCAACGGTGGCTCGCTGGTGTTCCTGCGGAGCTTCCTCCACTTCTTCCTCATCCTCTCTTGCGTCTTCTTCCTTCAGTTCCGGGTCTTGAATATTTTCCTTCAAAGGTCCCTTGTCCTTGTTGTTGGAGACCATGGTGCTTCTAGATCAAAACAAATCTGGCAGAAGCTCGAAACAAAACACGACGAGAAAACGATGTTACGGACCTCTGGGGTCCGGGGGATTATATAGCAAATATTTTTACGACAAAAGGAAGGTTCCAGGCCGAAACGAGTTGAAACGGGACGCCGAGGTGCCGTCACCATAGGTCGGCGCGGCCAGGGGCCCGCGCCGGCCTGTGTGACGGGCCCTCGCGCGTCTTTTCCACTCCGTTTCGATTCCGTAATTTTTCATATTTTCTAAAAACAACAGAAATAATGTTCGGAAAGGTAAACGCGGACTTTTTATTACCTGTACTGTTACCTATTCAAAGTCGAGTTCTGGCGGACTGTCAATTTGTCCTTTGATGAAAGCCTCCGGTGTTTCCACTTGAATAATATCAATATCAACATTATAAATCACCCGAGATATAATGCTTGAGTCTTTGTCCATTCACCACTTGTGTGGCATTGCCTTGGAGAGAGCTAATTTTAATTTCTCCTGAACGGTATACCTCCTCGATAACATATGGTCCTTCCCATTTTGAGAGTAATTTCCCTGCAAAAAATCTGAGACGAGACCGATACAATAGGACTTTATCCCCAACATTAAACTCTCTTTTGATAATCCTTCTATCATGCCATTTCTTAACTTTTTCTTTAAAGAGTTTAGCATTTTCATAAGCTTCACTTCTCCATTCATCTAGAGAACTTAATTGCAGCAACCTTTTTTACCGGCTAGTTTCGGATCTTTATTTAGTTCTCTAACAGCCCAATAAGCTTTGTGCTCTAGTTCTAGAGGTAAATGACAAGCTTTTCCATATACCATTTTATAAGGTGACATTCCCATAGGATTTTTATAAGCAGTTCTATAAGCCCATAGTGCTTCTTTCAATTTGCTAGCCCAATTCCTTCTAGATTTATTAACAGTCTTTCCTAAAATGGATTTAATCTCTCTATTTGATAATTCTACTTGACCACTAGTTTGAGGGTGATAAGCGGAAGCAATTCTATGATTAATACCATACTTAGCAAGAGTTTTTCTAAAACCTCCATGAATAAAATGAGAACCTCCATCAGTCATAATATATCTAGGTATTCCAAATCTAGGAAATATAACATCTACAAGCATTTTTATAGAGGTCTCACCATCAGCACTCTTTGTAGGTATAGCTTCTACCCATTTAGTAACATAATCAACAGCGACAAGTATATGAGTGTTACCTTCTGAAGAAGGGAAAGGACCCATGAAGTCAAATCCCCAACAATCAAATGGTTCAATAACAAGAGTATAATTCATAGGCATTTCATTGCGTCTAGAGATATTACCAACTCTTTGACATTCATCACAAGATAAGATAAACTTCCTTGCATCCTTGAAAAGTGTTGGCCAATAAACACCTGATTGTAGAACCTTTTGTGCGGTTCTATCTCCGGCGTGATGTCCTCCATAAACACTACCATGGCATTTACTCAATATCTCTTGTTGTTCATATTCTGGGACACATCTTCGCATAATACCATCCACTCCTTCTTTATATAAGTGTGGGTCATCCCAAAAATAATGCCGCAAATCATAAAGAATTTCCTCCTTTGCTGAGCTGAAAAAGTTGGAGGCAAATACTTCGAAACAATAAAGTTAGCATAATCAGCATACCAAGGGCTCTCTCGCGAGCTCACCTTTATTACAGCCAATTGTTCATTTGGAAAACTATCATTAACAGGAACAGGATCATAAGTAATATTTTCCAATCTAGACAAATTATCAGCAACAGGATTATCAGCACCTTTCCTATCTATAATATGTAAATCAAATTCTTGCAAAAGAAGAACCCATCTAATAAGCCTTGGCTTAGCATCTTTCTTTGTCATAAGGTATCTAATTGCAGCATGATCAGTATGAATTGTGACTTTTGAATCAACAATATAGGGTCTAAACTTGTCACATGCAAAAACTACGGCTAATAATTCTTTCTCTTTGAGCAGCATCAAGAGTCTTACTAGCATAATGAATAACATTTAACTTTTTATCTACCCGCTGTCCAAGAACAGCGCCTACAAAAATCACTAGCATCACACATAATTTCAGAAGGCAAATTCCAATCAGGAGGTTCAACTACAGGAGTAGTTGTTAAGGCCTTCTTTAGAGTTTCAAAGGCTTCCTTACAATCATCATCAAAAACGAAGGTACATCTTTTTGAAGAAGATTAGTAAGAGGCTTTGAAATTTTAGAAAATCTTTAATAAATCTCCTATAAAACCCAGCATGACCAAGAACACTACGAATACCTTTAACATCCCTCGGATAGGGCATCTTCTCAATTGCTTCAACTTTAGCTCTATCAACTTCAATTCCTCTCTCGGAAATTTTATGTCCCAATACAATTCCTTCATTAACCATAAAGTGGCATTTCTCCCAATTAAGAACAAGGTTAGTTTTTTCACATCTCTGCAAAACTTTATCGAGGTTTCGCAAGCAATTATCAAAAGAATTCCCATAGACAGAAAAATCATCCATGAATACCTCTACAATACTTTCGCAGAAACCATGAAAAATAGCAGACATGCATCTTTGAAAAGTAGCAGGAGCATTATACATAAACCAAAAGGCATACGCCTATAAGCATAAGTTCCATAAGGACAAGTAAACGTGGTTTTCTCTTGATCTTTAGCTTTAACAGCAATTTGTGAAAACCCAGAATAACCATCAAGAAAGCAAAAATGAGTATTTTTAGATAACCTTTCTAGCATTTGATCAATAAAGGGTAAAGGGTAATGATCTTTCTTAGTAACTTTATTAACTTTTCGAAAATCAATGCACATTCTATACCCTACAACTATTCTTTGAGGAATAAGCTCGTCATTATCATTAGGCACAACAGTCATTCCTCCTTTCTTAGGAACACAATGCACAGGACTAACCCATCTACTATCAGCAATAAGATATATAATACCAGCTTCAAGAAGTTTTAATACCTCATTTCTTACCACTTCCTTCATCTTCGGAATTAGACGACGTTGATGTTCAACAACAAGCTTTGCATCTTCTTCCATATTAATAGCATGTTGGCAAATAGAAGGAGAAATCCCTTTCAAATCATCAAGAGTATAGCCAATAGCTCCTCGGTGTTTCTTCAATATTTCCAATAACCTTTCTTCCTCAATCTCTGAAAGCTTAGAACTAATAATAACAGGATATATTTTCTTATCATCAATATGAGCATATTTAAGATTATCAAAGGCTTTAAATCAAAAACAGGATCTTCCTTTGGTGGCGGTGTTGTACCCAAATCTTCCACCGATAAATCATGCTTGAGAATAGGTTGGCGGAGAAAAATTTCCTCAAGCTCATCTCTTTCTTTCCTAAAAGCTTCACTTTCACTATTCTCCAAATGTTGCTGCAAAGGATTATTAGGAACAAGAACAATAGATGCACACTGCTCCATTTTAAAATCATTACTAGGTAAGTCAACTTTATAAGGAGTTTTGGTAAATTTAGAAAAGTTAAATTCATAAGGTTCACCAGCAAATCTAGTCAAAATTTTCTCTTTCTTACAATCTATAATAGCTCCACAAGTATTTAGAAAAGGTCTACCAAAAATGATAGGACAATGATCACTAGCAGCAGAACCAAGTACCAAAAAGTCAGCAGGATATTTAATCTTACCACATAGAACTTCCACATCTCGAACAATACCAATTGGAGAAATAGTTTCTCTATTAGCCGATGAATAACCACATCAATATCTTCAAGTTCACAAGAACCAATTTCGTGCATAATCTCCGTGTAAAGCTCATAAGGAATAGCACTAACACTTGCACCAATATCACATAAACCATAATAGCAATGATCACCAATTCTAACAGATATCATAGGAACACTAACTTGTTTGGGTTTATTAGGATGTGAAACAATATTAGAAGCATCTTCACAGAAAATAATATGACCATCCTCTACATTTTCAGTCACAAGATCTTTAACTATTGCAACAGCAGGTTCAATTTTAATTTGTTCTTCAGGTTCTTTAGGTTTCTTTTCACTTTTATGAACCGCACTAGATATAACAGTACTCTTTCATTTTAGCAGGGAAAGGAGTTTTTTCAATATAAGCTTCAGGAATAACATTATCAACAGTTTCAATCACTACACATTTGTTTACAGATGAATCTACGCCATCTTTATATGGTTCATGATACTTATCAAAATTCTTCTTAGGCAATTCATAATGAGAGGCAAAAGCTTTATAAAGATTTGCAACAACTTGGGAATCAAGACCATATGTAGCACTCATATTACGAAATTTATCAGTATCCATAAAAGCTTCAATGCATTTATAATCATAAATTATACCTGATTCTCTATCTTTGTCGTTCTCCCATCCTTCAGTATTTTCTTGGATCCGATCAAGAAGGTCCCTTTTAAACTCTTCATTCTTGCGTGTAAATGATCCAGAACAAGAAGTATCCAGCAAGGTCTTGTCTTGAAAAGAAAGTCTTGCATAGAAATTATCAATAATAACATTACCAGGAAGCTCATGAATGGGGCATTTGAGCATTAAAGACTTCAATCTCCCCAAGCTTGGGCAATACTTTCTCCATCATGAGGCCAAAAATTATATATGCGGTTCCGATCTTTGTGAATTTCACTTGGAGGATAAAATTTGGAATAAAATAAAGGCACAATGTCCTCCCAATCAATAGAATCACCATTCTTCAGCAATTTATACCAGTGCGCCGCTTTACCAGACAGCGATATAGTGAATAGTTTCTTCCTAACTTCATTCATAGAAATACCTGCACATTTGAATAACCCACATAATTCATGCAAAAACAATAAATGATCACCAGGATGAACAGTTCCATCCCCTTCATAGCGGTTATCCATAACACGTTCAATAATTTTCATAGGTATTTTATATGGTACTACTTCCTCACCTGGCGCTTCATCCACTACCGTTGCAGTAGTAGTAGATTTCCCAAATAGAAATTGAAGAGAAGATCTCTCCATAATGATTTATAGCAGCAGGCAGAAATAAAATCAGCACAAACAGGAAAGGTTTTCCTTACCAATTCCACTTACCAATAGCGCTTCACTCCCCGGCAACGGCGCCAGAAAATAGTCTTGATGACCCACAAGTATAGGTGTATCGTAGTACTTTCGATAAATAAGAGTGTCGAACCCAACGAGGAGCGAAGGTGTTGACAAGCAGTTTCGATGAAGGATTCACGTAAATGCTCACAGACAAGTATTCGGGGGTTTTGATATTGCAGATAAATAAAGTACAAGTAAATAAAATGCGAGAGAAATAATTGCAGCAAGTGGCTCAATCCTTTTTAGCACAAAGGACAAGCCGGTTTGTTTACTTATAATGACCAAGCGTTCTTGAGGACACACGGGGATTTTAGTCTAGTACTTTCGCTTCATGTGGCTAAATAATCTTCATTGTTTTGATAAGTGTTGTGTGGGTGAACCTATGCTAATGCACCGCCCTTCCTAGGACTAATACATACTTGTGATTATACCCCTTGCAAGCATCCGCAACTACAAGAAAGTAATTAAGATAAATCTAACCACAGCCTTAAACTCGAGATCCTGCGATCCCTCTTGCATCGATATACTAACGGGGGCTTAGGTTTCGTCACTCCGGCAACCCCGCAATTAGCAACCGAATACAAGATGCACTCCCTAGGCCCATAAATGGTGAAGTGTCGTGTAGTCGACGTTCACACGACACCACTAGAAGAATGACACCACAACTTAAATATCATAACATTGAATATTACTCAACCATAATTCACTACTAGCATTTAGACTTCACCCATGTCCTCAAGAACTAAACGAACTACTCACGAGACATCATATGGAATACAATCAGAGGTGATATGATGATGAATAACAATCTGAACATAAACCTTGGTTCAATGGTTTCACTCAATAGCATCAATAACAAGTAGAGAATAATGCCGGGAGAGTTTCCCCTATCATACAATCAAGATTTAACCCGAATTGTTACAGCGGTGACGAGGTGCAGCGGTGGTGATGGCGGTGTAGATGGTGGAGATGATGATGATGATGATGGAGATGATGTCCCGCTCGATGACGATGGCGATGGCGTCGATTTCCCTCCGGGAGGGAATTTCCCCGGCGGATTCCTGCCCGCCGGAGAGCTCTTTTCTCTCTGGTGTTCTCCGCCCCGCAGAGGCGGCTGTAACCCTCGTGAGGTCCTCTGTGGCTTAGGTTTCGGGGCGAAGGAGTACGCGAAGAAAAGGAGGCGAAAGGGGCTGTGGGGCCCCCAGCATAGGGTGGCGCGGCCATGGGCCGCGCCGCCTATGGTCTGGCCCAGTGGCTCCTCTCTTCTTGCCCTTCGGCTCCCTCCGTCATCTGGAAAAATAGGAATTTACGTGAAATTCCCTTCCACGATTGATCTTCCGAAATATTGCGTTCTGACGGTGCTTTTTCCAGCAGAATCCTGGCTCCGGTGCTTGATCCTCCAATGATGATGAAACATGCAAAATAGATGAAATAACATAAGTATTGTGTCCCAATATGAAATATATCAATGAATAACAGCAAATTATGATACAAAATAGTGATGCAAATTGGACGTATCAGAGGTGTGGGAGGCGAGCGCGTCAGTGGAGACAGTGGGCAGCGGCACTACCGTGCTAGGAGTACTGCAGTCCAGATTTCCGCGACACCGCGGATGCATCGAGACAAGGATGGATGTAACATCCCAAAATTTCAATCAAATGAACAAGAGAGAAATTCAAGATCCCAAAAATTAGGGTTAACAAAAACTTTTTCTCATCATATAGGTTTATGCATGTAGATCACCTTATTAATTATTTTGAGTGTGCAATTGCCATGATGCTTGCTTATGTGTTCTCTCTCACTCTAAAACCCTAGCAATGATCACTTGATCATCCAAAATCAAATAAAAAGAAAAGGGAAAAGAAATAATAAAAATCAATCTCACACACACATAAGGCTTAGGCCATTTTTACAAATCTTTGATCTAGGCCAATTTGGTTTGCCCCATTGAGTGTAATTGGTTACTAAACATATATTAACAACTTTGAAAACAATCAAACACAATTTAAATCAAAATTGAAACAAATATGAGCTCACATATGATTATGGTCATATGTGCCAATTTTACTCTGCTGCTCACTTTGAGCCCCTGTATTTTCACTTTTCACTTCTACACCTGGCTATTTCTTTGCACCTCATCCAAGACAACATCAAGCACTACAACTTTGCCCAAAACCACCACCCCAAATGATGTACCAATTTCAAATGAGAAGCATGCAAAGTGGGAACAAATTCATATATGTAAGATCACATGCAAAGTGAAATTTTGCAAATCAATTCCATTTTGAACCCCACCACCACCAATATGCTACATTTAATATATGTTTACAACCCACCAAAAAGATTTGCAAAATTCGAAAATAATTTTCTTGCGGGCATTATGTCAAACACCTTGCTGGCAGGGTAAAAATCTGAGCCCATACCTCATTTCTATCTTGGACTTGGTCCAACTCTGGCCAACCCTGCAGCACTGGAGCTTCCTCTCACCTCCCTGCACCCTCCCATCAACTTGCCAAGCACTGGAGCATGCCCACTTGACCAAAAGCTTGCCATGCCGTGGCATGGCAAGTCCATCTCATGCTCTCTCTCACTCTGGTCAATTCCAGCATGTCACACCTTGTCAATCACCTCCCTCACACTCACCTGAGGCTGCCCAGTCCAAGCCACGACCCTCTCTCGCACAGCAACGGCCAGAACACGAGCGCCCAGACACGCCCAGAGCACGCCCATGCCGCGCCAGAGCGCGCATGGCGCACACCCTGGACGCGCCAGAGCGCCAGTGGACCGGATCCTCTGCGCCACCTCCGCCCTTGCTATCAGCGCCGGCCGACGCGTGACAACACCAGGAACCGCCAGGACATGGCCGGTGGCCCGCGGGAACGCCGCAGACGACGTGAGCTTCCGCGCCCTTCCGCCATGCCCTGCGCGCTCCCGTCAAGCTCACCACCGCTGCAGAGCCCCTGCCGCGCCACGATCACGCTCGTCAGCATCACCAGGACACCAGCCACCGTGCGCGCCCACGCCTTGCCCCTTCGCGACCTTGGAACGCCGGCGCCATCGACGACCGCCGCTCCGCCCCACGGCCACCCCTCAATGCTATAAAAGGGGGACTCCTCCCACTGATCTGAGCACGCCATTCGCTTCCCCTCCTCACCACAACTCCTCCCGTCCCTCCAATTTCATCACTTAGCCACCGCCTCGCCCCAATCGCTAGCTCGGAGCCGCCGCCAGTAGCCGACGCTCGCCGGAGAAGGAGACCACCCCAGGAAGCGCCGCTGCTACCAGGGGGATCCTCGTCCTCGACAACGTCGCGGCGCACCCCGCCGGCGACCGCCGGAGCCCCCAGGCGCCCTCCGACCCCCTACTGCAGCCGCCGGTGAGTTCCTCGCCCGCCGTCGACGACGACGCGTGGACCGTGCGATCGTGTTCTAATCGCACGGCTCCCCTTCCCACCGCTTCGGGCGCCAAGCCCCACGACTTGTGGCCCCCGCCAGTCAGACGGCCCGCTGCGCCAGACGCAGAGCTGGGCCGGCCCATCTCCCTGTCCCCTGTGCAGCCCAGTTATTTTCCCGCGCGAGCCCAACAGTTCAAATTCGAATTTCCAGAATAAATAGAATATGCAATCTGATGCTGACTTTGAAATTTAATAGAGACAAATCCACTCAGCCAAATTTTACAAACTTTATATATTCGGAAACCTTAGGAAATTATCTACACAATGCCACTGGATAGAACCCTAGATCTATTGTAGAATTAAAATGACAAAATAAACAAAGCAGGGACTTTTCTGCATTAGAAGAATTATTAAAAATCAACCCAACATGCTTTTAAGTTAATTCCAACTCCTATACTTCACATTTTACTTATACTAATTGTTTCTACAAAAATATGCCATGCTTACTGTGTATGATCATGGCCTAGTTAAATTAAAGGACTATAGGACTATTTCTAGTCAAAACTATTGTCCAAAAATATTAGTAAATCATATGGGAGCTTTTCTTCCATTTAAATCTTGTCATGAACAATCCAATATGAGGTGAAGACTCTGATCATAAAAATCTCATATGGTTGTTGATGATATTAAATCATTACCATGTTAGAATTAAATTGTATGGGGTGCTACCCCCCATTTAAATCATTTTCTCAAAATGATAAGTGTGAAGAGGTTGACTTGGGTCAACCTAGGTCACATATTATACATAAGAGAAATTAAATCTTAAAAAGATAATGAGAGGAAATTATTTCTCTGAATAATTCAAAAGTAACATTTAAGATTATTATGAGAGGAAATTATTTTTCCTAATTAATAAGAAAAACCCATCCACCAACATAATAGTGATATGTGATGCTAGTTTAATTTGTGTGAATCATGTGTGTGCTTAGTTTAGTAAATAGATTGGTGTGATGATTGTGTATCCCGTATTCGTATTTTAGACGCTAGTACCGAGGAGTATCCAGAGGAGGAGGAGGTCTACTGTCAGGGAGAAGAAGACCACTTTGACCAGTTTCCCAACCAAGGCAAGATAATACTCTTGCAAAGTGTTAGCTCATCCTGAGCCAAGCACCACCCAGTTACTTTATATTATGAGCCTAATTCCCAGTTTTATTTTAAGTTTTACTTATTGTTATTTTGTACTATTGTTTCATAATTCCATAGGGTTAATGTTAGATTAGTACAAGAGTATCAAAGTTAGCCTAGGAGCAAAGCAAATTACTTAGCACCCCTCATCCTTAGATGCTAGTGCTAAATTAAACATGACTACTCTAGATGGGAACATGTGTGGTGAAATGTTGAAATGATTTTTGAAGGTGAATATGACCAAGAGAAGATGGTGATTTTTGATTAAAAACTAGTATTGGTTTGGATGCGATACCTTTCCAATTATTGAGTACCCCCACAATACCTGATTATGGGTAAGGGCTTAACTAGAAGTTTATGTATCTTAGTATGAGTTCCCTCTGAACACACATCATAGGGGTTATGCCAAGGCTGCCTCCGTTGTTGAGAAATGATGTGAAGTGAATTGTACGGCCAAGCCCTGTGCAGTTCCCAGGTTGACAGTTGGTCTTCACTGGGAGGCCAAGCTCATGGGGAGAGGTGCTCATACTAGGGTTAGTAAATGAAAGGTTATGGTTGATGATCCGCGTACTGTGTTACGATGATTCGGGGAAATCCCGACGGATGAAATCAAATGTTGTGGCACAAGTGTGCAACCTCTGCAGAGTGTAAATCTATTCGAATAGCCGTGTCCACGGTTACGGACGGTTGGAAAGGCCATACAGTTTCCAGTATTAGAATTTGATCATGTTGTTGATATGAATGGTGAATGGTGACTTGAGTATTTTGAAACACAACAGAGTTGTGGGAATGACACTAATGTTCCCACTTGAGTTAGTTAGCACTTGAATAAGTCTTTAGCAAATACCTGTGAACAAAAATTGGCTTTATGCAAATAAACTAGAGCTTAGTACCCCACTACTAGAAATGTTAGCACTTACACTAGTATTAGTTTGCGAGTACATAAAGTACTCACGGCTGTGTCCCTGGCTATTCAAATGGCCAGACTATGAAGAGGAGCAGCAGACGAGGAGGACGGTCAGCAGGAAGTCTACAACAACTAGGAGTCTGCTAACGTCAAGCGTTGGCCTGTGGACTATAGAGTCCTTGTATCTTACGCTTCCGCTATGAACTTGTGTTTGTTCGTTGATCAGTTCGTTGATCGTTAGATCAACTATTTGTGTAATATGGATCATGTGATTCCAATTTGTAAGACTTTATGAGTTGTAATGAATGATGACTGTGATACTTAACTATTATGCCTCGCAACAACAATATTCCTGGGATTGCGATGTATGACATAATAGGCATCCGGACTTAAAAATCCGGGTGTTGACAAGTTGGTATCAGAGCCATTGTTTGACCTTAGGAGACCCTAGATTAGAATGGACGTTCCGAAAAATTTAGTTTCTAAAACAAATTGAGTGAATACTTGGGAAAAACTTACTCATTCTCTTTTCTACCGGATCTTTTCAAAAATGATGACCATGCTCTTCTTTTTAAATACATCTAAAATATTGCCACACTTAGTCACATCTCTAACTTACTCATCCATTTCACTTTCAGATGGAGCCCTACGTCCAGACGGAGACCTACGACCTGGAGAACGGAGGAAGTCTGGTGTTCGAGCGCGACTTGTACCTTGTGTCCGAGAGGCTCGAACGTCCACCTCCCAAGTTCCATGGAGTCCGGATCCACGACACCCCCACCGGGGAACAGCAGTGGATGATCACCGCTGACTTGAAGGGAAGTTCGGAGCCTCCCATCTCGGAGAGGATCCTTTTCTCCTTCAAGGCATGCAACTGGCCGGACGGGCTTGCTCACGCTCTTCAGGAGGGACTTGCTCGGGTGTGCGGACAGCACATCGCCGCACTCCGGGGAAGCCGCTTCGCCTACTTCGCCAGGCACGACACCATGGGAGAACCCATGGCACCCTCTTCGCACCCGGTGCTCATGATCCATGTGCAGCATTTGGACTTCATGCTTCATGAGACCCGAAAGGACCTGGAGCGGACGCGGGTTCACAACCACCGTGCCCAGATGACTGTGGCTCACCATGCCGAAGCTATCCAGATGCTCGCCAAGGACCGCAAGATACTCCGCCTGCAGCGCGCCAAGAAGGATGCCACTATCCGCCGCCTTCGCGAGAAGATCCGCACCTTGGAGGTGACTGTCCGTACCCAGCAGGACCAGATCCAGGAGATGGAGGAGGAAGGAGATGACATTCAGGGAGGCGATGACTTCCTGAGTGATGACAACGACTTTGAGGATGATGAGTTCACTGATGAGGAGGACTACGAGTTTCTGGAAGCCGCGGAAGATGGGATCATTCCCATTGATGTGGATGAAGATGACGAGTAGTAGTTGCACTAGCTTCACTATCGTAGGTGTGAGTTGTATCCCGCACCATGTATCGTAGCTTGGAAAAGAAGGGTTCTTAAAACCCTTAGTGTGTTAGCTTGTAATCTGTGATGCTTGCTATGAATGAATGAATGTTTGTGTGTTATATGCATCATCAAAAGTCTTTAAAGTTTAAAAGTTACCCAAAAATAAGCCATAGAAAATTCCCTCTTATCTCATGATCTACCTATCTGTTCAGATGGCTCACCGCAACGCGAACTCAGATGCGATGATGCAACTACTGCAGACCCTGATGGCAGACAGGGAGACAGATCGAGCTGAACGTCAAGCCAGCCTCGCAGCACTGCAACAGTTAGCCAACAACCAGCAGGGCCATGGACACCATGACCATCCAGGATCCAAACTCAAGAATTTCCAAAACACCAACCCACCTGTTTTCAGCAAGACTGAAGAACCCTTAGATGCAGATGATTGGCTGCAAACCATGGAGAATAACTTGGAAGTAGCTGGAGTGGATGAGAATGAGAAAGTGCTGTTTGCTACGCACTACCTAGCAGGACCAGCAAGAGCTTGGTGGACTAGCGCCCGTGCATTAAATGCCGGACAGATGATGACTTGGGCTGACTTTAAGCTCAAGTTTAGCAAGTACCATGTACCACCAGGTTTGATCAAGAAGATGAGGGATGAATTCCGGGAACTGAAGCAAGGCCGGATGTCGGTGGTAGAATACCGCGACAGGTTCCTCACCCTGTCAAGGTACGCCCCCGATGAAACCGACACCAATGAGAAAAGGAAGGAGAGATTCCTGAACGGCCTGCACGACGAGATGCAGACAGTACTGGTCAACATTCCCTTTGCTGACCTTGAAGCCTTAGTGGATTCTTCCATCCAAATGGAAGGCAAATTGCACCAGGCCAATGAAAACCGCAAACGCCGCATGATGAATCAGAGTGGGCCCAGCAATGCCCCGAGATACCGCCCTAGCTCAAGCAGTGGTTTCGCCCCCAGAAACAACAAGCCCCAGAACCAAGTGTCGCGCCCCGGTTTTCAGAACCGGAGCGGAGGAAACCCAAGGCCAGGAGGCCCCCACCACAACAGCAACAACCCCAATTCCTATGTGCACCACAACAGCAACTTCAACCGCGCTCCGCCGCGAGCCCCCAACACCAACAACAACAACACCAACACTGCACCAAGGACCGGAAGCAATGCTATTCCGGTTGGAACCAAGGACAAGACCACAATCACCTGCTATGAATGTGGAGTTGTGGGACACTTCTCCAATGAGTGCCCCAAAAGGCTGGCCAAGCTCGCCGGCAACACCGCTGCACCTGCTCAGCAGCAACGCCGTGTCTCCACCGGCAAGAAGTTCGCCCCAACAACCCGCACAACCGCGGAGGTCGCCTCTACCACATGAACGCCGAGGAAGCCCAGGAAGCCCCAGATGTGGTGCTGGGTATGTTCTCTGTTAACTCAATACCAGCAAGAGTGTTGTTTGATTCCGGAGCATCACATTCATTTGTTACTGAAGACTTTGTGAACACTAGTAAGATTCAACCAATCAGCTTGAAACATGTCATGATAGTTCAAATACCTGGATCAACAACTAAAGCTAGAAAATTTTGCAAAGAAGTACCCATCAGAATTCAAGAAATAATGTTTTTTGCAAACTTAATTGTTCTGGGAACAAAAGGATTGGAAGTAGTACTAGGAATGGATTGGATGGCGAAACATCATGGATTGATAGACTGCGCCAAGAAGGCCATCACCATGACTAGTAGCACCGGAATAACAATAGAACATGTGTCTGAAAAACTCCCCAGAAATTTCACTTGCAACCAAGGAGTAGCCAAACCAACTCTGGATCAGATCAGGGTCGTTTGTCGATACGCTGATGTGTTTCCGGATGATCTACCCGGTATGCCCCCGGATCGGGATATCGAGTTTATCATCGAGTTAATTCCTGGAACAGGACCTATAGCCCAGAGAGCCTATAGCATGAACCCGGCAGAATTGAGAGAACTGAAGAAGCAACTGGATGATATGTTGCACAAGGGTCTGATTCGACCAAGTTCGTCGCCTTGGAGATCACCAGTTTTATTTGTGGATAAGAAAGATGGTGCCAATCGGTTATGTACGGATTATCGTAAACTTAACGATGTCACCATCAAAAACAAATACCCCTTGCCAAAGATTGAAGATCTGTTTGACCAGCTAGCCGGTGCCACAGTATTCTCCAAGATTGACCTTAGGACTGGCTACCATCAACTGAAGATCCGTGCAACGGATATCCCAAAGACTGCCTTCACCACCAGATATGGAGTATGAGTACAATGTCATGTCATTTGGATTAACCAATGCCCCCGCCTATTTCATGAACCTCATGAACAAGGTCTTCATGAACTTTTTGGATAAGTTTGTCGTTGTTTTCATCGATGACATTCTTATCTACTCCAAAACCGAAGAGGAACATGAACAACACTTGGAAATAATCCTAGAAACCCTGAGGCAGCACAAGTTATATGCCAAGTTCAGTAAGTGTGAGTTTTGGTTGAAGGAGGTAGGATTCCTGGGACATATATTGTCCGCAGGAGGAATTGCGTAGATCCCGCCAAGATCAAGACGTCAGAATGGAAAACCCCAACCACTCAGACCGAGGTCCGCGCATTTCTCGGATTAGCGGGATATTACCGCCGATTCGTTGAAGGATTTTCCAGCATAGCCCGACCCATGACTCAACTGCTGAAGAAGGATAAGAAGTTTGAATGGACTGCCAAATGTGAAGAAAGTTTCCAACAGCTCAAGAACAGATTGACCACAGCCCCAATATTGATCATGCCGGATATCACCAAGCCATTTGATGTCTACTGTGATGCGTCCAAGATTGGTCTTGGATGTGTGTTGATGCAAGGAGGCAAAGTGATATCATACCTGTCCCGGCAACTGAAACATGAGCAGAACTACCCAACCCATGACCTCGAACTCGCAGCCGTAGTGTTAGCCCTGAAAGTTTGGCGTCATTACCTCATGGGTAATCGATGCGAGATCTATTCGGATCACAAGAGCCTGAAGTATATCTTCACCCAGAAAGAGCTGAACATGAGGCAACGCAGATGGTTAGAGTTAATCAAGGATTATGATATGGAGATCCACTATCACCCCGGCAAGGCCAATGTAGTAGCAGATGCCCTGAGTAGACTGCCTTGTCAGTTAAACTCCATGATAGCCAAGGAACAGCCTAGCCTACACCAAGAGTTTGAGCATTTCAGAATGGAGTTAGTTAGTGAAGGATACCTAGCCAGTATAGAACTGCAGCCCACCTTGATTGGACAGATCAAAGAAGCCCAGAAGGGAAATGCCAGCATTGACGGAATCAAGAGTCAGATAGCTGCAGGAAAGGCACCAGGATTCACCATCGATGAAGAAGGAGTACTTTGGTACAACGGTCGCCTGTGTGTACCGTCAGATTCAGAATTGAAGCAAGTCATACTGAAGGAGGCTCACGACACCCTGTATTCCATTCACCCCGGAGGAACCAAGATGTACCAAGACCTGAAGGAACAATTCTGGTGGCACGGAATGAAGCGAGAAATAGGAAGTTATATCGCCAAGTGTGATATATGTCAGCGAGTCAAGGCAGAACATCAACGACCCGCAGGACTGTTGCAACCCTTACAGATTCCTGAGTGGAAATGGGATTCTGTCGGTATGGACTTTATCACAGGATTGCCCAAATCTAGCAGAGGAAATGACTCCATTTGGGTTGTCATTGATAGGTTGACCAAGGTTGCACACTTCATCCCTGTCAAGACCACATACCAAGGCCCAAAGTTAGCTGAGTTATACATCTCAAGGATAGTAGCCCTGCACGGAACCCCGAAGTCAATTGTGTCCGATAGAGGATCACAGTTCACCTCAAGATTCTGGCAGAAAGTGCATGAAGGACTAGGAACCCGTCTGAACTTCAGCACAGCCTATCACCCGCAGACCGACGGACAGACCGAGAGAGTCAATCAGATACTAGAAGATATGTTGAGAGCCTGTGTACTGGAATATGGATCCAAGTGGGAAGACTGCTTGCCCTATGCAGAATTCTCGTACAACAACAGCATCGTGCCAGCCGCAAATGGCCCCCTTTGAAGCCCCGTACGGAAGAAAATGCCGTACCCCTCTGAACTGGTCGAGGTCGGAGAAAGCCAAGTCTTTGGACCAGATGTTCTTCGAGAAGCCGAAGAGAAGGTGCACAAGATCCGCGAGTACCTCAAGACCGCACAATCCCGACAGAAGAGCTACGCCGACAAAAGACGCCGAGAGATGACCTTTGAGATTGGAGATTTTGTCTACCTCAAGGTGTCACCCCTCAAGGGAATGCAGAGATTCCAGCTGAAAGGAAAACTCGCACCCCGATATGTCGGACCCTTCAAAGTTCTGAGTCGCCGAGGCGAAGTGTCTTATCAACTGGAACTACCTGAAGAAATGGCAGCCGTGCACAATGTGTTTCACATCTCACTGCTCCGGAAGTGCCTTGAAGTACCGGAGAAGACTGAAGTATTCAAGAATATAGATCATCGTTCGGTGGATATCAACACAGACTTGACCTACCGCGAAGTACCTATTCGCATCCTGGAGGAAGCATACAGAACCACCCGCACCAGGAGTATCAAGTTTTTGAAGATTCAGTGGAGCAATCACACCGAAGGGAACGCGAAGAAGACATGAAGAAAGAATACCCCGATCTCTTTAGTACCTAGTTTTCTCTCGATCTCGGGACGAGATCTTTTGTAAGGGGGAAGGGTTTGTAACATCCCAAAATTTCAATCAAATGAACAAGAGAGAAATTCAAGATCCCAAAAATTAGGGTTAACAAAAACTTTTTCTCATCATATAGGTTTATGCATGTAGATCACTTATTAATTATTTTGAGTGTGCAATTGCCATGATGCTTGCTTATGTGTTCTCTCTCACTCTAAAACCCTAGCAATGATCACTTGATCATCCAAAATCAAATAAAAAGAAAAGGGAAAAGAAATAATAAAAATCAATCTCACACACACATAAGGCTTAGGCCATTTTTACAAATCTTTGATCTAGGCCAATTTGGTTTGCCCCATTGAGTGTAATTGGTTACTAAACATATATTAACAACTTTGAAAACAATCAAACACAATTTAAATCAAAATTGAAACAAATATGAGCTCACATATGATTATGGTCATATGTGCCAATTTTACTCTGCTGCTCACTTTGAGCCCCTGTATTTTCACTTTTCACTTCTACACCTGGCTATTTCTTTGCACCTCATCCAAGACAACATCAAGCACTACAACTTTGCCCAAAACCACCACCCCAAATGATGTACCAATTTCAAATGAGAAGCATGCAAAGTGGGAACAAATTCATATATGTAAGATCACATGCAAAGTGAAATTTTGCAAATCAATTCCATTTTGAACCCCACCACCACCAATAGCTACATTTAATATATGTTTACAACCCACCAAAAAGATTTGCAAAATTCGAAAATAATTTTCTTGCGGGCATTATGTCAAACACCTTGCTGGCAGGGTAAAAATCTGAGCCCATACCTCATTTCTATCTTGGACTTGGTCCAACTCTGGCCAACCCTGCAGCACTGGAGCTTCCTCTCACCTCCCTGCACCCTCCCATCAACTTGCCAAGCACTGGAGCATGCCCACTTGACCAAAAGCTTGCCATGCCGTGGCATGGCAAGTCCATCTCATGCTCTCTCTCACTCTGGTCAATTCCAGCATGTCACACCTTGTCAATCACCTCCCTCACACTCACCTGAGGCTGCCCAGTCCAAGCCACGACCCTCTCTCGCACAGCAACGGCCAGAACACGAGCGCCCAGACACGCCCAGAGCACGCCCATGCCGCGCCAGAGCGCGCATGGCGCACACCCTGGACGCGCCAGAGCGCCAGTGGACCGGAGCCTCTGCGCCACCTCCGCCCTTGCTATCAGCGCCGGCCGACGCGTGACAACACCAGGAACCGCCAGGACATGGCCGGTGGCCCGCGGGAACGCCGCAGACGACGTGAGCTTCCGCGCCCTTCCGCCATGCCCTGCGCGCTCCCGTCAAGCTCACCACCACTGCAGAGCCCCTGCCGCGCCACGATCACGCTCGTCAGCATCACCAGGACACCAGCCACCGTGCGCGCCCACGCCTTGCCCCTTCGCGACCTTGGAACGCCGGCGCCATCGACGACCGCCGCTCCGCCCCACGGCCACCCCTCAATGCTATAAAAGGGGGACTCCTCCCACTGATCTGAGCACGCCATTCGCTTCCCCTCCTCACCACAACTCCTCCCGTCCCTCCAATTTCATCACTTAGCCACCGCCTCGCCCCAATCGCTAGCTCGGAGCCGCCGCCAGTAGCCGACGCTCGCCGGAGAAGGAGACCACCCCAGGAAGCGCCGCTGCTACCAGGGGGATCCTCGTCCTCGACAACGTCGCGGCGCACCCCGCCGGCGACCGCCGGAGCCCCCAGGCGCCCTCCGACCCCCTACTGCAGCCGCCGGTGAGTTCCTCGCCCGCCGTCGACGACGACGCGCGTGGACCGTGCGATCGTGTTCTAATCGCACGGCTCCCCTTCCCCGTACCGCTTCGGGCGCCAAGCCCCACTGACTTGTGGCCCCCGCCAGTCAGACGGCCCGCTGCGCCAGACGCAGAGCTGGGCCGGCCCATCTCCCTGTCCCCTGTGCAGCCCAGTTATTTTCCCGCGCGAGCCCAACAGTTCAAATTCGAATTTCCAGAATAAATAGAATATGCAATCTGATGCTGACTTTGAAATTTAATAGAGACAAATCCACTCAGCCAAATTTTACAAACTTTATATATTCGGAAACCTTAGGAAATTATCTACACAATGCCACTGGATAGAACCCTAGATCTATTGTAGAATTAAAATGACAAAATAAACAAAGCAGGGACTTTTCTGCATTAGAAGAATTATTAAAAATCAACCCAACATGCTTTTAAGTTAATTCCAACTCCTATACTTCACATTTTACTTATACTAATTGTTTCTACAAAAATATGCCATGCTTACTGTGTATGATCATGGCCTAGTTAAATTAAAGGACTATAGGACTATTTCTAGTCAAAACTATTGTCCAAAAATATTAGTAAATCATATGGGAGCTTTTCTTCCATTTAAATCTTGTCATGAACAATCCAATATGAGGTGAAGACTCTGATCATAAAAATCTCATATGGTTGTTGATGATATTAAATCATTACCATGTTAGAATTAAATTGTATGGGGTGCTACCCCCCATTTAAATCATTTTCTCAAAATGATAAGTGTGAAGAGGTTGACTTGGGTCAACCTAGGTCACATATTATACATAAGAGAAATTAAATCTTAAAAAGATAATGAGAGGAAATTATTTCTCTGAATAATTCAAAAGTAACATTTAAGATTATTATGAGAGGAAATTATTTTTCCTAATTAATAAGAAAAACCCATCCACCAACATAATAGTGATATGTGATGCTAGTTTAATTTGTGTGAATCATGTGTGTGCTTAGTTTAGTAAATAGATTGGTGTGATGATTGTGTATCCCGTATTCGTATTTTAGACGCTAGTACCGAGGAGTATCCAGAGGAGGAGGAGGTCTACTGTCAGGAGAAGAAGACCACTTTGACCAGTTTCCCAACCAAGGCAAGATAATACTCTTGCAAAGTGTTAGCTCATCCTGAGCCAAGCACCACCCAGTTACTTTATATTATGAGCCTAATTCCCAGTTTTATTTTAAGTTTTACTTATTGTTATTTTGTACTATTGTTTCATAATTCCATAGGGTTAATGTTAGATTAGTACAAGAGTATCAAAGTTAGCCTAGGAGCAAAGCAAATTACTTAGCACCCCTCATCCTTAGATGCTAGTGCTAAATTAAACATGACTACTCTAGATGGGAACATGTGTGGTGAAATGTTGAAATGATTTTTGAAGGTGAATATGACCAAGAGAAGATGGTGATTTTTGATTAAAAACTAGTATTGGTTTGGATGCGATACCTTTCCAATTATTGAGTACCCCCACAATACCTGATTATGGGTAAGGGCTTAACTAGAAGTTTATGTATCTTAGTATGAGTTCCCTCTGAACACACATCATAGGGGTTATGCCAAGGCTGCCTCCGTTGTTGAGAAATGATGTGAAGTGAATTGTACGGCCAAGCCCTGTGCAGTTCCCAGGTTGACAGTTGGTCTTCACTGGGAGGCCAAGCTCATGGGGAGAGGTGCTCATACTAGGGTTAGTAAATGAAAGGTTATGGTTGATGATCCGCGTACTGTGTTACGATGATTCGGGAAATCCCGACGGATGAAATAAAATGTTGTGGCACAAGTGTGCAACCTCTGCAGAGTGTAAATCTATTCGAATAGCCGTGTCCACGGTTACGGACGGTTGGAAAGGCCATACAGTTTCCAGTATTAGAATTTGATCATGTTGTTGATATGAATGGTGAATGGTGACTTGAGTATTTTGAAACACAACAGAGTTGTGGGAATGACACTAATGTTCCCACTTGAGTTAGTTAGCACTTGAATAAGTCTTTAGCAAATACCTGTGAACAAAAATTGGCTTTATGCAAATAAACTAGAGCTTAGTACCCCACTACTAGAAATGTTAGCACTTACACTAGTATTAGTTTGCGAGTACATAAAGTACTCACGGCTGTGTCCCTGGCTATTCAAATGGCCAGACTATGAAGAGGAGCAGCAGTACGAGGAGGACGGTCAGCAGGAAGTCTACAACAACTAGGAGTCTGCTAACGTCAAGCGTTGGCCTGTGGACTATAGAGTCCTTGTATCTTACGCTTCCGCTATGAACTTGTGTTTGTTCGTTGATCAGTTCGTTGATCGTTAGATCAACTATTTGTGTAATATGGATCATGTGATTCCAATTTGTAAGACTTTATGAGTTGTAATGAATGATGACTGTGATACTTAACTATTATGCCTCGCAACAACAATATTCCTGGGATTGCGATGTATGACATAATAGGCATCCGGACTTAAAAATCCGGGTGTTGACAATGGACGTGTGAGACATCTATGTGGCCCAGGAATTACACATCTTGTGCAGGGTCCTGTGCAGCGACACAAGGTTCTATCAAAACCTCGCAAGAAGAAGGAATTGACGCCGAAGTCCAAGCTCATGTGGAGAAGAAAGGAGGCGCCAAGTGCTGTATCAAGTCAAGAAGGCCGCGAGGGAGGATGTGGTGTGGAAGGCAAGCAAGACTTGAGGACGGCAAGGACGTGTCATGTTCATATCACGTCACCTTTTCCAGAAGACCCTCACGCGTTGGGGACAACGCTTCTTGAAGGGGGGGGGATGATACGGGCATGGAGGCCTATGTGGAGCTCAGATTCAGGACTCCACCAGCTTAATTATATTAGTTTATGTAATTCTCATATATGGACAAATTACGGATTTTTAATAAATCGAGTCAGTCTTGGTTTGGGCCTGTCCAACCAAGTTAGGGAGGCCCATAGTGGGGCGCCCAGCCCAGTAAGGGCTGGCCGGCCACCTCCCCCTCATATAAGGTGGAGGGATGGCTAGGGTTTAGGGTAGTTCAAGTTTAGGCTAAAGATTAGGGTTTTCCCCATTGCGTGTGTTCACGTATATCATCCCTCCGGGGGTACGGCGCTGCCGTTTATCTATATTATCCGTTTCGAAGGTTCTTGAGTTCATCAAGGATTATCTAGCTCGAGGTTTGAGGCGTATCGTTCATCGATCCGTTGCTTGCTGGATTCGTTCCCTCTTCTCCAGGCTGCGTTCATCGCGTTGTTGGGAGGATTTACTACCCCAGGTTCTCGCTGTGAAAGATCGGGCATCAACCAAGGAGGATCCAGTGGGTCGCTCCTTTATCATTTACTCAATAAAATACAATAACCCGGAGATATGGTGCAACCCGGAGAAATGGAGCATTCCATCATCCGAACAAAGGCACTCAACAATATACTCCTAGAGCGCGTCTGCCGCGGTAAAAACTCTGAATGTTGTGACTTGTAAAAGGGTCACGAAGGTAAGACCCCAGGATCCGTCTTGTGTGTCGTGATATCGCACCCGAATGCGCGCTCCCACTTTATCCACATCAACAGATGTGGAGAAAATCCTAGCGGACGCGTTGGGTACCTGATAACTTAGCTTTTCGATAAGTCCTAAAGCGGCACGTCCTAAATTACGTCAGTATCCCAGGTTCGAGTCCCGGAACTCGAACTTGAAGTAGGTTTATGCGGATTTACCACAAGAGCAATTAACTGGTACCTAATCCATCAGATGAACCAGCCTCATTTACCAACATCCATGTACAATATAGATGCCGAATAAAAATAGGCGTCTCCATGGACTCGAAGTATTTACAAAAGAGATGAAGGATGGGGATTTTACCCGATTCTATGACTCGAATAAAATCTCGGGGGCTACTAACATGGGTATGCCTAATGAGCATGTCACGTGTATATCCTTTGTTTATTTTTTCAGGTATCTTAGGAGTTGAAGGTCTATGGACCCGAAGGTTTGGAGGCCGTGAAGCCGAAGATATGCGGTCCGAGGGAGCAGAGTCAATATAGAGAAACTTGTAGCAATATATGGAAATGCCCAACGCGACCCGATGTTTATATTCTTGTACATCACGAAAAGCCTAGGCTTCGCCTCGTATATAAGGGCGAAGCTGAGGTCGAAGAAAGGATCGATCATTCTTAAACCCTAGCCACCGTTTCTTTCTAGCTAGGCGCCTTTATTCGTCTTACCATCTTCGAGTTCTACTTGCCCTCTACTTTCACGAAACCCTAAGTCTACAATCTGTAGGCATTGATGAGTTGATACTTCATCATATGCCTTCTCAAAATCTAACATAAGCAGGATTCCCTCGTGCTTGCTCACCCGAATATCATGTACCATCTCTATGAGCGCGGAGTGGTCGGTCAAGAATGTTTCTGCCCTTGATGAATGCAGTTTGGTTTGGGCTTATGATTCTGTTGGCAATCGGATCGAGTTTAGTGGCATATGCTTTGGAGATAATTTTGAAGATCACATTGATCAGGGCAATCGATATGTACTGGGATATCTGGTCCGCCCACGAGACTTTAGGAATAAGGGAAAGGATCCCAAACTTCAGTCTAGCAATATCGAAACGTCACAGCACAAAATCATTCAGAATATGAAAAATGTGGTGTTTCACTTGTGGCCAGAATTTCTTGAAGAACGCAATTGTCTTCATCTCTTTAATAATAGCTTTGTGCTCGCCTTAGAAAAAGTGCTAGGGAGGTAACGCGTACATTTTTTTGTTTTCTTTTGCGTGGCAAAACTTTAGAGTTAACCCGCGCTCCTAAGCTACATGTGATAAGCTATTTCAACCAAAAAAAAGTCTTCCACGGTACGGCCGTACTTGTCGACCCGAATTCCCCAACGTTATGCAAGCTCTGGTATCCGAGTTTCTCCGTACACGTAACCTTATCGTGTTCGGCATCCAGAGTTTTATTTGGACTCCTCCACCCTGGTCTCCAGGTAGAAGTTGTCGAGAAACCAGGTATAGTAGTTGTACGTATATATAGTAAATAAACAGAGGACCCTGACCTCGGGATCGTGTTTTGTTTTCTCGCGTTCCATAGTCGTTGGCCAACTCTCATGGCGGAAGGGGGCTGGGATGAACTCCCGGACGATGTCGTCCAACAAATCGACGGGCGCCTTCCATGCCCGCTCGACCGCGTCTTCATGGCCGCCTGCTGCAAGTCGTGGCGCACAGCTCCCGTCGGGCCGCCCGCGCGTTCCCTCCCCTGCCTCATCCTCCCGCTCGTCCGAGGGCCGTCCGTCGCCTGCATCCTGGGCGGCGGCGCCCTGCACGGCCTCGACCTTCCGGCGGACGCGCGTCGCGCCCGTTTCTTCGGCTCCTACGAGGGCATGTGGGCGTTCGTGGCACTCCGCCGAAGAGACGGGCACGTGCTGCTGAACGTCCGCACCGGCGAGCGCATCCCGCTGCCGGACATCGAGTTTGGGAAAATCACGAGGTTCCGCCGCGCGGTTTACGACGAGAACGGAGCCATCCAGACGTTCAGATGGGCGGGGATCGGGGGCCCTCGCCGTCCCGTCATGATGCTCGCCGCGACCCTCTCTCGCGCGCCGGCGGTTGACGACGAGGAGTGCGTCGCCGGCGCCATCCTCAACGTGCTCGGACCGGAAGGCCGCGTCAACCACTGGCGCTACGTCTGCTTCTGGCGCCTGGGCTCGCAGATGGCCATCCAGGCACAAGAGGTCAGCAGCCATGTTGGGTGGTCGCCGCAAGACATCGCCTACTTCGACGGCCGCTTCTACGTGCTGACCAAGGGCGAGCACCTCCGGACCTACACCGTGCTTAACGAACCGGATCCGAACCGGGAGGGAGTGGATAATTTTCACGCCAAGTTGTGCAACCTCTACCACACCGGCCGCGGCGACAAGCCAGACGACGCAGTACCCCGCGCCGGATACCTCGTCGTCTCCCGCGGCCAGCTCCTCATGGTGGTCAAGGAGTGGATGCCCGACGACGGTGCCACCTCCTGCATCCGGCTCTTTGCGCTTACTCCGGCTGTCGTCCTACTCCACGATGATCCAGACTCCTCTCTCGCTTGGACTGCGGTAGAAAGCCTCGATGGCCGGCTGCTCGTCGTCGGCCCCGGCTGCTCTAGGGCATACGAGTGCGCCCACTTCCCATCCGGCTGCATTCAGGAGGGTGTATACTTTCTCGACGACCGCACCTACTACAACTACACCTTCTTCGCGCCCTACTTCCCCGAGCAGAGTAGTCCTGACGAGTTTACCTGCACCGATAATGGCAGGTGCCGCCTGCTGCCGGCTCTCCCCGAGCATTGCTTCCCCATCAAGCCCGGGGAAAGCTCCTTCTCCACTTACTCGCCGCCGGTCTGGCTCCTACCTTGAACCTGTACTGCATGATGGACGACACGGCACAAGATTAATGCTCTCTACATCGTCTACAATTTTTTTTTTTTGAACACGGATCGTCTACAATTTGACAAGCGCATAAGAGTGTGCATATACGATAGCATACTCATACTTGCTACTCCCTCCGTTTCAAATTAGTTATCCTAGGTTTCGTTAGATTTTGTCTAGATACCATTGTATTTAACGCGTTTCAGTGTGCGGGTTTGTTTATTTTATTTATAATATTATATTATTCTACTCCCTTCGATTCATATTATTGACTCAATTTTGAATGTCTAGTTAACAAACACATCTTGATACATATGTATCTAGGTAAATTTGAGTTAAATTAATTTGAATTGGAGAGTACACAAGAAAGTATATATATAAGTTTCTTACATAATATAAATGTGTGATTTTTTAAATCAATCTTACAAATATGTTTTATGCTAAGTTACAAAAGTGTTCTATAGTACTATATTGTTCTATGGCTATGATCATTTCTCTATCGATTGAGAACTAACTTTATTACCAGTGAAATGATGTCATCAAATCTCATTTGCAACTCAGATTGCAACTCGTGACTAGCATGAATCACAAAGCAAATCTAACGGTCTAAATCATTTTTAGTTGCATCTACACTTGCAACTAAAAAAAAACTTAGTTGCAATTCAATTTGTAACTCGTATGCATGAATCACGATGTAATCAAACGGTGTGGGACTTACTCATCACAAACTTAGTTCTGCTAGCTAAGAACTAGCAAATCCCTTGTTCTATTTGTATTATTCTTAAATTACTACTATTTTTTGTTTGTAGCAAAACGGATATTACCACTCTGCTTTTGTCAACACTAGGACAAGAAGTCCTAGTGGATCTGAGTTACTTTTCATGAGATCAAACATCTTCTACATTTATCTGCAATATCGTTCTCTATTTATGTTCCTTTTTCTGTGACCCAATTTCTATACCTGTCTCTTCTCGCCTCTCTCCTCCTTATGTCATTGAGTGATGAAGGGAAAACAAATTTGAAAATCGGTCTTAGAGCATCTTCACCGGCGCGTCCAGTAGTGTTGAATATATAAGCAAATTATCATATGATTTAATCCGAACTAATACTTGATAAATCATGACTACATAAACAACAGATGAACTAATCATGCAGATCAACAGAGTAGATGAATATATAGCATCTAGACAAGATAAACATATCGCATCTACTCCAAACAGAAGTACTAGAAACTCTAGTAAGATTTGAAACAAGCAGGATAGAAACTTGTACCGTCCAGCGTTGGCGGCAGCAGCCGCAGCAGCAAAAATGTTGGTGGCAGCAGCATCCTGGTTGTCGCCCATGTTGAGGTTGCCGAAGAGGTTGTCGATGTTCGGGAAGAAGTCGTCGTTCGGGAAAGTCGTCGTCGGACGACGTCGTGTTGCCAGTAGTCGCGCGTAACGCTCCCCAAAAACCTGATTGCCCCTCACCCATACAGGTCTACGAGAGGCAGGGTTCCGGAGGCCTACTGTCCCGCCGCTCCGTGCACGCCGAAGGACGGGATGAGGAAGACGAAGGCGGCGGCGCAATGAACTGGAAAGAGGTGGTCGCATATGGTGTCTCGTACAGGCTAGGGTTTGTGTCCGCGCTTATATAGTGCGGTTCGGGAAGGTCGTGGGGCGCAGCCCACGTACGAGTCCACGATCCAGAAAAACCGGAACGAAACGGCTGCGTTAACGCGTCCGTTAATGACTCATAAGTCATAATTGATTACACAATTAATTTCCCGAACAGCAAAAAGATAAGCTCGGCTCGGCGAGATTCCCGCAACCCGCGGCACGTCATGATGTGCGTGCGTGATGAGGCGAGGCGGGCGACGGAGGAGGAGGAGGAGTGCGCGAGAGCTCTCTCTCTCTCTCTCTCTCTTCTCACTCACTTACTAGGACTATAAGACCCCATCTTATATACCACTCCAACTCTCTCCCAACTAGCAATGTGGGACTAAACTTTAGTCCCACCCCTTGCCATTCCCACATGGGCCAAGAGAATTTCAGAATTTGTATTGGGACATGGGCTAAGGCCCAAGGTAAAATTCCAGCAATCCCCCACAAAATCTCATTGGCACATCTAATACCATTATTCCAGAATCATTGTTTTATATACCGGTGCACGGTGGAGATTGTTAAGTTGAACTTCCACTAAGAACTTCATGATACACTAGTTTCTAACTTGAATAGTGGACTACGCCTTGAACTACAAGTTTTCTGCGAACTAGCTTCACACAAAGCCTAGACCGATACAGGGCTGCCGCGAGGCTTCCTCGCGGTGTGGAGCTTATACGTCATACTCCAGGGCCTTTCATGAGTTTATTAGAGAGCACCCAACTCTCATAGATTGCGACATTTAACAATCAGACTCACATAGGTGTGTTCTTCAGAAGATGTTCTGCAGGACAACATCTTTGCTTGAATAAGCCACTTAGAACACATTAAGATAAATATCAACCTGCCATGTAGATCAGGAGAGTATTGCATCTTCACGGAGAGGGTAAATTCAGTATAGGGATACTCTCCTCCCAGCTGACTAACAACTTATCTCCTAGCTCTAATTCACGGGATCTCCGATCACATAGAGTGGGTTACCACTGTAGGCAACTCATAGTGTGGGTCTCAAGCCCATCTCTCTCGATGCATTCTCTATCACATTTCGTGATAGACCCTTTGTGAAAGGATCTGCCAAGTTTCTAGACGTTTGGATATAATCCAACGCAATAACTCCGGAGTTTCTCATTTTCCTGACAGATTTCAATCTCCTCTTCACATGCCTTGATGACTTCATATTATCCTTAGAACTATTTATTTTGATGATCACAGTTTGATTATCACAGTTCATAGGAATAGCGGGTATTGGTTTCTCAACCACATGTAAGTCCATCAAGAGTTCACGAAGCCACTCTGCTCCAACAGTGGCAGTGTCTAGTGTTATGAGTTCTGCTTCCATTGTTGACCTCGTTAAGATGGTCTGCTTGCAAGACTTCCAGGAAACAGTGGCACCACCAAGTGTAAAAGAATAACCACTCGTGGTAGTCTCATCAGCATCAGAAATCCAATTGGAATCACTACAACCCTCAAGTACCCTTGGATACCCAGTATAGATACCATAGTGCCTTTCAAATAGCGCAAAACTCTCTCAAGAGCATGCCAATGAACATCTCCATGATACAAATCGAGCCAATGCTTAAAAGAATTGTTGCCCATGAGATGTTGATACGTCCAAAACGTATCTACTTTCCCGAACACTTTTGCTATTGTTTTGCCTCTAATTGTGTATTTTGGATACAACTAACACGGACTAACGCTGTTTTCAGCAGAATTGCTCTGGTGTCTCGTTTTTGTGCAGAAATCCAACTTTCGGGAAAACCTCGGAATTTATACGAAGGCCCTATTTTCCCAGAATATTGGCGGAGCCAGAAAGCAGGTGGGGGCACGAGGACCCCACACACTAGGCCGGCGCGGCCCGGAGGGGCTCGCGCGGCCCTAGTGTGTGGCAGCCTCGGCTGGCCCCCGACGCCCTCCTTCGGACTACTTATCGCCTCGACCTAAAAACGCACGGGAGAAGTCGAAGTCGCGAAACCCTCCAGAGCCGCCACATCGCGAAACTCCGTCTCGGGAGCCAGTCTCCGTTCGGCACTCCGCCGGGACGGGGAATTGGAGGAGATCTTCACCGCCATCACCACCAACGCCTCTCCATCAACCAGCCATGTTTCCCCCATCCATGTGTGAGTAATTCCCCCGCTGTAGGCTGAAGGGGATGGTAGGGATTGGATGAGATTGGTCATGTAATAGTCATAAGATTGTTAGGGCATAGTGCCTAGTATCCGTAGATGTCACTTTTATGATATTGTTGCAACTTGTTATGCTTAATGCTTGTCACTAGGGCCCGAGTGCCATGATCTCAGATCTGAACATGTTATTGATTCATGAAGATATTCGTTGTTTATGATCTTACCTGCAAGTTGTATACACACGTCGCTGTCCGAACCAATGGCCAAGCGTGGGACAACCGGAGGGAATGGTAGTGATGTGAGGATCACATGTGTTCACGGAGTGTTAATGCTTTGCTCCGGTACTCTATTAAAAGGAGTAGCTTAATTTCCAGTAGAGGCCCCGCTGCCACGGCTGGTAGGACAAAAGATGTTGTGCAAGTTTCTCATTGCGAGCACGTACGACTAAATATGGAACACATGCCTATTGATTGATTAGTACTTGGATACCGTTTTATTATTATCTGCAAATGCCCCTGCTTTGATTGTTATATGAGTTTCTCTCATCCATGCAACGCCCGTTAATCCGTCCCTGTGCCTACAGTATTTTAATCCTGCTGTTTACTATAATCACTACTGCTGTCTTTATTTCACCGTTGTTGTTATTTCACTATTCCTACTGCTATAAAACTGTTACTACGATAAACTCTTGCGAGCAAGTCTGTTTCCAGGTGCAGCTGAATTGACAACTCCGCTGTTAAGGCTTACAAGTATTCTTTGTCTCCCCTTGTGTCGAATCAATAAATTGGGTAATACTTCCCTCGAAGACTGTTGCGATCCCCTATACTTGTGGGTCATCAAGACTATTTTCTGGCGCCGTTGCCGGGGAGCATAGCTTTATTTGGAAGTGCACTTGGATTGATATTGTTCGCTGCAAAGTCTCCATCATGGGTAAACCTCGCGATACTAAGATCGCCATATTACCATCCACTACAAGAAAAGGTACAACTCTTAGTACCTCTGCTGCTCTTGATTCACCGTCTGTGATAAGTAAACTTGTTTCACCGCCACAAGCTTCAAATGCTGGTACTTCTGTTGAATCTGAAAATTCCTCTTATAATTGTGATGATGCTTCTGCTGTGCTTGATAATGATGGTTTGTTAGGATCTTTTCTAGATGCTACAATTGCTAGGTCTAGGCAAATTGAAAATACTGAAACTCCTAATGAAAATGCTGCTACACCTGTTAATTCACCTGAGTCTGTTGAATATTCTAGTGATGATCTTGATGAAGATTATGTGGAGCTTGATGATGATTTTATTGAAAAATGCAATGCTACTACTGATGCAAGAAAAATTAAAAAGTTGCTTGCAGAACATGCTGTTAGATATAAACTGTCTCCTGATCCTAAATTTGCCACATCTCCTATAAACATTAAGGATAAAGATTATGATTTTTCTCTTGATCTATCTCATATAGCTATTGTTGAGAAAACACCCTTTGTGGTACTGAAAAAGAAAGTGCTGTTGAACACATGATTGAGTTATCTACTCTGAGTAGCTTGTTTTCTGATGATGTCAAGATGCGTACTTATTTTGTCGCTAAAATTTTTCCTTTCTCATTAAAGGATGATGCTAAAACTTGGTATAATAATTTGCCTCCTGGTTCTATTAGAAGTCCAATTGACTTGCGTGATGTTTTCTTTCGAAAATACTTTCCTTCTAGCGCTCAACATATTGCTTTGCAGAGAATTTATAATTTTGACCAGGAAGATGGAGAGAAATTGCTGAGGCTTGGGCGAGATTTTGCTCTCTTATTAGAGCTCAGCCTGATCATGATTTGGAAAAGCATGATTTACTTGATATATTTTATAGTGGACTAACCATTGAGTCTAGGGCATACCTGGATAGTTGTGCTGGTTGTGTTTTCAGGAAAAGAACTCCAGACGACGCTGAAGAATTATTGGCTAAAATAGGCCGGAATCATGATGATTGGTCTACACCTGAACCAACCCCGACACCGATATTGAAGAAGAGGGGTATGATTAAATTAAATGATGAAGATATGAGGGAAGCCAAGAAGTCTCTTAAAGAGAAGGGTATTAAACCTGAAGATGTGAAGAATTTACCTCCTATAGAAGATTTATGTAAGATAACTCCCCCTTCATCCATGATTGAGGTACATTCTCTTCAACGCTTTACTAGGGAAGATATTCCGTATTCAAAACCTCTGCTCAATGCTTAGATGAGTTTGATAATTATATTGTTAAGCAAGAAAACTTTAATATGAGAGTAGAGAATCATTTAATGGAAAATTCTCGAGCTATTAGTGAATTGCATGATATTGTGGAGAGAACCTCCAATGATGTTAAGATACTTGTTAAACATTTTCATATGGTTCAAACTCAAATTGATCAACTCACTAAAGTGCAAAATGACTTGTTGGGAAATAATTCTAAAGAAAAATATGCTTATGAAGTAACAACTAGAGGTGGTGTTTCTACCCAGGATCCTCTATATCCTGAAGGGCATCCCAAAAGAGTTGAACAAGATTCTCAACGAATTAAAACTAGTGCTCCATCTAAGAAAAAGAAAAAGAAACATAAGAATGTTGTAGAATCCTCTGAACCTGTTAATGATCCTAATAGTATTTCTATTTCTGATGCTGAAACTGAAAGTGGTAATGAACATGATAAAGATAATGATAAGGATGATACTCCTGATAAAGAAGAGGTTGAAGAAGAACCTGAAAAGCATGCTAAAAATAAAAAGTACACTAAAGAAGATTTTATTGCTGAGAAACATGGTAATGAAAGAGAACCTTGGGTTCAAAAGCAAATGCCTTTTCCTGCTAAGAAACTAAAATCAAAGGAGGAGGAACATTATAATAAATTTTGTGATTGGATGAAACCTTTATTTTTGCAAATCCCTTTGACTGATGCTATTAAATTGCCTCCTTATTCAAAGTATATGAAAGATATTGTCTCTAAGAAAAGGAAAATTCCCAATGAGGAGATTTCCACTATGCTCGCTAATTACTCCTTCAATGGTAAGGTTCCAAAGAAGCTGGGAGACCCAGGTATACCGACTATTCCTTGTTCCATCAAGAATAATTATGTTAGAACTGCTCTATGTGATTTGGGAGCAGGTGTTAGTGTAATGCCTTTTTCTCTTTATAAGAGACTTGATTTAGATAAGTTAATACCAACTGATATATCTTTGCAAATGGCTGATAAATCTACTGCTATTCCTGTTGGTGTATGTGAAAATGTTCCTGTTCAAGTTACTCGGCATTGCTTGATATTAACTGATTTTGTTGTGTTGGAAATGCCTGAAGATGATAATATGTCCATTATTCTTGGAAGACCCTTTCTTAATACTGCAGGGGCTGTTATTGATTGCAATAAAGGAAAAGTCACTTTCAATGTTGATGATAAGGAACATACACTACAAGAAGAAACCCCATACAACAACACATACTTAGCAACCAATCACTTACGCGTTGCAAAACTTTAATATAGATACAGATATATTCGTTGCAGGCTAATCCGTCGTCGAAGGTACGCACTTAACCCCACTAAGCATGTCCAGTATATCAATCAACGAGTAGAAATTAAATATGGGCCTTAGCCCACTAATCACCACTCCCGTACTTAACCCCACCATGCCACATGATGCTGCCACGAACGCACGCACCTCACCTCCCAAAACCTAGCCGCCTCCCCCTCTCCCTTTTGCACCGCTCGAAAGTTAGCGGGCATGGCCTCCATCTCCGGTGAAGCACCTCATGCGGATACCTCCTATTACTAGGAAGATGAGCGCACTGGTAGAAAAATGGCCTTTGGTCGCGGTTGGCAACTGCCATTAGTCGCGGTTGCGCAACCGCGACCAATTAGGCGCGACTAAAGCCCCCCTTTAGTCGCGGTTCCTTACCGCGCGACTAAAGGCCCGTCCACGTGGGCGGCGGCGAGCGCCAGGCGGAGGACCTTTAGTCGCGGTTCTTCGGCCAACCGCGACTAAAGGCCTCCGCAGGGTTTAGGGTTTAGCCCCCTCCCCCTAAATCTGGTTTCTTTTTAATTTGTATTGTTTTATTTCTTTTGGGTTTTAATTTTGAAGGAGTTTCACATATTCTACCGTACTACATACATGCATATGAATGTACAATTTCAAACAAATTTGAAATTAGAACCAAAAAGAATTCAAGAGGAATATACAATATATATTCGATATCGGATGACCATATACAATTTTGAACAAGTTTCCATACATATTTAGTGCATATAAAGTTCTACGTCCTCTACATAGTGTTCTCCTCTAGGATCGATGACTTCCCTCGCGAACCATCCAGCTAGTTCCTCTTGAAGTGGTCGGAAGCGAGCTTCTGGACTAAGCGTCGTCCGGAGGTTATTCCTCCTGATGTTGTTCTCAGACGGCTGCCGCTCAGTGGTGTATCTCCGGATCCTCTCACAAACATAGTATCCACATAGATTGGTCCCCGGTGGCTGAATATCCCCGGTCGCAGCCTTTGCCCTTTTAAAATGTAGCTCTTTTTTGAATTCACCGACCTTTTGATCTACGAACCGTCTCCAAACCCTACGAGGCAAGGAAAATTAAATGAACAAGAGAGTTATTAATTAGTTACTTGATATTAGGAAATGATGAACGAAATAGGCCGATCGATATAGAGCGCAAACGAATGAAAGTAGTTACTTTTGCATCATTTTTCTCATGTCGGCCCAAAGCTTCGGATCCATATTCAGAGAGTCGTGGACGAGAACTGTGGAGTTCTGAATTTGAATTACTAGCAGAATCCAGTGGAACCTGCGGACACGATACATGCACAATCATGCATAACTCATCGATTAGCCACATACCATGCATGGAGTAAACAAAAGAGAATGTGCTCAAGATAGAAACACTCACCCAAAATGGTAAGGAAATAGAATATCACTTTTGAGTTCCTGTTTTATAAGAAACCGCCACAGGTCATCCTCCACGTCTTTGGGGTGGTGTTCTAACACATATGAATTAACGATTTGTGGGTCAATGAACCCAACATCATGGGTGCGCCTTATTCGCATTTCCCGCTTCTTCATTCTGCATAATAGCGTACACAACAAGATAGTTAGGACAATATATATATTTATAGTGCAGGCAATGAACGAGATGGGGTAGAAATTAATAAATCACTTACAGAACATAGCAACTGATGATAGATTTGTCGAGCTCGCGCAGATTGAACAGCTGGAACAATTCACTCCGATGAATTGTTATATAGTAATGTTTGAAGTGATGCTCAGGTCTAACTTCCGCATAAATATATTCTCTGGCGTTTTTAAGTTTTATGTAACCCTTGTACCAATTTAGCAGACCTTTCATTTGTCGAGGTAGATCCTCTTCCTGCGCAGGCTCGACGAGAGGACCATTCGGCACATATGTAAATACTACGTCCTTCATTGCCACCTCATCAAGGCCTAACGCTGCACGAAGAGTCAGACCTAAGTCTGCCGCTTGTTCTTTGGCTCTCGCTACAGTCAATCCCTGTGCTGCCGCAGCTGCTATGACATCAGGGGCATCGTCCGGACCTGCGGCTTTCACTATGAGCGGGGCGATCGACTGTTTACTTTGTTCCCCGAGCTGGGCAACTTGTTTCCCCCCGACCGCGAGTGCTTGACTACGAAGTTCACGTTCATAGTCGTCAGGCAGATTCTTCGCGGCTTGGGACGGTGTGTTCAAAAATGACTTAGCCCAGCTCTTTTCCTTCTCAGAAAATACTTGCTTGGGCTCGGGCTCTCTTTTCTTCTTGCAGTCCGCCTGCCATTTCTCATGCTGAGCAGCCACGGCCGCTGCATTTTGCTCCACACTAAGTTCCCAAGGCCTCGGGGTGAGAGGCTTTAGTGATGGCTCTGGTATCTTTGTGGTTGCAGGTACATAAGGCTCCGGGTTAATAACCCAAGACTGCCTCTACTTCTTCGCCGGAGGTGGATTGGGGGCTGGCGTCTGATCACCCGCCGGACGGGAGGGGGCGGCGTCTGCTTACCCGCCGGAGGTGAATTGGGGCGCGGCGTCGGCTGACGTGAAGGAGGTGTAGGTGAACCACCACCACCGCCCCGCCGCCACCACCACCGGAGGGGGTGGACTTGTTCGCCTTGGCGCCTCGCCTGGAAACTTGATAAACTTCTTTTGCCATAGAATGAAGTGGCGCTTGACATCTCCAAGTCTTCTCGCCCCTTCAGGTGTAGCAATGTCAATGTCCAGGTCCTCAAACCCTTGGACTATGTCCTCCACCGTGACACGAGCATAGCCATCTGCAATGGGGTTGTTGTGGTGGAGTGCTCCAGGTAAACATGGTAAAGCACTGGCGATGGCTACCTTCATGGACATGTTCCCGATAGGATAATACAGATGACATTCTTTCATCTCCTTTATATCGTCCACGGGGTAGCGAGGAGGCTCCGGTGCAGTAATTTCGACCACCAGAGGCTCCGGTGCAGTAATTTCGATCGTCGGTGCACCAGCCGGTGGGGCCTCCGTGGAAGCCACGCTGCTTCTTCTCTGCTCCTGGCTTCCGAGATCCATTGGATGATCTTCATGCTGCGCCCGAGCTGCATCTCTTTCGGCTACTAGTACACTCACGGTTTTCTTCATCACATCCATTTCCGATGCCAACCGCGCCACAACATCTGCATCCCGATCCATCTTTCTCGCCAGAAATAATTTATTTCAAAATCATAAAATTGGTCGGGGCAAGACATCGGCTTCACAATCGCGGATCATCCGCAGCAAGTTCCTCGACCAGGACAATCAGCACTCATCTTACCCGCAGTAATTGCTGGTTTTGACGTGTCGAGAGTTTTCATAGATGGCGGCAGCAGCTTAAACCTTATGTATGCAGATACATTGAGGAAGATGAACATATCCCTGGAAAACTTGAAACCAACCGATACACGTTTCCACGGGATCACACCAGAGAAGCCAAGTTATCCGCTGGGCAAGATCAATCTCGACGTTCAGTTTGGAACCCGAGAAAATTACAGGATAGAGAATTTGGAGTTTGAAGTTGTGGATTTCCGTCGCAATATCACGCTCTGTTAGCACGACCAGCGTATGCCAGGTTCATGGCAGTGCCGCACTATACATATCTGTTGTGGAGGTTGCTCGGACCCAAGGGACCTATCACAATCAAAGGAAGTTTCGCGTTATCTGATAAATGCGACAAGGATTTTCATCGACTGTCAGAAACTTTCGGGATGCAAGCAGAATATATGGCGCCAAGGTTCACCGATTATGATGTGCTGCCAGAGGTAGGGAGGTCTTCTAAAGAGCCAACTTTTAACACAACCAAGGATTCAAAAGAGGTACAGATCCACCCGACGGACCCAAAGAAAACGACATCCATCGCAGCAAACATGGATATCGCATAGGAAAGCGCGCTCGTCGAGTTCCTCCGTGAGCACTAGAAAATCTTCGCATGGTGTCCAGCTGACATGCCAGGAGTACCCAGGGAACTTGCCGAGCACCACCTCAATTTGGATCCTCTCGCAAGACCAATCAAGCAACCTTTGCGGCGTTTCTCGGAACCCAACCGCAAAGCTATGTTATCAGAAATAGATCGACTCAAAGATGCTGGTTTTATTAAAGAAATATCTACAGAAGCCACGTGGGTATCCAACCCAGTGATGGTGCCGAAGAAACACACAAAAGTCCTTCGCATGTGTGTCGACTTTACGTGTGTCAATAAACATTGTCCTAAGGATCACTTTCCCCTCCCAAGGATCGATCAAATCATCGACTCCACGGCAGGATGCGAACGTCTTTCCTTTTTGGACGCGTACTCTGGTTATAACCAGATCAGATTAAAAGAAGAAGATGAAGCCAAGACAGCGTTCATAACACCTTACGGCGTGTTTTGCTACAAAACAATGCCCTTTGGTTTAAAAAACACGGGAGCAACATATCAGCGGATGATGCAGAAGTGCCTAGCAACACAGATTGGAAAAAATGTGCAAGTCTACATCGACGATGTCGTGATAACATCAAAGAAGGGGTCGACTCTGATCGAAGATTTGAAGGAAACCTTCGACAACCTCGACAATTTCTGCCTCAAGCTGAACCCGACAAAGTGCTCTTTTGGAGTTCCCGCAGGAGAACTTCTCGGGTTCTTAGTATCAGCAAGGGGGATTGAAGCTAATCCCGAAAAAATCCAGGCCATCGTTACTATGAGAAAGCCAACAAAATTGAAAGAAATACAACGATTAACGGGCGAGTCGCAGCTCTAAGCAGATTCGTCGCCAGGCTAGGAGAAAAGGCATTGCCGTTCTACGCATTGATCAAACAGGGGGGAAAATTTCAATGGAACGAGGAAGCAGATAGAGCCTTCGAGAACCTCAAACGGACAATTTCGACACCACCAATCTTGGTGGCGCCTAAAGAGAAAGAACCTCTCCTCTTATATATTGCAGCCACACCTCAGGTGGTCAGCACAGCCCTAGTAGTCGAGAGAGAAGAAGAAGGAAAGCTTCATGGAGTTCAGAGGCCAGTATATTTCATCAGAACTGTCGCCTTCAAAACAGCGGTACCCGCAATATCGAAATCAGCGTATGGAGTATTCACGACAGCAAGAAAATTGCAACACTACTTTTCGGCGCACCCGATAATAGTGGTCAATGAAGCTCCTTTGTCAAACATATTGAACAACCCAGAAGCTACGGGTCGTGTCTCCCTTTGGGGAATAGAACTTTCCCTCGGGACATCACGTATGAAAAAAGAAAGGCAATAAAATCGCAGGTTCTACCAGATTTCATTGCAGAGTGGATGGAGCTACAAAACACGGGGCCTCCAGATTTATCGAGAACTTGGACCATAAACTTCGACGGGTCCAAACGATTGGGAGGTGCTGGAGCAGGCGTGATATTAGTATCACCTGAAGGCGATAAGTTGAAATACGTTTTACGGATGACGTTCCCGAACGCGTCTAACAATGAAGCAGAATATGAAGCTCTCATACACGGGATGAAGATGGCTTGCGGTGCAACCCGATTGAAAATCTTCGGCGACTCACAATTGGTGGCACAGCAAGTTATGAACCAATGTGATGCGGTCAACGAAAGTATGATAGCATACAAAGAGGTGTACAATGAGCTGGAAAAATTGTTTGACGGATGCGAGGTAAACCACATCAGCAGGCTGAGTAACGATGAAGCCGATGTTCTTGCAAACATCGGGTCACAATGTCTCGCGATCCCTCCAGGCGTGTTTTGGGAAGAGATAAGCGAGAGATCAACAAAGCCAGCGAAAATAAAGAAGGAGAAAAAGAGAAATCCTCGAGTACCACCAAAGACCCAGTAGAAGAAGAAGAGCAGGAGCTAGTCATGATGGTGCAAATTCCATGGATGCAGGCTTATATATCATACATCCTAAGGAAAACAATACCCGACGACCCAGTTGAAGCAAGACGAATAATTAGGAGATCAAAAGCTTTTACTGTGGTAAAAGGGGAGTTGTACAAACGAAGCATTTCGGGCGTGCTACAGAGATGTGTTACACCCGAAGAAGGAAGAATCATCCTGAAAGATGTACACGAAGGAATATGCGGGCACCACGCGAGCAGCCGAGCTATCGCGGCTAAAGTTTTCAGAGCAGGATTTTATTGGTTAACAGCAATCGAGGACGCGAAGGAAATAGTGAGAACTTGCGACGCGTGCCAAAGATTTGCCGCCAAACCTCACTCTCCCGCAGCAGAACTTATGCCAATCCCACTGTCTTGGCCCTTTGCTCAATGGGGTCTCGACATGGTGGGAAAACTACACAAAGCTTCGCCAGGAGGATATGAGTATATGCTCGTTGCTGTCGACAAATTTACTAAATGGATAGAAGCAAAGCCGATAAATTCACCGGATGGCGCGTCGGCAATCAAGTTCGTGAAAAGCATCGTCTTTAGATTTGGAGTCCCTCACGCATTGTCACAGACAACGGCAGCAATTTTACGTCCAAGGAGTTCAAAGCATACTGCGCAGAAGTGGGCATCAAATTGAGTTTTGCGTCTGTTGCACATCCACAGACCAACGGTCAAGTCGAGAAGGCCAATGGCATCATCTGCAATGGTATCAAGAAGCGCCTGCTAGGACCGTTGGAAAAAGCTCGGCATACTTGGCCGGAGGAGTTGCCAAGTGTGTTGGAGTATTCGAACAACACCAAATACGGCGACGCAGAAACGCCGTTTTTCTGGTCCATGGAGCCGAAGCAGTCCTGCCGATAGAAATAGAGCATGATTCTCCAAGAGTCACAGAATATGATGAAGAAACTTCGAGAAAAGCTTTGGAGGATGATGTCGATGCACTTGATGAAGCTCGAGACGAAGTCCTGTCACGAGTCGCCAAATACCAACAGGACCTGAAAAACTACCACAGCCGACGATTGCGGCCAAGATCTTTCCAAGTTGGCGATTTGGTTTTGCGACTCAATCAAAAAAGCCATGAAAAACTCGAGTCACCATGGCTTGGACCCTACATCGTAACAGAAGTAATCGAAGGAGGAGCATACAGAATCAAGGACAAGAAGACGGGAATGCCGAGCCAAATCCTTGGAACGTGGCGCAGCTCGGGCGTTTTACGCTTAGATGCCGAAATATAGTCTCCTCTAAACATACAATGTACTGAAACGCCCGCGAGTTTTCAGACGCACTCTTTTCCTTTTTGGCACCGAGTGGGGCCGGAAAAGGTTTTTAATGAGGCGGGCTCGCGGTGCTGCAATATAATAAAGATAGTGGAATTATATATCTTTTTCTCGACAGGCTCGGGGGCTTCCTCCTAGACGCTACAATATATATATACAAAGTGTCGACAAATACAACTCGCAAAAATATCTCGCCTTGGTATAAAGTACCTCGCTAAGATAAAAATATCGACAAAATAGCGGTCAACATAAAGCTCGGAGACTCATACCCGCAAAAATAGCACAAAGTATAATTTATTTTGCCTTGGGACAACCTCGCATTATAAAAACAAAAATACTGCAATCAAAACGCCCGGGGGCTTGGCGGTAAAAATAAAAATATAGTGACTTTACAATACAGATCATATACACAAGAAACAATCTTCGGAACAAGTTTATCTTCAAGGATTTCCCAATATATTGTCTATGGTTAAGCGTTCATTATTTACAGCACGAGTGCTATGCTCAGCGTAGCTGCCCTTCACGAAGAATTCGGCATCCATCCGAAGAAGTTCATCCATCATATCTTCGGCAACAGGAGTAACAATATCATCATATTTGCCGAAGTTTCTCTTCCTCTTCGACATCTTGGCCAAGCACTTTGGAACAATTTGCCCCACGTCTAATTTCGGGTAGCAGATCTTTATCATAATCATAGCAAATCTTGCGCCAGCAGCCAATTGGGCCCGCACAAAGCCGTGGATCCGAGGAGCATCCCGAAACTTATCCATTAAAGCAGGAAGAGTCTCTGGCATCTTGTTCCGAGGAAACATAGTGCCATAGACCAGAGACAGAGTCCTTGTACAGAAGTCGAGATAATCGCGAACCTGGAGTGCGCGATCCTGAAACCTGACAATCTGCGAGTTCGTTCAGGTGTGCCCCAAAAACTTGAACCATGATCTTTGGCAAGACGAAGAAGCACATTGGATCGAGCTTCGACACGCTCATCTTCAATAGTAGCATCCAAAAAAGAACCAATTTTTTTTTACAAGATCCAGTGAGCAAAGAGAAGACAAGTAATAAGGAAAAGAAAAAGCATGACAACGATAATGAAGCATACCTTCCATATCCAAGCTAGCATCTGTCAACAGTTGAAGCATAAAATTTTCGCGGGTTGTAGCTGCAGCAGCTTCAGCAACAGCCGTCCTTTTCAGTTATGGCATCTTGAGCTTGTTGCAGCGCAATTTTTTCCCTTTTAGAAGATTTTCGAGATTGTTCCATGAGCATAAGTGATTGCTTCTTCGTGGTCTGAAGCTGTTGTCGAAGTTCTTCCAAATCTTCCGCCAAACTTTTACTCGAAGAATTTTCAGCAAATTCAACAGAGACAGGGGTTTTCTTCAAATGGGACGAAGGAAAAACTTCGGAAGGACCAGGAGTTGCCGTATAGTTGTCGAAAATTAACTGAAAACAGAAGTTTCGACATCAATCATCGAGCAAAGATAGATTTCCATTCATTCTCATAATATGTACATATCTATTACAAAAGAAGGACCTCTAGAGAACTACTGGAGCAATCATCGCCAAGAACACTACGGCGACAACGCCAAAAGGGGGAGATAAACTAAAAAAGAAAAAGCGAAGTGGTCTACTTGACCTCCGGCTTTGAAGAACTCGGAGCAGGTGCTGGCTTATATCCCAGAGTGGCGAGGATCTTCTTCGAATTGGGCTTTGCCGCTTTAATTAGCGACTGCCACTTCTTCGTCTCAATCTTCCCCGTGTCGCCAACCTTGGACCAGTCGATTTGTTGCTGACTTTCGGCAATCAAAGCCATGGTACCTTCGACGCCAACCTTTAGTCCTTCTTGACGAAGTTGGAGTCCAAGGTCTTCTTTGCCATTGAAGCACTGGGCAAGATCAATGAAAGTCGCAGGTTGCTCCTTTTTGTGGAAGAAATATGGGAAGAGCCGCGACAGGCCAGCTTCAGCTTCATCTAATCCGTTACGAGCTTCCGTCCCGTGAATTTCGAGGAGAGAAAGCGCATCGAGAAGCTCATCATCTTCAGGATTTTCCAGCTCATATTCTTGATGTGTCCTCCCTGCTTAAAGCATAAATACAAAGAAGGTTATCGAAAAGAAAAAAGGAGGGAGACCAAAACACGAAGTGAGAAAACACCAAGGGTGTGAGAACTTACTAACAAAACGTCGACTTTGAGTTTCTAGTCGACTGAGGATCTCTTCTTCTCGAGCAGAATGCTGAGCTACATTCTCCTCCAAGGCCCTTTTTGCGTCGCCGAGTCTTTTTTCAAGATCCTCGACAGTTTTTGTGTGCGTACTCTCGCTATGTTCTAACTCAATAGCGAGGGCATCAGCACGTTTGTTGGCTTCTGCCAGTTTCTCTGCCAACATAAAGACAGATAAGCACCGATAGTAACAGGAAAAACTCGACAAAGAAAGCTGGATAGAACGAGTAAGTACCTTCAAGTTCGCGGGCGTAATCACGGTACCCGATAAATTGGGTACCAAAGCGGACGAGCTCTTTCATAAAAGGCTGGAGAGATTACAATGAAAAAAGGATCAATATAGGAAGAAGCAAAAGTTGATATCAAGGAGAAAAAGAAGAAAATTTCAAGCAAAAAGTCAATACAGAACAATTTACCTCTTCCATCAGAGAAGTCGAGGAACAACCAGTTAATATGGTTGGTTCCTTGGTTGTTTCTACCCTAGCTCTCTTCGGGGAAGGAGCTTGGGGGCTTTGAGCTGGTCTTGGGTGTTCAAGGTTTTGCGGCGGAGGGGAAGCTTCGTCGCCATCAGGACGAGCTTCTGAAACAACCAAAGTATGAGACGTGCTCGTTCGAGCAGTCTCGTCAACAGGTGCATCTTCCTCTTCATCGTCACTGTCATAAATATAGCGACAAGATAAAATAGCAAGCTCAAAAACATCGACAAAGGGAAAATACAGTACATAGCAATTCCAAAAAACTTACGAGCTGACGAGTGCAGCACCGTAAAGATCCAAAGTTTCTTCCTCGGCATCGAGTGCAGATTTTCCGGCATGGGAAGTATTAACTTTGGAGGTGCCGGAGTCAATGGCTTCATCCCTTTTCCTTTTGCCCTTTGGAGAAGCAGCAGGAAGAGATGAGCGCGTCGACGAAGAAACTTCTGCCTCAGTCTCTTTTTCAAGAGAAGCCGCAGATTTATGGGAATCCCCGGCTCCACTTTCAGGGCGAGAAGTACCCTGGTTGTCGTCGGTGACAACAGCCCGTTCTTCGACTTCCCCACCTTCGGGAAGGGGAGGAAGAGAGGACAGAACAAGGTGACCCTGTAGAAAGTAAAGAAAATCGACAAAACAGTTATATTTCCCTATAAGTAAAAATAGTCGACATAAAAATTCGGGAAGAAGGAATAATAGTGGTGAAGAACAAAATACCTTGGGAAGAGGATTGGCGCGACAAAATGGCGCAACCTTGCAAGAAGTTGGAATGGTGTCCTTCTTGCTAAGCTTGGAGATTCTTCGGATTAGTTTCTCCAAATCTTTTGCAGAAAGTTCTGTGGAGAGCTTCTCGACATCTTCATCTCCAGCGTACATCCAAAGGGGATTTTTTCGAGCCTGCAGAGGCTGCATTCTAATCCTAAGAAAGTAAGCTGTGATTTGGATACCCGAAAGCTCCTTGCCTCGGGTAGTCTGAAGTTCACGGATGCGAGTCATCAGCGCCTCTATCGCCAATTTCTCTTCTTCAGAAGCTTCGGCATCCCAGGAGCGGCGGCGAAGAATTTTGGCCTTTCCGTCAAAAGGGGCGATGTTGTACTCCATCGAGTCAGAACTTTCTTCGTGCACATACAGCAACCTCTTGCGCCAGCCTTGGACAGAGTCAGGAAATTTGACGTCGAAGTAATCGACGTCAGAACGAACACAGATGACGATGCCGCCAATATTATAGGCGACGTCGTGAGAGCCATTACGGCGGAGGCAAAGATGCGTTTCCACAGAGCCTAGTTAGGTTGGACTCCGAGAAAGCATTCGCACAATGTGATAAAAATCGACACGTGCAAGATGGAATTGGGCGTCAGCTGATGAAGCTGAAGCCCATAAACAAAAAGAAGACCCCGGAGAAACGAAACTAACCCGATACTCCATCGGAGGAGAAAGACCGCGGATAAGATGGTCAACGAAACTAACCCGATACTCCATCGGAGGCTTGGGGTAGCTTTCCTCGCGGGGGAAGCGCAGTGCATCCTTCTTTTTGGTGAATCCCAACCTCTTCAGCAGGTTCATGTCTTGATTGGAGATCTTGGATCTCTCCCACTCCAGATCTTCGGCGGCCATTGGAGGTTGTTGGAGCGCTGGAGTATGCGTGTCGTGGGGAAGATGAATCCCACTAGAGGAGAGTAGAACAGCACAGGCTTGGAGGAGCGCACGAGGCAATGAGCGCAATGGAGGATTTTTGGCAGAGGCGCAGATGGGCGGAGTGAGCGAAAGTGACAGAGGAAGAAGATGATGGAATTAAATAGAGGTGCGGTGAATCGATGCAGCCATTCGATGAAAAATTTATGGCGTAGATGGACTACACGTGGACAAGGGGTAAAAATGGCTTTTCACTGAGAAAAGAAACGACAGAGGACACAATACGTGCGCCAGAAAAAGTGGAGGACGTGTGTCCCCCACTTGCACGACGTGTCAATCAGGTGGGGAATTTGGACCCACAAGGCAGTGAGAGGAGCGGTTTTCGCATGTTTCCAATACAGAAATCGTGGCTATCATCAGCATGACGTCATGGTAAAAGAAAAGCTCGACTATGAAGCTGGAAGAGATTATCGACAACGCAAGATTATTTCGAGAGCCTTTGATCAATTACAAGTTTTTGCTCAAACGCTCGGGGGCTACTTTGGGAAAACAGAAAATGTCGAGTATGACAAGATAGAAATGGCGAGAGCCTATGACCAAATGCAAGCATTTGTTCATAGCCTCGGGGGCTACTCCCATCGGGAGCGCTGGTCGCGCACCCGATAGATACAAAAATATCGAGAAAGATTATAAATATAGCGGCAGAGGATACTAATCTGTGGAGCCTACACCCAAGCACAAGTTCTTGGCTGTAGCCTCGGGGGCTACTCCCATCGGGAACGCTGTTCGCGTACCCGATGAATCTTGATTAAAATAAAGAAACAGAAGTAAGTATATTTCGAGTTACACAGATAACTCTACATATACTCCCATCGGGAAGGCAAAATAAGTCATCAAATATGACTCGATAAAATGTGCTATTCCAACAGCCGAAAAGCACTCGACAATATATTCTCGGAGCGCTAAAAGTCGCGATAAAATCTCTGAATGCCGCAAAACTTTGCGAAGGTAAGACCCCAGATCCGTTCGAGCGGCGTGGCACCGTCTCTGACGGCGGATTGCTACTTTTTCCGTATCAACAGATGCGAAGAAAAATCCTAACGGACGCGTTAGGTACCCGATAAAATATGACGGGACTCGACAGAATGGTAAGACCTTAAGCGGCACTGTCGAAGTTTACACCAGTATCCCGAGATCATGTCCAGGGACGTGATCTTGAAGTAGGTTTTGCGGATTGCCACTAGAGCAGTTAACTAGTACCTGATCAGTCAGATGAACTAGCCCTAACTACCGTTATCCCTGTACAAAATAGTGTTTGCATATCGAAAGATTATGTAATGAGTAAAGTTGGAGATTTTCCCTGATTCTTCGATTCAAGAAAAATCTCGGGGGCTACTGACATAGGCATCCCCAATGGGCATGCCAAAGATGGTACCCGGGGTTTACTAAAGGCCCAGGACTCGAAGAATAAGAAGACTTGGAAGCCTATTTAGTGTTAAGGAAAGATAGTTTGTATTAGGAAAGATAGAGATTTGTAATCTTACGGGGTGGGTACGAAACCCTCCCGAACTTTGTAACTTGTGTATTATGAAACCCTCGGCTCCGCCCTCTATATAAGGGGGAGTCGAGGGACGAAGCAAGGATCGAATCTATTGTCAACATAACCCTAGTTTTCACAATCGTCGAGTACTTTTCGCCTGAAACCTTCGAGATCTACTTGCCCTCTACTTCTAGCAAAACCCTAGTCTACAATCTGTAGGCATTGACAAATTAATCCTTTGTCACCGCCGGGACGGGGAAGTGCCCCCGGAAGGCTCCTCCATCGACACCACTGCCATCTTCATCAATGTTGCTGCTCCCATGAGGAGGGAGTAGTTCTCCATTGAGGCTCGGGGCTGTACCGGTAGCTATGTGGTTCATCTCTCTCTATGTACTTCAATACAATAATCTCATGAGCTCCCTTACATGATTGAGATTCATATGATGATGCTTGTAATCTAGATGTCATTATGCTAGTCAAGTGGGTTTTACTTATGTGATCTCCGGAGACTCCTTGTCCCACGTGTGTAAAGGTGACAGTGTGTGCACCGTGTGGGTCTCTTAGGCTATATTTCACAGAATACTTATTCACTGTTATGAATGGCGTAGTGAAGTGCTTATTTATATCCCTTTATGATTGCAATGTGTTTTGTATCACTATTTATCTATGTGCTACTCATGTGATGTTATTAAAGTAGTCTATTCCTCCTGCATGGTGTAATGGTGACAGTGTGTGCATCGTGTAGTTCTTGTCGTAGATTATGATCATGATCTCTTGTAGGTTGTGGAGTTAATTGTCGCTATGATAGTATTGATGTGATCTATGCCTCCTTCGTAGTGTGATGGTGACAGTGTGCATGCTATGTTAGTACTTGGTCTATTTTGCAAAGATCTATTATACTCTAAGGTTACTTAAACATGAATATCGAATGTTGTGGCGCTTGTTAACTCCGGCATTGAGGGTTCGTGTAATCCTACACAATTAGTGGTGTTCATTATCAAACAAGAGTATATGTAGCACAAAGGAAAGAGAACTTAATTATTATGTGATCAATGTTGAGAGTGTCCACTAGTGAAAGTATGATCCCTAGGCCTTGTTTCCACCACAAAGAATCGCTTCCCACGCTAGCAATCTATTTTCTGGCGCCGCTTGTTTACTGTTTTACTGCATCTTTACTTTCTGCACTATTACCACCATCTATACCACCTGTGTTTTACTATCTCTTCGCCGAACTAGTGCACCTGTACATCTGACAAGTGTATTTGGTGTGTTGGGGACACAAGAGACTTCTTGCTTTGTGTTGCAGGGTTGCTTGAGAGGGATATCTTTGACCTCTTCCTCCCCGAGTTCGATAAACCTTGGGTGATCCACTTAAGGGAAAACTTGCTGCTGTTCTACAAACCTCTGCTCTTGGAGGCCCAACACTGACAGAAAAGAAGCGTGAGTAGACATCAAGATATTTTCTGGCGCCGTTGCCGGGGAGGAAAGGTAAAAGGTACTCACACTCCGGATCTCGGCTACTAAGCTATTTTCCGGCGCCGTTGTAAGTACTCGAAGCTATTTCCTTTAGATCCTGCAATTGCATCTTTTGGTTTCTTGTTTACACTAGTTAGGCATAATGGACAACAATGAGCTTCTTATTCTATTTCCTGATTTAAGACATGGATTGTTTGCTGCGAAAATTAAAAAACCTATGGAATCTTATTTGCATGCTGGTAACAATGATATTAGTATGAACGCTTTGAACACCATTGTTGTTAATGATATGGAAAATTCTAAGCTTGGGGAAGCTGGTTTTGATGAGCATGATATTTTTAGTCCCCCAAGCATTGAGGAGGAAATTTTCTTTGATGATACTTTGCCTCCTATTTATGATGATTATAATGATAGTGGTCTTTTGGTGCCGCCTACTATGGAGAGTAAATGTTATTATGATTATACTATGCCTCCTACACTTGATGAGAATGATAATGATAGCTACTTTGTTGAATTTGCTCCCACTACAACTAATAAAATTGATTATGCTTATGTGGAGAGTAATAATTTTATGCATGTGGCTCATGACAAGAATTTTTTATGTGATAGTTATATTGTTGAGTTTGCTCATGATGCTACTGAAAGTTATTATGAGAGAGGAAAATATGGTTGTAGAAATTTTCATGTTACTAAAACACCTCTCTATGTGCTGAAAGTTTTGAAGCTACACTTGTTTTGTCTTCCTATGCTTGCCACTATACTCTTCATGAACTTGTTTATTTACAAGATTCCTATGCATAGGAAGCATGTTAGACTTAAATGTGTTTTGAATTTGCCTCTTGATGCTCTCTTTTGCTTCAAATACTATTTCTTGCGAGTGCATCATTAAAACTGAGCCCATCTTAATGGCTATAAAGAAAGAACTTCTTGGGAGATAACCCATGTGTTTATTTTGCTACAGTACTTTTATTTTGTATTTGTGTCTTGGAAGTTGTTACTACTGTAGCAACCTCTCCTTATCTTAGTTTTGTTGCATTGTTGTGCCAAGTAAAGTCTTTGATAGTAAGGTTCATACTAGATTTGGATTACTGCGCAGAAACAGATTTCTTGCTGTCACGAATCTGGGCCTCATTCTCTGTAGGTAACTCAGAAAATTATGCCAATTTACGTGAGTGATTCTCAGATATGTACGCAACTTTCATTCAATTTGAGCATTTTCATCTGAGCAAGTCTGGTGCCATTTTAAAATTCGTCTTTACGGACTGTTCTGTTTTGACAGATTCTGCCTTTTATTTCGCATTGCCTTTTTTGTGTTGGATGGATTTCTTTGTTCCATTAACTTTCAGAAGCTTTGTGCAATGTCCAGAAGTGTTAAGAATTATTGTGTCACCTCTGAACATGTGAATTTTGATTATGCACTAACCCTCTAATGAGTTTGCTTGAAGTTTGGTGTGAGAAGTTTTCAAGGGTCAATAGAAGAGGATGATATACTATGATCAAGAAGAGTGAAAGGTCTAAGCTTGGGGATGCCCCGGTGGATCATCCCTGCATATTTTAAGAAGACTCAAGCATCTAAGCTTGGGGATGCCCAAGGCATCCCCTTCTTCATCGACAACTTATCAGGTTTCTTCTAGTGAAACTATATTTTTATTCCGTCACATCTTATGTATTTTACTTGGAGCGTCTGTGTGCTTTTATTTTTATTTTTGTTTTGTTATCTTAGTTCTCTGAATAAGTTCATCCTTGTGTGGGAGAGAGACACGCTCCGTTGGTTCATATGAACACATGTGTTCTTAGCTTTTAATGTTCAAGGGCGAAAGTTGATCGCTTCACTTGTTGTTATATGGTTGGAAACAGAAAATGCTACATGTAGTAATTGGTAAAATGTCTTGGATAATGTGATACTTGGCAATTGTTGTGCTCATGTTTAAGCTCTTGCATCATATACTTTGCACCCATTAATGAAGAAATACATAGAGCTTGCTAAAATTTGGTTTGCATATTTGGTCTCTCTAAGGTCTAGATAATTTCTAGTATTTAGTTTTGAACAACAAGGAAGACGGTGTAGAGTCTTATAATGTTTACAATATATCTTTTATGTGAGTTTTGCTGCACCGTTCATCCTTGAGTTTGCTTCAAATAACCTTGCTAGCCTAAACCTTGTATCGAGAGGGAATACTTCTCATGCATCCAAAATCCTTGAGCCAACCACTATGCCATTTGTGTCCACCATACCTACCTACTACATGGTATTTCTCCGCCATTCCAAAGTAAATTTCTTGAGTGCTACCTTTAAAATTCCATCATTCGCCTTTGCAATATATAGCTCATGGGACAAAATAGCCTTAAAAACTATTGTGGTATTGAATATGTACTTATGCACTTTATCTCTTATTAAGTTGCTTGTTGTGCGATAACCATGCTTCGGGGACGCCATCAACTATTCTTTGTTGAATATCATGTGAGTTGCTATGCATGTCCGTCTTGTCTGAAGTAAGAGAGATCTACCACCTTAATGGTTGGAGCATGCATATTGTTAGAGAAGAACATTAAGCCGCTAACTAAAGCCATGAATCATGGTGGAAGTTTCAGTTTGGACATATATCCTCAATCTCATATGAGAATATTAACTTGCCACATGCTTATGCATTAAAGAGGAGTCCATTATCTGTTGTCCATGTTGTCCCGGTATGGATGTCTAAGTTGAGAATAATCAAAAGCGAGAAATCCAAAATGCGAGCTTTCTCCTTAGACCTTTGTACAGGTGGCATGGAGGTACCCCTTTGTGACACTTGGTTAAAACATGTGTATTGCGATGATCCGGTAGTCCAAGCTAATTAGGACAAGGTGCGGGCACTATTAGTATACTATGCATGAGGCTTGCAACTTGTAAGATATAATTTACATAATACATATGCTTTATTACTAACGTTGACAAAATTGTTTCATGTTTTCAAAATAAAAGCTCTAGCACAAATATAGCAATCGATGCTTTCCTCTTTGAAGGGCCTTTCTTTTACTTTTATGTTGAGTCAGTTCACCTATTTCTCTCCACCTCAAGAAGCAAACACTTGTGTGAACTGTGCATTGATTCCTACATACTTGCATATTGCACTTGTTATATTACTTTACATTGACACTATCCATGAGATATACATGTTATAAGTTGAAAGCAACCGCTGAAACTTAATCTTCTTTGTGTTGCTTCAATACCCTTACTTTGATTTATTGCTTTATGAGTTAACTCTTATGCAAGACTTATTGATGCTTGTCTTGAAGTACTATTCATGAAAAGTCTTTGCTTTATGATTCATTTGTTTACTCATGTCATTACCATTGTTTTTTATCGCTGCATTCATTACATATGCTTACAATAGTATGATCAAGGTTATGATGGCATGTCACTTAAGAAATTATCATTGTTATCGTTTACCTACTCGAGGACGAGTAGGAACTAAGCTTGGGGATGCTGATACGTCTCCAACGTATCTATAATTTCTTATGTTCCATGCTACTTTATTGATGATATTTACATGTTTTATGCATACTTTATGTCATATTTATGCGTTTTACGGAACTAACCTATTGACGAGATGCCGAAGTGCCAGTTCCTGTTTTCTGCTGTTTTTGGTTTCAGAAATCCTAGTAAGGAAATATTCTCAATCGGACGAAATCAACGCCCAGCATCTTAGAATCCCGGGAGCTTCGAACACCCGAGAGCGCGAGAGAGGGGCCAGGGGCCCACATGGTGGCGGCGCGGCCAGATGGGGGCGCGCCGCCCTAGTGTCCGTGGCCCCAGGACCTCCTCGACCTTGCCCTTTCGCCTATATAAGGTCCCTGACCTAAAACCCCGAGGAGAATAAGCCACGGTACGCGAAACCTTCCAGCCGCCGCCATCGCGAAGCCAAGATCCGGGGGACAGGAGTCTCTGTTCCGGCACGCGCGCCGGACGGGGAAGTGCCCCCGGAAGGCTCCTCCATCGACACCACTGCCATCTTCATCAACACTGCTGCTCCCATGAGGAGGGAGTAGTTCTCCATTGAGGCTCGGGGCTGTACCGGTAGCTATGTGGTTCATCTCTCTCCTATGTACTTCAATACAATAATCTCATGAGCTGCCTTACATGATTGAGATTCATATGATGATGCTTGTAATCTAGATGTCATTATGCTAGTCAAGTGGGTTTTACTTATGTGATCTCCGGAGACTCCTTGTCCCACGTGTGTAAAGGTGACAGTGTGTGCACCGTGTGGGTCTCTTAGGCTATATTTCACAGAATACTTATTCACTGTTATGAATGGCGTAGTGAAGTGCTTATTTATATCCCTTTATGATTGCAATGTGTTTTGTATCACTATTTATCTATGTGCTACTCATGTGATGTTATTAAAGTAGTCTATTCCTCCTGCATGGTGTAATGGTGACAGTGTGTGCATCGTGTAGTTCTTGTCGTAGATTATGATCATGATCTCTTGTAGATTGTGGAGTTAATTGTCGCTATGATAGTATTGATGTGATCTATGCCTCCTTCGTAGTGTGATGGTGACAGTGTGCATGCTATGTTAGTACTTGGTCTATTTTGCAAAGATCTATTATACTCTAAGGTTACTTAAACATGAATATCGAATGTTGTGGCGCTTGTTAACTCCGGCATTGAGGGTTCGTGTAATCCTACACAATTAGTGGTGTTCATTATCAAACAAGAGTATATGTAGCACAAAGGAAAGAGAACTTAATTATTATGTGATCAATGTTGAGAGTGTCCACTAGTGAAAGTATGTCCCTAGGCCTTGTTTCCACCACAAAGAATCGCTTCCACGCTAGCAATCTATTTTCTGGCGCCGCTTGTTTACTGTTTTACTGCATCTTTACTTTCTGCACTATTACCACCATCTATACCACCTGTGTTTTACTATCTCTTCGCCGAACTAGTGCACCTGTACATCTGGCAAGTGTATTTGGTGTGTTGGGGACACAAGAGACTTCTTGCTTTGTGTTTGCAGGGTTGCTTGAGAGGGATATCTTTGACCTCTTCCTCCCTAAGTTCGATAAACCTTGGGTGATCCACTTAAGGGAAAACTTGCTGCTGTTCTACAAACCTCTGCTCTTGGAGGCCCAACACTGTCTACAGGAAAAGAAGCGTGAGTAGACATCAGTGTTTAGCTTTCAACCTTGTCATTTACTTTTGACGGACTCTCATATGGATTAGTGGCACATCCGCTTATCCAATAATTTTGCAAAAAGAGCTGGCAATGGGATTCCCAGTCCCAAATTAATTAACTTAAATAGACACTCCTCCATGGTTTGTGATTGTTGGACGGCACCCGAAGGATTCGGTTAGCCATGGCTTGTGTAAGCAAAGGTTGGGGGAGTGTCATCATCATAATAAAACTTAAATAAAAAGGCACTCCTTCATGGTATGTGATTGTTGGCAGGCACCCGAGGATTCGGTTAGCCATGGTTTGTGTAAGAAAGGTTGGAAGGAGTGCCACATAAACATACAAATAATTCATGGGAGCCTCTCTTGGGAGTCCGGTTGACGAGGTAGTTAGTGTACCCATTACCATTCGTTGACAACAACAAGCACCTCTCAAAATAATTTTACTCCTGTTTTAAAAATGAAAAGCTCTAGCGCATGTTAATCCCTGCTTCCCTCTGCGAAGGGTCAATCTTTTACTTTTATGTTGTGTCTCCATTCTTTCTTTGAGCACTATCTTGAGAGCACAACTGTCATTCTTAGTATAATATGCTTGTCTCAAAATATGATTGATTGTGGTATAACTTTGATGCTTTTATCTTTGACAATCACTACTTCTAGTCTTTCTATGAACTCCAGAGGTGCCTGGGCATTTATGTTTTGACGATCAAATATGGGCAAGCGAGAGACCACTTTATCATACTCTCTTATGAACATTGCAATCCTGCTTATATACATGAATCATGATGCTTATTATTAATTGTTGGTACCTAGCTCTCCATGATTTACATAGCTGTTGGATGATCTTATTTGCATGTATCTCATTATGAACTGCTTAAGTGTTAGCCATAGCATGAGAATATATACATCATATGAGCAAATGTGTTCGTGAAAGTTCTTTTATCGCTCAGTTGTTAACTGAATTGCTTGAGGACAAGCAATAAGCTAAGCTTGGGGGAGTTGATACGTCCAAAATGTATCTACTTTCCCGAACACTTTTGCTATTGTTTTGCCTCTAATTGTGTATTTTGGATACAACTAACACGGACTAACGCTGTTTTCAGCAGAATTGCTCGTGTCTCGTTTTTGTGCAGAAATCCAACTTTCGGGAAAACCTCGGAATTTATACAGAAGGCCCTATTTTCCCGAATATTGGCGGAGCCAGAAGGGCAAGCCAGGTGGGGGCACGAGGGCCCCACACACTAGGCCGGCGCGGCCCAGGAGGGGCCCGCGGCCCTAGTGTGTGGCGGCCTCGGCTGGCCCCGAGGCCCTCCTTCGGACTACTATCGCCCTCGACCTAAAAACGCACGGGGAGAAGTCGCGAGAAACCCTCCGGAGAGCCGCCACATCGCGAAACTCCGTCTCGGGAGCCGAAGTCTCCGTTCGGCACTCCGCGGACGAGGAATTGGAGGAGATCTTCACGCCATCACCACCAACGCCTCTCCATCAACCAGCCATGTTTCCCCCATCCATGTGTGAGTAATTCCCCGCTGTAGGCTGAAGGGGATGGTAGGGATTGGATGAGATTGGTCATGTAATAGTCATAAGATTGTTAGGGCATAGTGCCTAGTATCCGTAGATGTCACTTTTATGATATTGTTGCAACTTGTTATGCTTAATGCTTGTCACTAGGGCCCGAGTGCCATGATCTCAGATCTGAACATGTTATTGATTCATGAAGATATTCGTTGTTTATGATCTTACCTGCAAGTTGTATACACGTTGCTGTCCGGAACCAATGGCCCCGAAGTGACAGAAATCGGGACAACCGGAGGGAATGGTAGTGATGTGAGGATCACATGTGTTCACGGAGTGTTAATGCTTTGCTCCGCTCTATTAAAAGTACCTTAATTTCCATAGTTTCCCTAGAGGCCCGGCTGCCACCGGCTGGTAGGACAAAAGATGTTGTGCAAGTTTCTCATTGCGAGCACGTACGACTAAATATGGAACACATGCCTATTGATTGATTAGTACTTGGATACCGTTTTATTATTATCTGCAAATGCCCCTGCTTTGATTGTTATATGAGTTTCTCTCATCCATGCAACGCCCGTTAATCCGTCCCTGTGCCTACGTATTTTAATCCTCTGTTTTACTATAATCACTACTGCTGTCTTTATTTCACCGCTGTTATTTCACTATTCCTACTGCTATAAACTGTTACCATAAACTCTTGCGAGCAAGTCTGTTTCAGGTGCAGCTGAATTGACAACTCCGCTGTTAAGGCTTACAAGTATTCTTTGTCTCCCCTTGTGTCGAATCAATAAATTGGGTAATACTTCCCTCGAAGACTGTTGCGATCCCCTATACTTGTGGGTCATCAGGCTAAATACATAAGTGAGCCAATGATTTGAGAATATCTCAATTGATCTCTAGCAGCTCTTTTGTTCTTTCGAATTAGCACACTAGGATCATAAGGCGTTGGAGAAGACTTGCAGTCGCTATACCCGAAGCGACTCAAAATCTTTTCCACATAGTGGGATTGAAGCAATGTAATCCCACCATCGTCATCCTTGAGAAGCTTGATGTTTAAGATTACATCAGCTACTCCTAAGTCCTTCATCTCAAAGCAACGAGATAGGAACTCTTTGACCTCCTTAATGACAATAAGGCTAGTCCCAAATATCAACATGTCATCAAAATAGAGACAAAGGATAACTCCCTCGCCCCCACCATAGCGATAGTATACACACTTGTCAGCTTCGTTTACAATAAATCCTTCAGCGGTTAAGGTTCTTTCGAACTTCTCATGCCACTGCTTAGTTGTTTGCTTAAGACCATACAAAGACTTCAACAACTTACACACCTTTCCCTCTTGACCATCTACTACAAATCCATCAGGCTGCTCCATATAAATTTTCTCATCGAGCTCTCCATTTAGAAAACCTATCTTAACATCCATTTGATGAATGAGAAGACCATGTGAGGCAGCCAAGGAAAGTAGTACTCAAATAGTGGTCAGTCGAGCTACATGTGAGTATGTATCAAAGAAGTCTTCGCCTTCTTTCTGAGTATAACCCTTGGCCACAAGTCGTGCCTTGTACTTTTCAATAGTACCATCGGGCCTAAGCTTTTTCTTGAACACCCACTTGCATCCTACAGGTTTGCACCCATAAGGACGATCAGTAACCTCCCAAGTTCCATTAGCTAAGATGGAATCCATCTCGCTACGGACAGCTTCCTTCCAGTAGTCAGCATCCTGAGATGCATAGGCTTCTGAAATAGAAGTGGGAGTATCATCCACGAGGTACACAATGAAATCATGGCCAAAGGACTTTGCAGTCCTCTGTCTCTTGCTCCTTTTGGGAGCTTCATTTTCATCCTCCACGGGATTATCATAGTGTTCTATCGCAATGGTAGGTTCAGGAATTGTAACTAACTCCTGACTTGATGAACTAGGCATCTCCTGATTTGATGAGCTAGACTTGTCTTTCATGGGAAAGATGTCCTCAAAGAAAGTCGCATCATTCGACTCCATAATTGTACCAACATGCATGTCGGATACCTCAGACTCTCCATGTTCCATGTTCCATGCTTGTTTTATGACAATACCTACATGTTTTGTTCACACTTTATGATGTTTTGATGCGTTTTCCGGAACTAACCTATTGACGAGATGCCGGTGCGTTCTGTTTTTACTGCTTTTGGTTTCAGAAATCCTAGTAAGGAAATATTCTCGAATCGGACGAAATCAACGCCCAGACCTATTTTCACCGGAAGCTTCGAACACCCGAGAGGGACGGAGGGGGGCCACGGGGCCCCACACACTAAGGCGGCGCGCCGAGGGGCGCCGGCTGTGTCTGGCCCCACCAGGGCCCCTCCGAGGCTCCCCTTTCGCCTATAAGCTCCCGACCTAAAACCCCGATAGGAATAAGCCACGGTACGAGAAAAGTTCCAGAGCCGCCGCCATCGCGAAGCCAAGATCCTGGGGACAGGAGTCTCTGTTCCGGCACGCCGCCGGGACGGGGAAGTGCCCCCGGAAGGCTTCTCCATCGACACCACTGCCATCTTCACCGCCATCTTCATCACCGCTGCTCCCATGAGGAGGGAGTAGTTCTCCATCGAGGCTCGGGGCTGTACCGGTAGCTATGTGGTTCATATCTCTCCTATGTACTTCAATACAATAATCTCATGAGCTGCCTTACATGATTGAGATTCATATGATGATGCTTGTAATCTAGATGTCATTATGCTAGTCAAGTGGGTTTTACTTATGTGATCTCCGGAGACTCCTTGTCCCACGTGTGTAAAGGTGACAGTGTGTGCACCGTGTGGGTCTCTTAGGCTATATTTCACAGAATACTTATTCACTGTTATGGATAGCATATTGAAGTTCTTATTTATATCCCTTTATGATTGCAATGTGTTTTGTATCACTATTTATCTATGTGCTACTCATGTGATGTTATTAAAGTAGTCTATTCCTCCTGCATGGTGTAATGGTGACAGTGTGTGCATCGTGTAGTTCTTGTCGTAGATTATGATCATAATCTCTTGTAGGTTATGGAGTTGATTATCGCTATAATAGTATTGATGTGATCTATGCCTCCTTCATAGTGTGATGGTGACAGTGTGCATGCTATGTTAGTACTTGGTCTATTTTGCAAAGATCTATTATGCTCTAAGGTTACTTAAATATGAATGCTGAATGTTGTGGCGCTTGTTAACTCCGGCTTGAGGGAGCTCTTGTAGCCCTACACAATTAGTGGTGTTCATCATCCAACAAGAGTATATGTAGCACAAGGAAGAGAACTTATTTATTATGTGATCAATGTTGAGAGTGTCCACTAGTGAAAGTATGATCCCTAGGCCTTGTTTCCACCACAAAGAATTGCTTCCTACGCCAGCAAGCTATTTTCCGGCGCCGCTTGTTTACTGTTTTACTGCATCTTTACTTTCTGCAATATTACCACCATCTATACCACCTATGTTTTACTATCTCTTCGCCGAACTAGTGCACCTATACATCGACAAGTGTATTAGGTGTGTTGGGGACACAAGAGACTTCTTGTATCGTGATTGCGGGGTTGCTTGAGAGGGATATCTTTGACCTCTTCCTCCCTGAGTTCGATAAACCTTGGGTGATCCACTTAAGGGAAAACTTGCTGCTGTTCTACAAACCTCTGCTCTTGGAGGCCCAACACTGTCTACAGGAAAAGAAGCGTGAGTAGACATCAAGCTATTTTCTGGCGCCGTTGCCGGGGAGGAAAGGTAAAAGGTACTCACACTCCGGATCTCGGCTACTAAGCTATTTTCCGGCGCCGTTGTAAGTACTCGAAGCTATTTCCTTTAGATCCTGCAATTGCATCTTTTGGTTTCTTGTTTGCACTAGTTAGGCATAATGGAAAGTAACAATGAGCTTCTTATTCTATTTCCTGAGTTAAGACATGGATTGTTTGCTGCGAAAATTAAAAAACCTATGGAATCTTATTTGCATGCTGGTAGCAATGATATTAGTATGAACGCTTTGAACACCATTGTTGTTAATGATATGGAAAATTCTAAGCTTGGGGAAGCTGGTTTTGATGAGCATGATATTTTTAGTCCCCCAAGCATTGAGGAGAAAATTTTCTTTGATGATACTTTGCCTCCTATATTTGATGATGAGAATAATAATGATAGCTACTTTGTTGAATTTGCTCCCACTACAACTAATAAAATTGATTATGCTTATGTGGAGAGTAATAATTTTATGCATGAGACTCATGATAAGAATGCTTTATGTGATAGTTATATTGTTGAGTTTGCTCATGATGCTACTGAAAGTTATTATGAGAGAGGAAAATATGGTTGTAGAAATTTTCATGTTACTAAAACACCTCTCTATGTGCTGAAATTTTTGAAGCTACACTTGTTTTGTCTTCCTATGCTTGCCACTATACTCTTCATGAACTTGTTTATTTACAAGATTCCTACGCATAGGAAGCATGTTAGACTTAAATGTGTTTTGAATTTGCCTCTTGATGCTCTCTTTTGCTTCAATACTATTTCTTGCGAGTGCATCATTAAAACTGCTGAGCCCATCTTAATGGCTATAAAGAAAGAACTTCTTGGGAGATAACCCATGTGTTTATTTTACTACAGCAATTTTTGTTTTGTTGAGTCTTGGAAGTTGTTTACTACTGTAGCAACCTCTCCTTATCATGTTTTTGTGCCAAGTAAAGTCTCTATGGTAAAGTTGATGCTAGATTTGGATTGCTGCGCAGAAACAGATTTGCTGTCTGTCACGAATTTGAGCAGAAGTCTCTGTAAAAAAATCAAAATAATCTGCAAATTTACGTGTGTGATCCTCAGATATGTACGCAACTTTCATTAGTTTTGAGTTTTTCCGTTTGAGTAAGTTAAGTGCCCCTTCCAGGTTCGTCTTTACGGACTGTTCTGTTTTTGACAGATTCTGCCTTTTATTTCGCATTGCCGCTTTTGCTATGTTGAATGGGTTTCTTTGTTCCATTAACTTTCAGAAGTTTTGTGCAATGTCCAGAAGTGTTAAGAATGATTGTGTCACCTCTGAACTTGTGAATTTTTGATTGTGCACTAACCCTGTAATGAGTTTGCTTGAAGTTTGGTGTGGCAGAAGTTTTCAAGGGTCAATAGAAGAGGGTGATATAATGTGATCGAGAAGAGTGAAAGGTCTAAGCTTGGGGATGCCCGGTGGTTCATCCCTGCATATTTTAAGAAGACTCAAGCATCTAAGCTTGGGGATGCCCAAGGCATCCCCTTCTTCATCGACAACTTATCAGGTTTCTTCTAGTGAAACTATATTTTTATTCATCACATCTTATGTATTTTACTTGGAGCGTCTGTGTGCTTTTATTTTTGTTTTGTTATCTTAGTTCTCTGAATAAATTCATCCTTGTGTGGGAGAGAGACACGCTCCGCTTTTTCATATGAACATATGTGTTCTTAGCTTTTAATGTTCAAGGGCGAAAGTTGATCGCTTCACTTGTTGCTATTTGGTTGGAATCAGAAAATGCTTCATATGATCTTGAATAACTTGATACTTGGCAATTGTTTTGAGCTCTCATAAATCATGTTTAAGCTCTTGCATCATGTAGTTTAAATCTAGTAATGGAGAACTACTGTAGAGCTTGTTGAAATTTGGTTTGCATGATTGGTCTCTCTAAGGTCTAGATATTTTCTGGTAAAAGTGTTTGAGCAACAAGGAAGACAGTAGAGAGTCTTATAATGCTTGCAATATGTTCTTATGTAAGTTTTGCTGTACCGGTTTATACTTGTGTTTGCTTCAAACAACCTTGCTAGCCTAAGCCTTGTACTAAGAGGGAATGCTTCTCGTGCATCCAAAACCTTGAGCGAAAACCCATGCCATTTGTGTCCACCATATCTGCCTACTATGTGGTATTTCCTGCCATTCCAAGTAAATACTTCATGTGCTACCTTTAAACAATTCAAAAGCTATTATCTCTTATTTGTGCCAATGTTTTATAGCTCATGAGGAAGTATGTGGTGTTTTATCTTTCGATCTTGTCATTTACTCCTGACAGACTTTCACAATGGACTAGTGGCTCATCCGCTTATCCAATAATTTTGCAAAAAGAGCTGGCAATGAGGTTCTCAGCCTCAATTAATTAACTTGCATTAATAATTCTCTTCACATGTTTTGCTCTGATCTACCAGTAAGCAACTTAATTTGCAAATAGACACTCCACCATGGTATGTGAATGTTGGAAGGCACCCGAGGATTCGGTTAGCCATGGCTTGTGTAAGCAAAGGTTGGGGGAGTGTCATCTAATAAATAAAACTAAAGTACATGTGTAAACAAAAGAGAAGAGGGATGATCTACCTTGCTGGTAGAGATAACGTCCTTCATGGGAGCCGCTCTTGAAAGTCTGGTTGATAAGGTAGTTAGAGTACCCATTACCATTCGTTGACAACAACAAACACCTCTCAAAATTTTACTTTTATGCTCTCTATATGATTTCAAAACTTGAAAAGCTCTAGCACATGATTTAATCCTGCTTCCCTCTGCGAAGGGCCATTCTTTTACTTTTATGTTGAGTCAGTTTACCTATTTCCTTCCATCTTAGAAGCAAACACTTGTGTCAACTGTGCATTGATTCTTACATACTTGCTTATTTGCATTCATCATATTACTCTATGTTGACAATTATCCATGAGATATGCATGTTGAAAGTTGAAAGCAACTGCTGAAACTTATATTTTCCTTTGTGTTGCTTCGATGCCTTTACTTTGAATTTATTGCTTTATGAGTTAACTCTTATGCAAGGCTTATTGATGCTTGTCTTGAAAGTACTATTCATGAAAAGTTTTGCTATATGTTATCTATTTGTTAGCAAACTATAGATCATTGCTTTGAATCACTCCATTCATGTCATATGCTTTACAATAATGTTGATCAAGATTATGATGGTAGCATGTCACTTCAGAAATTATTTGTGTTATCGTTTACCTACTCGAGGACGAGTAGGAACTAAGCTTGGGGATGCTGATACGTCTCCAACGTATCCATAATTTCCGATGTTCCATGCTTGTTTTATGACAATACCTACATGTTTTGTTCACACTTTATGATGTTTTGATGCGTTTTCCGGAACTAACCTATTGACGAGATGCCGAAGTGCCGTTCTGTTTTCTGCTGTTTTTGGTTTCAGAAATCCTAGTAAGGAAATATTCTCGAATCGGACGAAATCAACGCCAGTACCCTATTATCACCGGAAGCTTCCAGAACACCCGAGAGGGACAGAGGGGGCCACAGGGGCCCCACACTAAAGGCGCGGCCGAGGGGGCGCGCCGGCCTTGTCTGGCCCCACCAGGGCCCTCCGAGGCTCCCCTTTCGCCTATATAAGCTCCCGACCTAAAACCCCGATAGGAATAAGCCACGGTACGAGAAAAGTTCTAGAGCCGCCGCCATCGCGAAGCCAAGATCTAGGGGACAGGAGTCTCTGTTCCGGCACGCCGCCGGGACGGGGAAGTGCCCCGGAAGGCTTCTCCATCGACACCGCTGCCATCTCCACCGCCATCTTCATCACCGCTGATGCTCCCATGAGGAGGGAGTAGTTCTCCATCGAGGCTCGGGGCTGTACCGGTAGCTATGTGGTTCATGTCTCTCCTATGTACTTCAATACAATAATCTCATGAGCTGCCTTACATGATTGAGATTCATATGATGATGCTTGTAATCTAGATGTCATTATGCTAGTCAAGTGGGTTTTACTTATGTGATCTCCGGAGACTCCTTGTCCCACGTGTGTAAAGGTGACAGTGTGTGCACCGTGTGGGTCTCTTAGGCTATATTTCACAGAATACTTATTCACTATTATGGATAGCATATTGAAGTTCTTATTTATATCCCTTTATGATTGCAATGTGTTTTGTATCACTATTTATCTATGTGCTACTCATGTGATGTTATTAAAGTAGTCTATTCCTCCTGCATGGTGTAATGGTGACAGTGTGTGCATCGTGTAGTTCTTGTCGTAGATTATGATCATAATCTCTTGTAGGTTATGGAGTTGATTATCGCTATAATAGTATTGATGTGATCTATGCCTCCTTCATAGTGTGATGGTGACAGTGTGCATGCTATGTTAGTACTTGGTCTATTTTGCAAAGATCTATTATGCTCTAAGGTTACTTAAATATGAATGCTGAATGTTGTGGCGCTTGTTAACTCCGGCTTGAGGGAGCTCTTGTAGCCCTACACAATTAGTGGTGTTCATCATCCAACAAGAGTATATGTAGCACAAGGAAGAGAACTTATTTATTATGTGATCAATGTTGAGTGTCCACTAGTGAAAGTATGATCCCTAGGCCTTGTTTCCACCACAAAGAATTGCTTCCTACGCCAGCAAGCTATTTTCTGCGCCGCTTGTTTCTTTCTGCATCTTTACTTTCTGCAATATTACCACCATCTATACCACCTATGTTTTACTATCTCTTCGCCGAACTAGTGCACCTATACATCGACAAGTGTATTAGGTGTGTTGGGGACACAAGAGACTTCTTGTATCGTGATTGCAGGGTTGCTTGAGAGGGATATCTTTGACCTCTTCCTCCTGAGTTCGATAAACCTTGGGTGATCCACTTAAGGGAAAACTTGCTGCTGTTCTACAAACCTCTGCTCTTGGAGGCCCAACACTATCTACAGGAAAAGAAGCGTGAGTAGACATCAGATACCTCAGATTTTACTATCAAAAATCTATAGCCAATGCTATGAAATGCATATCCCAGAAAAACACAATCCACGGTTTTTGGTCCAAGCTTGCGCTTCTTGGGTATTGGCACATTCACTTTCGCCAAGCAACCCCAAGTACGTAAGTAGGAGAGTTTCAGCCTTTTCATTTCCCATTCCTCAAATGGAGTAATGGTTTTGTTCTTTGTGGGAACACGGTTTAGGACATGACACGCGGTCATTATCGCCCCCCACCATACCTTGGATAGACCCGATGTATCTAACATGGCGTTAACCAAATCAATTAGACTACGGTTCTTTCTTTCGGCCACCCCATTTGACTGAGGTGAGTAGGGAGGCGTCCTCTCATGGATAATACCATAGTCCGCACAAAAAGAATCAAACTCATTGGAAAAATACTCTCCACCACGATCAGACCTAAGCCGTTTAATATTTCGATCAAGTTGGTTTTCTGCTTCAGCTTTATAGATTTTGAAGTGATTAAAAGCTTCATCTTTAGATTTCAGAAGGTACACATAACAATATTGAGAGGAGTCATCAATTAACGTCATGAAGTATCTTTTTCCACATTTTGTCAACTCGCCATTCATCTCACAAAGATCTGAATGTATGAGTTCCAGCGGTGACAAATCTCTTACCTCAGCAGTCTTGTTAGACTTGCAAGGTTGCTTAGCTTGCACACACACTTGCACTACAAGAAAAGTTGCCATAGCCGACGAAGTTGAAGTCGCGCCGTGGTTGCTGATGCACCATGGCCGATGATTTTTGCTCTCTCCGTGGTGCATGTCAAAACTTTTTTTTCTCGTTTTTGAGGCCACCTAGCCCGACGAAAACGTCGCGTATGGTGGCCTAGGACGTGGTGCATCATGAATTCTCGGGTGCGTCGGCCGAGTCAACACAAATCTGCCCGCCCAGGGATGTAGGGCCCAGATGGCAGCCTCTCTAGCATTGTTTTTTTTCTCGATCACGCCATCTCGTTCAATGCTCTCTAATCGAACCATTTACGATGCAGGATCATGGGTCCCACATGTCATCCTCTATGAACGAAAATTCTTTCTTTTCTTGGATTTTTTTGACACCCTTATTTCTGGCTACTTCCTTTTTCTTCCGATCCCGTGCCGCCTTGGAAACATTGAGACCGTTGCTGCTAAATGGGACCCACATATCATCCTCTATGTGCAATCAAGTTTCTTTTCTTGGAGTTATTTTTGGCACCTGATATTTGGTCACTTGCCTTTTTCTTTCGATCCCGTGCCGCCTCTCAAATGGTGATACCGCTGCTGCTAAATGGGACCCGCATGTGATCCTCTATGTACAATCAAGTTTCTTTTCTTGGAGTTATTTTTGGCACCTGATATTTGGTCACTTACCTTTTTCTTTCGATCTCGTGCCGCCTCTCAAACGGTGATACCGCTGCTGCTAAATGGGACCCGCATGTCATCCTCTATGTACAATCAAATTTCTTTTCTTGGATTATTTTTTGGCACCTGATATTTGGTCACTTGCATTTTTATTTCGATCCCGTGCCGCCTCTAAAACGTTGAGACCGCTGCTGCTAAATTGGAACCGCATGTCATCCTCTATGTACAATAAAAGTTTCTTTTCTTGGATTATTTTTCACCCTCTGATTTTTGGCTATTTCCTTTTTCTTTCGATCCCCTGCCGCCTTTGAAACGTTGACGAACCTGCTGCCTCATGGGTCCCGCATGTCATCCTCTATGTATAATAAAAGTTTCTTTTCTTGGATCTTTTTTCACCCTCTGATTTTTGGCTATTTCTTTTTTCTATCCCCTGCCGCCTTGGAAACGTTGAGGATGATGCTGCCTCACGCGTCCCGCATGTCATCCTCTATGAACAATAAAATTTTCTTTTCTTGGATTATTTTTGGCTCCTGATATTTGGTCACTTGACTTTTTCTTTCGATCTCATGCCTTCTTTGAAACTTTGAGACCTCTGCTGCAAAAAGGGACCCGCATGTCATCCTCTATGTACAATAAAAGTTTCTTTTCTCGGATTATTTTTCACCCTCTGATTTTTGGCTATTTGCTTTTTCTTTCGATCCCCTGCTGCCTTGCAAACGTTGAGGATGTTGCTGCCTCATGGGTCCCGCATGTCATCCTCTATGTACAATCAAGTTTCTTTTCTTGGATTATTTTTGGCTCCTGATATTTGGTCACTTGCCTTTTTCTTTCTATCTCATGCGGTCTTTGATACGTTGAGTAAGATGCTGCTAAATGGGACCCACATGTCATCCTCTATGTACAATCAAGTTTCTTTTCTTGGAGTTATTTTTGGCATTTGATATTTGGTCACTTGCCTTTTTCTTTTGATCCAGTGCCATGTACGTTTGAAACATTGACACCGCTGCTACAAAATGGGACCCGCAAGTCATCCTCTATGTACAATAAAATTTCTTTTCTTGGATTATTTTGGCTCCTGATATTTGGTCACTTGCATTTTTATTTCGATCTCATGCTGCCTTTGAAATGTTGAGGAACCTGCTGGCTCATGGGACCCGCATGTCATCCTCTATGTACTATAAAAGTTTCTTTTCTTGATTTTTTTTTCACCCTTGATTTTTGGCTATTTGTTTTTTCTTTTGATCCCCTGCCGCCTTGGAAACGTTGAGTAAGCTGCTGACTCATGGGACCCGCATGTCATCCTCTATGTACAATCAACTTTCTTTTTTTGGATTTTTTTACCCCCTAATTTCTGGCTACTTTCTTTTTCTTTTGATCTCAAGCCGCATTTGAAACGTTGAGACCGCTGCTGCAAAAATGGGACCCGCATGTCATCCTCTATGTACAATAAAGTTTCTTTTCTTGGATTATTTTTGGCTCTTGATATTTGGTCACTTGCCTGTTTTTTGATCTCATGCCGCCTTTGAAACATTGAGTAAGCTGCTGGCTCATGGGTCCAACATGTCATCCTCTACAAACAATAAAAGTTTCCTTTCTTGAATTTATTTTTGACCCATAATTTCTGGCTACTTCCTTTTTCTTTTAATCCCATGCGGGTCCCATTACGCTGAGGACTCTGTTGTCTCATGGGTCCCACATCTTAGCCTATATGGACAATAAACCTTTCCTTTCTTGGAGTTATTTTGACCCCTAATTTCGGGCTATTTTGCCTTTTTTTGATCCCGTGCCGCCCTGAAAACATTGAGGATGCTGCTGCCTCATGGGTCCCGCATGTCATCCTCTCAGAATGATAAATGTTTCTTTTCTTGGATTTTTTTACCAACTGATTTTTGGTTTATTTTTTCTTTCAATTTTTAAAACATTGACGACGCTGTGGCTCATGGGTCCCCGATGTCACCTCCCCGTACAAGAAACATGTGATATCTTGATTATTTTGCAGACAATAAACAGTGTATTTCGCTCTGAGCTATTGCAAAAGATAAATTAAATCTTTATTTTTACATAAACAAACTTATATGTTAAATCTCCTTGTTTTTTGTTTTTGCGAAGCATAGGACTTTCCTGTTTTGGAGTGGGCTGAAATTGTACGAGTCAAAAGGCGTCCAGCAGGATAGTTCGAAGGCCTAGATGGCCAGATGCAGCCCAATTGAAATTTTATTTTCTTGGATTTTTTTGATCCCCTGATTTCTGGCTACTTTCTTTTTCGATCTTCCATACATACCGGCTTCGCGGCCCCTTCCGTACCATTATCGTCTGGCATACTCTTAGGCAGTTAAGCCCCAAAATAAGAGCCGAGGCTCTGATACCAATTGAAAGAATTGTATGCCGCACCTAGAGGGGGGGTGAATAGGTGCTAACCAATTTTTAGTTCTTTTTCAATTTAGGCTTGACACGAAGGTAAATTCTCTAGATATGCAACTATGTGAATTTACCTATATGATAAGGTCAACTATTCAGCAATATATAGCTAGACAATATATAGGGGAGATAATAAGGATAGAGGTAACCGCGAGTGGAGCACGCAGAGACACGGAGATGATTCCCGTAGTTCCTTCCTTTTGACAGGAAGTACGTCTACGTTTGAAGGAGTGTGGTCGCTACGAAAGGCACACCAACGCCACGAAGGCTTCACTCAGGTCTCCTGTGAGCAACGCAACGAAGGCCCAGCCCACTTTCACTAAGGGATTTCCTCGAGGCGGAAACCGAGCCTTTACAAGGTTCTTGGGGCACACATCCACAACCGAATTGGAGGCTGATGCGCGTAGATGTACACGTCCGTTGGGAACCCCAAGAGGAAGGTATGATGCGCACAGCGGCAAGTTTTCCCTCAGAAAGAAACCAAGGTTATCGAACCAGTAGGAGCCAAGAAGCACGTGAAGGTTGTTGGTGGAGGAGTGAGGTTGTCAATCTCAACGTAACAGTGAGGTTGTCAATCTCACCGGCGCCAACGTGGAACCTGCACAACACAATCAAGATACTTTGCCCCAACGTAACAGTGAGGTTGTCAATCTCACCGGCTTGCTGAAAACAAAGGATTAAGCGTATCGAGTGGAAGATGGTGTTTGTTTGCAAAGAACAGTAAAAACAATGATTGTAGTAGAATGTATTCAGATGTAAAAGAATGGACCGGGGTCCACAGTTTACTAGTGGTGTCTCTCCAATAAGATAACTAACATGCTGGGTGAACAAATTACAGATGGGCAATTGACAAATCAAGATTCAATACATATCAATGATGATTACTATGAGATTTAATCAGGGCATTACGACAAAGTACATAGACCGCTATCCAGCATGCATCTATGCCTAAATAATCCACCTTCGGGTTAGCATCCGCACCCCCTCCGTATTAAGTTGTAAACAACAGATAATTGCATTAAGTATGGTGTGTAATGTAATCAACACAAATATCCTTAGACAAAGCATTGATGTTTTATCCCTAGTAGCAACAGCACATCCACAACCTTAGAACCTTCTGTGATCCCAGATTAAATGGAGGCATGAACCCACTATCGAGCATAAATACTCCCTCTTGGAGTTACAAGTATCAACTTGGCCGAGCCTCTACTAGCAACGGAGAGCATGCAAGAACATAAACAACACATATATGATAGATTGATAATCAACTTGACATAGTATTCTAGATTCATCGGATCCCATCAAACACAACATGTAGCATTACAAATAGATGATCTTGATCATGTTAGGCAGCTCACAAGATCTAAACAATGATAGCACAAGCGGAGAAGACAACCATCTAGCTACTATGGACCCATAGTCCAAGGATGAACTACTCACGCATCAATCCGGAGGCGGGCATGATGTTGTCGAGCCCCTCCGGTGATGATTCCCCTCTCCGGCAGGGTGCCGGAGGCGATCTCCTGAATCCCCCGAGATGGGATTGGCGGCGGCGTCGTCTCTGGAAGTTTTTCCGTATCGTGGCTCTCGGTACAGGGGTATTCGCGACGAAGGCTTTAAGTAGGCGGAAGGGCAGGTCAGGAGGCGGCGCGAGGGCCCCACACCATAGGGTGGCGCGGGGCCCACCCTGGCCGCGCGGCCCTGTGGTGTGGGCGCCTCGTCGCCCCACTTCGTTATCCCTTCGGAAGCTTCGTGGAAAAATAGGACCCTGGGCATTGATTTCGTCCAATTCCGAGAATATTTCCTTACTAGGATTTCTGAAACCAAAAACAGCAGAAAACAGCAACTGGCGCTTCGGCATCTTGTTAATAGGTTAGTGCCGGAAAATATATAATAATGATGTAAAGTATGTATAAAACATTCAAGTATTGTCATAAAAGTAGCATGGAACATAAGAAATTATGGATACGTTTGAGACGTATCAGCATCCCCAAGCTTAGTTCCTACTCGCCCTCGAGTAGGTAAACGATAACACAAATAATTTCTGAAATGACATGCTACCAACATAACCTTGATCAACATTATTGTAAAGCATATGAGATGGATGGAGTGATCTGAAGCAAAAGATTGCTAACAAAGATAATGACTAAACAAATGAATCATATAGCAAAACTTTTCATGAATAGTACTTTCAAGACAAGTATCAACAAGACTTGCATAAGAGCTAACTCATAAGCAATAAATTCAAAGTAGAATGCATTGAAGCAACACAAAGGATGATTAAGTTTCAGCAATTGCTTTCAACTTGTAACATGTATATCTCATGGATATTTGTCAACATAGAGTAATATAACAAGTGCAATAAGTAAACATGTAAGAATCAATGCACACAGTTAACACAAGTGCTTGCTTCTAAGATAGAAAGAAGTGGGTAAACTGATTCAACATAAAGTAAAAGAATGGCCCTTCGCAGAGGGAAGCATGGATTACTATTTTTGTGCTAGAGCTTTTGTTTTGAAAACATAGAAACAATTTTGTCAACGGTAGTAATAATTCATATGTGCTATGCATAATACTTCCTACAAGTTGCAAGTCTCATGCATAGAGTACTAATAGTGCTCGCACCTTGTCCTAATCAGCTCGGATAACACGGATTATCATTGCATGACATATGTTTCAACCAAGTGTCACAAAGGGGTACCTCTATGCCGCATGTACAAAGGTCTAAGGAGAATGCACGCATTGGATTTCTCGCTTATTCTCAACTTAGACATCCATACCGGGACAACATAGACAACAGATAATGGACTCCTCTTTTAATGCTTAAGCATTCAACAAATAATATTCTCATAAGAGATTGAGGTTGTATGTCCAAACTGAAACTTCCACCATGATACATGGCTTTAGTTAGCGGCCCAATGTTCTTCTCTAACATATGCATACTCAAACCATTTGATCATGAAATCGCACTTACTTCAGACAAGACGAACATGCATAGCATCTCACATGATATCCAACAAAGGTAAAAAGTTGATGGCGTCCCCAGAAACATGGTTACCGCTCAACAAGCAACTTATAAGAATTAAGACACATAACTACATATTCATCACCACAATAGTTTTTAAGCTATTTGTCCCATGATCTATATATTGCAAAGATAAAGGAATGAAATTTTAAAGGTAGCACTCAAGTAATTTACTTTGGAATGGCAGAAAAATACCACATAGTAGGTAGATATGGTGGACACAAATGGCATGAGTTTTGGCTCAAGGTGTTTGGATGCACGAGAAGCATTTCCTCTCAGTACAAGGTTTGTGCTAGCAAGGTTGTTTGAAGCAAACACAAGTATGAACAGGTACAGCAAAACTTACACAAGAACATATTGCAAGCATTATAAGACTCTACACTGTCTTCCTTGTTGTTCAAACACTTTACCCGAAAATATCTAGACTTAGAGAGACCAATCATGCAAACCAAATTTAACAAGCTCTACGGTAGTTCTTCATTAATAGATTAAACTACATGATGCAAGAGCTTAAACATGATCTATGAGAGCTCAAACAATTGCCAAGTTATTCCAAACCATATGCAGCATTTTCTGATTCCAACCAAATAGCAATTTAACGAAGCAATTTCAGCCTTCGCCATGAACATTAAAGCACAACTAAGAACACAAGTGTTCCATATGAAAAAGCGGAGCGTAATATCTCCAATATAAGGATGGTGGGATCCAACTTTATTCAAACCAAAACAAAAATAAAAGCAAACCGACGCTCCAAGTAAAGAACATAAGATGTGATGGAATAAAAATATAGTTTCACTAGAAGTGACCGATAAGTTGTCGATGAAGAAGGGGATGCCTTGGGCATCCCCAAGCTTAGATGCTTGAGTCTTCTTAAAATATGCAGGGATGAACCACCGGGCATCCCCAAGCTTAGACCTTTCACTCTTCTTGATCATAGTATATCATCCTCTTCTCTTGACCCTTGAAAACTTCCTCCACACCAAACTTCAAGCAAACTCATTAGAGGATTAGTGCATAATAAAAAATTCACACATTCAGAGGTGACACAATCATTCTTAACACTTCTGGACATTGCACAAAGCTTCTGAAGTTAATGGAACAAAGAAACTCATTCAACATAGCAAAAGCGACAATGCAAAATAAAAGGCAGAATCTGTCAAAACAGAACAGTCCGTAAAGACGAATTTTGCAGGAGCACTTAACTTGCTCAAACGGAAAAACTCAAAAGTAATGAAAGTTGCGTACATATCTGAGGATCACGCACGTAAATTTTCAGATTTTTTGACTCTTCTACAGAGAGATCTGCGAATTCGTGACAGACAGCAATGCTGTTTCTGCGCAGCAATCCAAATCTATCATCAACTTTACCATAGAGACTTTACTTGGCACAAAAACATGATAAGGAGAGGTTGCTACAGTAGTAAACAACTTCCAAGACTCAACAATACAGTAAATAAAATGAAACATGAGTTATCTCCCAAGAAGTGCTTTTCTTTAACGCCTTTCAGCTAGGCGCAGAAAGTGCAAATCAAGTATTATCAAGAGATGAAGCATCAACATCATTACCTCGGGAGTCGGGAGTTTTCTCAACTATGCATTGTATATTATTTATGTATGGAACTCCCTTTTCAATACCCTTAGGCTTACTATCCTCCTCAAATAAATTTTCAGGGACAATCCAATCAAAATTCTTTTCTAATGCATCATGCATTCCTATGAGTTTATGAGGTATTGGTATTTTAATATCTCCCTCATAATTGAATTTATTAGTGTATCTTAGCCTATCTTTTTCCCTTTTTTCAAGGATATTTGCAAAATTGGTACACAAGCCTAGCATCTTATATCGAATGAAGACTTTCCTAGCTTCTCTAGCTACATCACCAAATTCTCTAAGAAGGGTTTCTAGAATAAAATCTTTCTTTTCTCCTTCTTCCATATCACCGAGTGTAAGAAACATATGTTGCATTATGGGATTAAGATTAACAAATCTAGCTTCCAACATGTGCACTAAAGAGGCAGTAGCAATTTCATAATCAGGAGCAAGTTCTACCAAGGATCTATCTTCAAAATCTTCAGTCTTACTAACATGAGTGAAAAATTCTTCTATATTATCTTTTCCAATGATAGACCCACTACCTACCGGTATATCTTTCAAAGTAAACTTAGGATGAAGCATGATGAAATAAACTAAAGTAAACTTGATGAAGTAAATGCAAGTAACTAATTTTTTTGTGTTTTGATATAGAGCAAATAAACAAGACAGTAAATAAAGTAACTAATGTTTTTGTGTTTTTAATATGAAGCAAACAAGACAGTAAATAAAGTAAAGTAAAGCAAGAAAAAAACAAAGTAAAGAGATTGGATGTGGAGACTCCCCTTGCAGCGTGTCTTGATCTCCCGGCAACGGTGCCAGAAAAGCTTGCTTGATGCGCGTAGATGTACACGTCCGTTGGGAACCCCAAGAGGAAGGTATGATGCGCACGGCAAGTTTTCCCTCGAAAGAAACCAAGGTTATCGAACCGTGGATCCAAGAAGCACGTGAAGGTTGTTGGTGGAGGAGTGTAGTGCGGCGCAACACCGGTGAAACCGGCGCCAACGTGGAACCTGCACAACACAATAAAGATACTTTGCCCCAACGTAACAGTGAGGTTGTCAATCTCACCGGCTTGCTGAAAACAAAGGATTAAGCGTATCGAGTGGAAGATGGTGTTTGTTTGCAAAGAACAGCAAAAACAATGATTGCAGTAGAATGTATTCAGATGTAAAAGAATGGACCGGGGTCCAAAGTTCACTAGTGGTGTCTCTCCAATAAGATAACTAACATGCTGGGTGAACAAATTACAGATGGGCAATTGACAAATCAAGATTCAATACATATCAATGATGATTACTATGAGATTTAATCAGGCATTACGACAAAGTACATAGACCGCTATCCAGCATGCATCTATGCCTAAATAATCCACCTTCGGGTTAGCATCCGCACCCCCTCCAGTATTAAGTTGTAAACAAGAGATAATTGCATTAAGTATGGTGCGTAATGTAATCAACACAAATATCCTTAGACAAAGCATTGATGTTTTATCCCTAGTAGCAACAGCACATCCACAACCTTAGAACCTTCTGTCACGATCCCAGATTAAATGGAGGCATGAACCCACTATCGAGCATAATTACTCCCTCTTGGAGTTACAAGTATCAACTTGGCCAGAGCCTCTACTAGCAACGGAGAGCATGCAAGAACATAAACAACACATATATGATAGATTGATAATCAACTTGACACAGTATTCTAGATTCATCGGATCCCATCAAACACAACATATAGCATTACAAATAGATGATCTTGATCATGTTAGGCAGCTCACAAGATCTAAACAATGATAGCACAAGCGGAGAAGACAACCATCTAGCTACTGCTATGGACCCATAGTCCAAGGATGAACTACTCACGCATCAATCCGGAGGCGGGCATGATGATGTAGAGCCCTCGGTGATGATTCCCCTCTCCGGCAGGGTGCCGGGCGATCTCCTGAATCCCCGAGATGGGATTGGCGGCGCGGCGTCTCGGAAGGTTTCCGTATCGTGGCTCTCGGTACAGGGGTATTCGCGACGAAGGCTTTAAGTAGGCGGAAGGGCAGGTCAGGAGGCGGCGCGAGGGCCCCACACCATAGGGCGGCGCGGGGCCCACCCTGGCCGCGCGGCCCTGTGGTGTGCGCGCCTCGTCGCCCCACTTCGTTATCCCTTCGGAAGCTTCGTGGAAAAATAGGACCCTGGGCGTTGATTTCGTCCAATTCCGAGAATATTTCCTTACTAGGATTTCTGAAACCAAAAACAGCAGTTGGCGCTTCGGCATCTTGTTAATAGGTTAGTGCCGGAAAATGTATAATACTGATGTAAAGTATGTATAAAACATTCAAGTATTGTCATAAAAGTAGCATGGAACATAAGAAATTATGGATACGTTTGAGACGTATCAGAGGCTCCCAATATCTGTAACAATACAACAACAAGAGGAACAAATAACCACAAACAACTAGGGTTTCCAAAACAGGAACACTAGCAAAGTGGCCCTCAAGCATATGAGGGGGAAATGCAAATCGCTTCGGTGAAGATGTAGATCGGGGTCTTCTCCTTTGATTCTCCAAAGATCAAGAGCTTTGGATGGTTGGATGAGGAGATCTTGTGATTCTTGTGTTTCTTAAGGTGGCTCTAATGGTGGATGAACTTGACAGGATTTAAGCAGCTTGTGGAAGAGGAAGAAGGGGGTATAAATACCCCCTCCAAAATGAGCCGTTGGAGCAAATTTGGGGGCGGATAATCCGGGCTAAGTAAGGGCCGGATTATCCGGCCACCCCAAATTATCCGGCCTTCTGCAAAAGTCCGGCCAAAAATCCGACCTGGATCCAGGTAAGTACTGAGAACCTCGCCGAAAAGTCCTTAGCCGGTTTTCAGGGGCCGGATATTTTGCAAATATCCGGCCCGGATTATCCGGCCTCGTAATATATTCCTGCTTCCTTTTCTAGTGTTTCTTCACACAAATTCAACCACACACACACACACACACACACACACACACACACACACACACACATATATATATATATATATATATATATATATATAGGTAATCTAACCGGTTCAGAATTCTTTTCTGAACTTCCGGGTGTTTCCTAGTGAACTTCTCGACGGAATACCAGACTTGCATGTTCATGCGGACAGTATTTTCATGATGATTTTCAAATCGCTTATCGGATTGATGCGTATAATATACCGTTGGATTCGCATGGAAATTTTGCAAATTTTTAGTGTTCATTGTTTTCCCAAATTCTATATTGATTAAAACTAATTTGAAATGTACAAAACAATGTTTCGCGGATTTCTCTATTTTTGTACAATTTTGGGGTTCCAGTTTTCAAACCGTTTATCGGAATGATGCGTATGATATGTCGTTGGAAAGGTGCTGACTAGGCACACCTTTTTCATGAAGAACACTTTTCTAAATTCTTTATAGTTTAAGAGCAGATTTGAAAATACGTGATTACGTTTTTCGAACTTCTCGGTTTTTTGAACTGTTTTTGGGGCTTATTTCCGAACCACTTATCGGAATGTTCCAAATGATATTGCGTTGAAAATATATTTATTAGGCGAATATTTTTCATGTTGAATGTTTTTCCAAATTCTAAATGGTTTTAGTTTAATTTCAGAAATACATAAAAGTGAAGATAACGCCGACACAAGAACATTTCAAAATTGGCTCATCTACATTGATTAGGTGTGGCATTGCGATATGTTGAAGTATTAGTAGAGTTATATTAGTGCTAATTGTATGTTGAGTTGGTCGAACTTCAGAAAATATAGCGAACTACCGTCGCATCTGCACTTTCTCTGGATACAGATATGAACTTCCCCTTATCTGCATCTGAACTTCCAGACGGACCTCAACATTGTGAGGAGTGAACTTCCATTTCAAATATGAACTTCTATACGGGGAGTGAAATTTCATACGGAGGTAAGTGAACTTCCCGATGGTGGCAAGTGAACTTCTGAAAATATTTTGCGAACTTCCACATGTTCGAATTGAACTTCCGAGTTGTGTTTGTCTTTTGTTCAAAGTGAACTTCCAAAAATAATGTGAACTTCTATTGCGTTTGAAGTGAACTTCCGATTTTTCATGTTTAGTGATGCAGCAGCCTTCTGAACTTCTGAATTCGGCGAAAGTGAACTTCACCAATCTGCGAAAGTGAACTTCTAAATTCTGGCGGATGTGAACTTCCCATTTTTTAAACTCTAGATAAAATTTCTGAACTTCTGAATTTTTTGCGAGTGTGAACTTCCAAGTTTTGCAGATGTGAATTTCCTGATTTTTTGAAATCTGGAGAATTTTCTAAACTTACAAATTTCGTGTATGTGAACATCCAAATTCTGCAGATGTGAACTACTGAGTCTTGTAGATGTGAACTTCCTGATTTTTTGTACTCTAGAGATTTTTTTTATTTTCACATCTGCAGAACTCGATCTGGTTGGGGCGCCGCCGGAGGAGCTAGGCGCCCTGGGGCGACAGTGGCGCCTCCGACAGTTGGTGGGGATAGCGGGGGCTGTGCGCGTGGCAGGTGGTGGGGCGGTGGAGGTCGTGCGCGCTGCAGGTGGTGGGAGCGGCGGTCTCCGGGGCGCGTGGCAGGTGGTGGAGGCGGCGGTCGCCGGGGCACGCGGCAGGTGGTGGGGGTGGCGGTCGCCGGTGGGGCGCGGCGCGGCAATGCGCGCGGGAGGGGGCGCGCGGGTGATACGTCCATTTTGCATCACTATTTTATATCATAATTTGCTGTTATTCATTGATATATTTCATATTTAGAGATGATACTTATGTTATTTCACCTATTTTGCTTGTTTCATGATCATTGGAGAATTATTCACCGGAGTCAGGATTCTGCTGGAAAAAGCACCGTCAGAACACCATATTTCGGAAGATCAACAATTGACGAAATTATATGAAAAATCCTATTTTTCCAGAAGACGAAGGGAGCCAAAGGAGGGGCCGAGAGGGGCCACCATGGGCCCCCCATAGGCCGGCGCGGGCCTGGCCCCCGCCGCGCCGCCATGTGGGGAGGGGGCCCACAGCCCCTGGCCCCCTCTCCTTCGCGTACATCTTCTCCCGAAAACCTAAGGCACGGGAGTTACGGAGAATTGACAGAGCCGCCTCTGCGGGCGGAGAGACACCAGAGAAAAGAGCTCTCCCGGGGCAGGAATCCGTCGGGGAAATTCCCTCCCGGAGGGGGAAATCGATGCCATCGCCACCGTCATCGAGTTGGGCATCATTGGGATCATCATCACCATCATCTCCACCATCTACACCGCCATCTCCACCGCTGTAACAATTAGGGTTGGATCTTGATTGTTTGATAGGGGAAACTCTCCCGGTATTGATTTCTACTTGTTATTGATGCTATTGAGTGAAACCATTGAACCAAGGTTTATGTTCAGATTGTTATTCATCATCATATCACCTCTGATCATGTTCCATATGATGTCTCATGAGTAGTTCGTTTAGTTCTTGAGGACATGGGTGAAGTCTAAATGTTAGTAGTGAACTATGTTGAGTAATATTTAATGGTTTGATATTTAAGTTGTGGTGTTATTCTTCTAGTGGTGTCATGTGAACGTCGACTACATGATACTTCACCTTTATGGGCCTAGGGAGTACATCTTGTATTCGTTTGCTAATTGTGGGGCTGCCGGAGTGATAGAAACCTAAACCCCCGTTAGTATATCGATGCAGGAGGGATAGCAGGATCTCAGAGTTTAAGGCTGTGGTTAGATTTATCTTAATTACTTTCTTGTATTTGCGGATGCTTGCAAGGGGTATAATCACAAGTATGTATTAGTCCTAGGAAGGGCGGTGCATTAGTATAGGTTCACCCACACAACACTTATCAAAACAATGAAGATTAATCAACTATAGGAAGCGAAAGCACTAGACTAAAATCCCCGTGTATCCTCAAGAACGTTTGGTCATTATAAGTAAACAAACCGGCTTGTCCTTTGTGCTAAAAAGGATTGGGTCACTCGCTGCAATTATTTCTCTCGCATTTTACTTACTCGTACTTTATTTATCTGCTATATCAAAACCCCCGAATACTTGTCTGTGAGCATTTACAGTGAATCCTTCATCGAAACTGCTTGTCAACACCTTCTGCTCCTCGTTGGGTTAGACACTCTTATTTATCGAAAGTACTACGATACACCCTATACTTGTGGGTCATCAACGGGCGGACATGCGCGGCGCGAGGAGGTGGGCGGCGCGGGGCGGGGCGGGAGGTGGACGGCGCGTGCGGGGCGGGAGGTCGCGGGCGGCGCGCGGGCGGTCGCAGCGGCGCGCGCGGAGGTGGGAGCGCGCGGCGGGATGTTCGCCTAGTTGGTTTGGTTGGTTCAGGGGTTCGAGAATATTTCTAGAACCACTCTTAAGGAGGGTTCGAGAATAGTTGGGCTGTATATATATATATATATATATATATATATATATATATATATATATATATATATATATATATCCAAAATAGTGGGCTACCATGGTGGCTAGCTATGCACCCCCATCCAACCATTGGATCTACCATTAAGCCATTTTCCACCCCACATCGTAACTAACGGCGTTAGCAGCCGAGTACACCTTATTTTTCCCCCCACGTGACCCCGGACCCATCCACGATACATCTCCATCTCCACCATCCGGTCGTCCCCAACCTACATCCCATCTCAGAAAAAATCTACCGTTCCCCACCCACCTTCTCCGTGGGCGCTGCCCTTTCCATCCCCCGCACATCGACCATCTACTCCGGCGCGCCCCCTCCTTCCACTTCGTCCCCGTGAGCCTGGTGGTGGACGTGGGGCTGTAGGATGCCGAGTTCTAGATCCGTGTGCGGGAGCAAATGAAGCAGCGGACACGCAAAGTTATGCGCCCACGAAGCCTGGAAGTTCCATCCATTGCGGGGTGGTCTCAGGCAGCCTGCCGGACCTAGAGCTCCTGCCGCTCACCACGACTCACATTTTTTCCCGCTGCTGGCACACCACCCCTCGCCCCTGCCCGTGGCCTGGACCTCTTTTTCGATCTGGATTTTGTTTGACTTTTTTGCTTTACTTGTTTTTCCGATCTCGATTTTGCTTGACTATATGAGGAAATCTGGCCGATGTTGATTTATGTGTATTACATGTTGTGTTCCTGATACAGATCCAATGTTCATTCAAAATAACTAGTAAATTTTGCTTGTTGAGGGATGGTCCCTTGAAGGATTTTCCCGTGGACTGCTGTCGTGCGGGATGGGAAGAGGAGTAGGTGGAGATTTAGCTGCAGATTTCTCTTTGTCCCGTGGACTGCTTGATTTAGGTGTTCACTGTGTTCCTGATCTAGTGTGAGTAGAGCCTTTTTTTTCTTGATCTACCGGCATTTGCAAGAGAGGGAGGATGAGCTTGCCCTGATGCAGCTTTTGCGCCGCCGCTTGCTGGATTCCGTGGTGGATTCTGCGGTGGATTCTGTGGTGGATTCTGTGGTGGATTCCGTGGTCGTTTTCGTGGTCGATTTCTGTTGTTGATTTTTCAGTCCCTTTTTTCATTTGTTGGAATTTCTGTTGCAAGTTTGTTCGGACATTGGATAGTCGCACCGCGCATGCTGCTGGCAAGAGCCGCAAGAACAGTCCAGCAGCTCGTGGTAGCAACCATGGAGGGATGCAAGTTATTTTTCTAGAGCCCGTGTACTGATGGAATTGTGTCTACAAAAATGCTAGGACTTTTTGAGTTACTTCTGTAAGCCTCGATGGGAGGCAGTTTACTAGTATGCATCACAAGTGTATGCATCACAGGTGTAATCCACTCAACTATCCATATGTAATACTAATTGAGTTACTTCTGTAAATTCAGTCCGGATATGTATTTCTTTGTTCACTCATGTTCTTTGATTTCTCTCTCCCATTCTTGGATTCCTTCTCTCCCCAGCTTATGAATTCCAGTAGTGAAATGGTGGATGCTGGACGGTTTGCCAATTTGGATGCCGAACCAACGGACCGTGTGCCAATTTGGATACCGAACCAATAGTTTTACGATTCGAAATACATACGGAAAGCAAACGTTATGTGGCAGAAAAGATTCCAAACAGACACCGTTACTGGCTGTTAAATCTAGATGCGGTTCAAAGTGCCATACAGGGTGGATCCAACGGCTGGCTATGGGTGCATAGCTAGCCACCATGGTAGCAAATCCGCGTCGATATATATATATATATATATAGGGTTGCACTATTTTGCAACCGGTGCTCAGAATATTATGCCGACCCAGGCCCTCTGTAAGGCGCGATGCGGTGAAAAGCCTCGATCTGTCCACACCTCCCGACCAGACTCCCAAGACTTCCCCAAAAAAAAAAAGACAGCCACCGCCGGCCGCTTCGCCCGCCTTGCTCCTCAGCGCGCCGCCGGAGCCGCCGCTCTCCACGCTTCGCCCTCCTCGGCCACGCGCCCCCCGGGCTGCCGCTGGCCACGCTTCCCGCTCGGCCCCGTCGGCCACGCGCCGCTCGAGCCGCCGCCGGCCAGTCCTCCCTCGCCCGCCGCCGCACCAGGCCCCCACGCGCCGTCGCCGGCCCACCAGAATCGAGCGGCGCTTCTCCCGCACGAAGCCACGACCTCGTGCGCGTTGCCGGCGCTAGCCGATTTCACAACCGTCGGCCGCTGCGCCGCTTCTCCAAATCACGACGGGGCCGTCCCCTGCTCATCATGCTCACCGCCCCCATGCCCCTTCTCGCCGCCGGACTGGGTCAACCCCTCCGCAGCAGGGCCCCACCTCCGCCGCGCCCGCCCTCTCTTGCTCGATGCGACCGCGCGTCATGCAGACCTTCGTGTCCTCGCGGAGGCCATCCCGGAGATGGAGAGAGGAGAAATTCCTCGCCCCAGCACTTGTCGTCCCCGCTATCTCCTCCTGCCTGCTGCGAAGCGCACGCAGGGCCTCCGTGAACCATCGATTTGGGGGCTGTTCTGCTTTTCTTTTTTCTGGTCAAGTGTCCACCGGGCAGTACACACTGCTTCAGGCGAGCAGTGCATGTGCATTCGCTGGCGTGTGAAAGGACCTCTGACTCGTCTTCTCACGCGGTTCCATCGCTGTAGCCCTCGAGCGCGGTGCCGAATATTTTTTCTTTAAAGATGCAGTCACACAAAGTACACAGACAGTACAAACGTTAATTCACTGGAAGTGCAATCGTGTAGACACGCTCTTATTTTTCTATTTACTTTTTTACAGCATGCATTGAGAAATGAATAGCACCAATGATTGATCCGTGCAAGAAGTACTCGTGCATTACCATTGCCAGCACACACGTGCACCACGGCTGCGATTTCCGCCTCCACCACCCGACGGCTGTACAACATGCATTAGCAATTTTAGATCTTTTCTGTTACCTGTTTGCGCATATGCTCATTCAACATGGTCACTAAAAATGTCATCTAAAAGGAAAACGATATCGATTTATATTGTTGCAGTAAGTACAAGTGTAGTTCAGAATTACACTGTCGAGAATTATGAAAATACACTCATGTTCCACTGGTGCACCATTTAAAAAGTATTGTGAGGTACATAAATTCGATAAATACACAAAAGTCATTCCAATAAGTACAACAATTCAGTCAAAGAAGTACAACTATTTGAAGCAACAGAAGTATCCCTCAATTCCTGCATATATCATTGCCTTTTTTTTTCTTAGACCTGAACTTCTATTAGTCATCGACATGTACTTATGATATGTATAGGTCTGTACTTCCCCTGTGATAAAAAGAATTAGTTGTGATATAGGATATTGGTAGTGTGGAAGAACACAAGGTAAAACAGTTGGTAAAACTATGAAATGTAGAAGAAAAACGGGTGCAACGCACATACATCGAAGAAATCCATTTGTAAACACGTCGAATATGCAGAAAACATATCCAGGAAGGCTGCGCAAAAAAAGCTAAAAACATATCCTCTTGGAGGTCCTCGCGCGCTGCCGCCTGGATATCCTCGCTCGTCGCCGCCTGGAGGTCCTCCCTTCATCCCCGCGGCTGACGGGTCAACGTGGCCGGCGGTTCCCTTCTTCCATGAGGCAGCGGGTCCTTCTTCCCCACGACGGGCGGGCACCCTGCTTCTCACCGTTGTCATGTCCGCGCTTCCCCGAGCCTCCAACGTCACCGGATTCCGCCTCATGCTCCTCCCGTGTCCCATCCCTGCGTCCTGTTGCGGCGATTCTTCCTTTTTCTTTGTTTTTAACAAAAATTTGAGTCGCATAAGTACATGTCTTCCAGTCTGTGAAACTTCAGCCTCTCCCGAGAAGAACAACCCTTCGCAACGAGCAGTACAAGCACCTATTATAGGAAGTACAAGAAAACCAACAAAATCCAAATGTAAAAAAACAAAATAATCCCGTCACCCCAGAGGAAGTTTAAATACTAGACAATGAGAAGTACAACCATTCGACACAAGGACTACATACACTTATTATAGGAAGTACAAGAAAACCGAAAAAATCCAAATGAAGAAAAAAACAAAATAATACCGTCATCGGCGAGAAATTTCAAATACTTGACGATAAGAAGTACAACTATTGGACATGAGCAAACAAGCACTTACTATAGGAAGTACAACAAAACCCAAAAAAATCCAAACCCGAGGAAGTTCAGATAGTTGATGACGAGAAGTGCAACCATTCGACACGAGCAGTACAAGCACCTATTATAGGAAGTACAAGAAATGACAAAATCCAAAATGTAAAAAAATGAAATAATCCCATCACCCAAGAGGAAGTTCAAATAGCTGACGGAGAGAAGTACAACCATTCGACACCAACAGTACACCAACTTAATATAGGAAGCACAAGAAACCCGACAAAATAGAAATGTAGGAAAAAAAAAATTCCGTCATCCGCGAGGAAGTACAAGGAGTTATTTCGAGAAGTACAAGCGGAGACTACAGGAAGTACAAGCGGTAATTACATGAATTAAAAGTGTTCAAAGAAAATACTCCCACATAAGTTCACATCGCAAAAAACAATAATAATCCCATCACCCATAAAGAAGTTCATATACTTGACAATTAGAAGTACAACCATTCGACACAAGCAATACACCCACTTAATATAGGAAGTACAAGAAACCCGACAAAGTCCAAATATAGAAAAAAAATCCCGTCATCTGCAAGGAAGCACGAGCAGTGATTCCGAGAAGTACAGGCGCAGACAACAAGAAGTACAAGCGGTAAATACATGAAGAAAATACCCCCCATATAAGTTCACATAGCAACGTTGTGAAGTTCAAATATTAAGATCGGGATGTGCGAAATCTCTTAAATAGATTATAGGGACAATCTAAAATTATCATTTCGAAGCACACATGCTAGTTTTTGTACAACACACTAGTATCAAAACATTTTCAGGAAGTACAAAAGGGCAAGAAGTACAAGGACATGTGGCGGGAAGTTCAGATGCGCGTGGTTGTGCTGAGCATTTTGTGTGGCCATGGACCTCAAACCAACACCGTATGAGAAACGTATAGTCATTTTACTGAACACTTTCGTGAAACAGCGCCGAGAAGTACAACTGCATTTCCCTAGAAGTGCAAGTTCGTGTCGAGGGAAGTTCAATGCTCTGTTTTTACGGGGCGGAAATCTATTGTTCAAATCTCATCGATTTGATCACCAACCACTTCAATCATTGTCACCAAAAGCTTTATATGGTAGAGCATATGTCTAATTTCATTACCTACAACATTTTACAACAAATAAATGGATCTAATCCATCAAATTCAAACCGTTATCCCACAAAATATACCGGAAACATGATTTCAAAACTTCTAAAATTACATTCAAATCGTTTGGAGTTGGCAAAAATAGTAGATACGAAAAAGATGCGCCATTTTGAGACCTTTCCAACCATATATCATTTGCATTGTTTAAATATACTGCATGGAAATCGCGGGGAAAATCATTCGGTGCCCGTCACATAAAAAAGGCGGACAGTAATTCGTGTTTTTCTATTAAACTGTAAGGAATTAGAGAAAACAATTGGAATAAGAAAGTTGCGCCTAGTCCATAGCTTTCCAACGCCATATCATTTGCATCATTCCGATATACGGTTGAAACAAATCATCCAAATTACTGTCCGCTCGTTTTTGAGTACGTCCGAATTTCGGTATTTTCAAAATTGTTCAAAAACTGTGAGGATTTTGAAAAAACATAAAACATGAAAAAGTTGCGCAATTTCATTATCTTTCCAACGGTATATCATTTGCACAGTTTCGATAAGCGATTCAAAAATTGAACTAAAAGTTCGTTTTCTGGCCATATAGAAGCGTTTTCGTATTTTTAAAATTAAATTTAAACCGTGCAAAATCTGTGAAAAGTGTGAACATGAAAAAGTTGCGATTTTTCAATATCTATCCAACGGTATATCATTTGCATAGTTCCGACAAATGGTTGAGAAACACGAAGTAAAATCAGTAGCTCTGAAGAAAATGGGAAGTTCAGATAAGTTCGACAGAAAGTTGAAACCTGTTATCCGGAAAGTACAACCTTGTGTCTAGGGAAGTACAAGTCGGTGCTCAGAATATTATTCTGCAACCGGTTGCAGAATAGTGCTGGTATATATATATATATATATATATATATATAGAGAGACGCGCTATTTGACTCCCTGGGTGCAGAATATTATTCTGCACCCCGCCCGTCCAACGCGCCAGACCGCCCAGCCGACCGTCCGCCCGCGCTCAGCCATCAACGTGCGACGTAATAAACTGGGCACATGCGACGTAAGATGATGCTCCTCTCCCGCGTGCCTGGAGCGACCAAATATAACTGCATGTGACGTAATAAAGTTATGGGCAAGGTAACTTTTTGGAAAAATTGATTAGTCAGCCAGAGGAGTTGCATGTGAGGACGTAAGATGCTTTTTTTTTCTTCTTCTATTGTTGCAAACTATTTCGATAATAACTGATGGCCTGACCTAACATTACGCTAATTGCATCGCCTGATTACACAACCCTAAAAGATTATTTTCGAATAAATTGCTTGATTACTCATATAATATTGACTGATTACATCACCTGATTACATGGCCTAACTTTGACTGGGACAGCCTGATGATATGCCCAACAACTCTTATACCTTGATTGCGTTAAAGGGTATATAAAATAGATATACATGTCGGCATAACCTCATGTGCCCATAAGATAAATATCGAAGTGGTCTGAATAACGTGCCTATCAAAAACAAAGGAATTAATTGTACATGACTCGACTTAATCTATACTGCACTATGTTTGCCGGTTAATCAAGGTGCTGAAGGGCACTTCATCAGCACCTTGTTGGAGCTGGCACACTATAGTGTCAAGCCTTCTGATCATTTGCTCCGCATCAGTTTTGAACTCGAATGACCCATCTCCATCTTTGACCTTGTTTGTTCCAGGTTTGTTGCAAAAATACGCCAAATGGGTGTTAAATCTGCAAACTCCATCAGAAAGCAGATAATGGAAAAATAAGATTATTGTTTAAGTAACATGTGCTAAATGAATGTCTCAACAAATGAATATAGAGATAAGGGAAAAAAAGGTGAGGAAACCTTTTATTATTTTAGTTCGCGTCTATGAAAGAAAAAAGGCAAAGTATATTACATGACAAAATTCACTGCAGTCAAAGAGCATCAGTAATGTGCTAAAACAGATGTTAAATCTGCAAGCCCTAGCAGAATTGAAACCTTGACAAATAAGATTTCCTTTCAGAGGTAAATAGTTGAAGCGTGTATTATGTTTTGGGAGCAACTGATGAGTAAAATAATTCTTCATGTTTTAAGCTTACACAGAAAACATATCGGCAAGGAAAACAATTCTTTTTGCAAAAGAACTGAATGATATGCTGACATGTATACTTGTTTATTTCAAATATATCCAATTCTAAAGAACAGAGACAGCTTAAGCTACATTAGGGGCATCATTGGTGCTTATCAGTATATATACCATTTTCATGTATGTAAGTAGTATTTCTGTGACCTTTTGAAACTATATACTGACAATCTACAGTTGATCTATTCTCAAAAATTTATTACAACTGAGTGATCCATGGAGATTAGGAGAGGTACATGAACTACAATCAGAAAAAATGTAAAATAAATATGAAGGATAAGAACAAAACTACTGCTGTTGTAGGCCACTAGTAAGCTCACCTCATTTGAGGGGAAGAAGCTGTTGGACAAGCTAAGAAGTGGAATCGCACATGTTCCATGGATTCTTGATGTATGCAGTACTGCAGCTCCCTGTCAGCAGCCATCAAATAAGGATTGAATCTTCTACCCCCGATTAGTCACTGCCATTATCAAAATATTACGAGAAGTCAGATCCTTATTCCGCCGGCCATCAGTTAGGGGAGAGAGATGCAATGGAGGGCTGATAAATAGAGCACTGCAGATAAATACGTTTTGGGCAAAAAATTAAAAATATATCTGATATCGACCGCCTAACACTTGCCCTCCAGCCAAAATCAGGCAACCTTCAGCCTGTTGTTAAGCTCTACCATGTTTTTGCTTCAACATATGTAGGCTTTCTTGCAATAATGGTTGTTTGGCTGAACGTGTATGCATATGAAGTTATTAGGCTGTCATATTGATGATCATTCTGCTAGTGCAATATTTTTATGGCGCCAGTTGCTTGAAAAAAACATGACGTGAAGTGTATTACCTATGGAGACATTGCATGCCAAGAAATTACAATCAATTCTGCTAACGCTCAACTGCATGTAGTTCTTATAAATCTTGTCAAGATAGTATCATGAAAGAGTTCGTGGATTCCTTTTTCTTTCAACAAAGGCTATTTTTACTTCGGTTATATACTCCTATATCATCTTCAAGAACAGGACATGATTACCAGCTAGCATGTATTATGTCCAGAAGAAGGGACACTAAGCCCTCCAAGGAAAAAAGAATGGGCCACACATTGGTGCTTCAGGGGATACAACCTTCTTACAAAAAAGAGAGCAGTCCATAGCAATTAGCTCATTCGAAGTTGCATGATACATAAAAATTACTGCATAAAAATTTGCTTATTATTGAAATGCCAAAGCTAACTGCATTAGTAATTCAGCATACTCTATAAAATTAGCAAGACTAATGGATTTTTTTTATAGATCTTACTGAACTAGTTGAAGGCAGCAGTCACAACTCACACCTGTGTCAACTGCAAGAACCGATTATCATGCAACCATTTAGAATTCAGTCAACCTGTAGAATGGAGTGTGGGAATTATAAGCTTAAATATCCTATAATGTCATTTATCCTCAAAGGTCAGCTACTGAAATATCTCCACAATGATTTTACCACACCAAATATACATTGGTCATACTGAATCAGTGTCAGTTCTTATAGAAAAAATCTAATAGGCTAATGACACGATCAAAGCTGGAAGCAAAGAAACTAACAGGTCACACTCATCAATTTTCAAGCACATGAAAAAATTGCAACTAGGAAGCTGAAAATGTGAGAAGCATTTACGAATAACAAAGTTATGTATAACCATAGGGATAGCACAAAAAAGGAGAAGCAAAATGGCTAATCGAAAGACCCATATTTCTAACAAAAAGGTATCACCATGTAGCAAACCCCAGGCGCAATAATAATATAACTACATGAGCTGAGCTGAAATTTAATACATATCAGCAAGGTAACGAAATTGCAAAAGACTAATAATTCCCATAGCAGACGGCATACTTGACGGACATACTTCTTTATTTGTTCAATTTCATGTAGTTTTTATAAATCTAGTAAAGACAGGATCATGCAAGCTTTTCAATAAAAAAATTCCATTCAACAAAGACAATTTTTACCGTGGTTCTGCACTCCTGTGCCATCTTCAAGAACGGGAAAGAAATTACAAACTAATATGTATTGTCTCCACAAGAACGGGACACAAATAGGTGATTCAGTCGACTGATAACAAACGAGTCAGCTCATTGAGATCAAAACATAAAAAAACCAAACATGTGGAAGATTGAAAGCAATCTCACCATGTTATGGTACAGTATGGGCATGAGGTGAGGACATTGGCAGCATCACCTGGTCGCGGGCGGCTGCAGCTTCTGGACGGCGTTCGAGGCTTGGACCGAAAATTATTCATGCATGATTCAAGTTCAGATACCTCCATCGTTATATTCAATTACCCGGTATACTTTCATTTTCCACTGTTTCACGATACACATACAGTTACTTGTGGTATTTTCTTAATAGGGTATATGCAAAAAAACAAGAATTCTACAAGGAAGCAATAAATCCTGACACTAGAACACACGACAATTCTCAATACTAAAATAGGTAAGCAGCAAAACAAAGAAATTAGATGACACTCACCATAACAGTCCAATATCGTGTGGTCTATTCTTGTAATGTTGCTTGGGCATGCTGGGTCATCCCTGGTCGAAGCACAAACATACCATCCTCCTGTCCACTGTCGATCTCCTTGGTCTGTACCATCCAACCTAGGCGACATAGTTAGCAGAACCAATTAATTTTCTTACGTTTCCTGAACACGTACATCAGCTAAACATGAGCACAATAGCATCAAAATACAGCGGCACCTTTTTCTCCTCGAGGAAGAGGAATACGACCGGATCAATTGGAGACGACCAGGAGTCGAAGACAGCAGGAGAGGTTGGAAACGAGGACCAGCCGGAGGCTTGGATACGAGGTAAACGGCGGCGCTCCTATGGCAAGGACAGGGGTGACTGGCGCTAGCCGCAGACTACGGGAACCTGGGGCACGAGGCGAGACCGGCAGCGACACGACCTCGTCGCGGTTGGCTGGAGCTCGGCGGCGACATGATCTGGTCGCGGGCTGCTGGATCTTGGCTGCATGACCTCCGCCGTTTTGAAACAACCAGCAGCAAGGCTGAAGGTGCCCGCTGCCCATCAAGGTGCGGATGCCGCCGGCAGCGCCGCCCACCGCCACTGGCTCACCATGACGCTGATGCCGCCCGCAGCCACGACCCGCGTGCTGCCGGACCACGAGGCCGATACCGCCGCACGCACGATCGCCGCGCTGCCTGACCAGGATGCCGATGTCGCCGCATCGCCGCCCGCGGCCACAGCTCGCCTGCAGCACGCCGGAGACCACACCGATTCGGCCAGCCAACCACGACGCTGCCGATGGCACGGTCGGCGCAGATCCACCCGCTGCTCGCCGCCGCTCACCCGCTCCCCGCCGCATCTCGATTCAGCTTGAACCGCTGACCGCTGGACACGCTCGACCCAGGAGATAAAAACAAAAAAAGCAAATGCGTTTAGGTAGTGGGCTAGCTCCCAAATCGGAGGCCACGACCGCGGTACAGAAAAGAAACCGCCGGGGTAAAATTACAACGCGTGGTTACGAGGGTGCGACTCAAGACGCAACGAGCAGGTTCGATGCAGTTGGGTGCGGCGGACCGGCTCGGTAAACCGACCCGGGAGCAGAATTATTATTCTGCACCCAGGGGTTGAATAGAGTTTCTATATATATATATATATATATATATATATATATAATTAACTGGTGCTCCTAGGTGCCCGGGCACCATACGTAGATACGCGTATTTTTGCTTTGTAGTACACATACCTGAGGGTATACATACCTAAGTTACACATACCTAAGGTATACATACCTAACATATGCATACTCAAGTGATACATACCTAAGGTATTGCATACCTAAGGTGTACGTACACTGATACGTGTATATATATGTTAGGTATGTGTAACTTGCACGTGTGTATGTTAAGTATGTAAATGTTAGGTATGTGTAACTTGTATGTGTTTATGTTAGGTATGTAAACATTAGGTATGTGTAATTTAGACACGTACACTCCAGATATGTACGAAATACACGTTTGGTGCCCATGCTCCTAGGTGCCCCATCTGAGCTTCCTATATATAGGTAAATTAAACTCTGCACTATCTGAACACACATTAGTGTATCGCATATATTGTCATCAAACATTCATAACTATAAACCGAGAGATGTTCTTTCATCTGCACCATGGGGGCGGCGCGGTAGTAGCCTCGGACGTCGGTGCGCGGGGACGGCGAAATAGACTGCGTGCAGTGACGTCACGACCAAAGGGGCCAGCATAGCTGCATGGCGCGAGTCGGTGCAACGGTGGGAGGCCACCAGCGACGTACAGGCCTCAGAAGACGCGTCGAAAGCCCGTAGCATGGACCAAAGGCGGCGGCGCTGCGGCCTGAAGGGGCGACGCAGCTCGTAGCTCGATCGGTGGTAGGTGCGTGCTCGGGAACATGCTTGGCGGAGACGTGCGCGCGATCGGTTGATCAGACCGACGGCGGCGATGTACGCGCCATGGCGTGGCCGATGCGCAGATCGGAGTCGATGGCGGCGTTGTCGATGTAGTTCCGGGCGATGGCGACAAAGACGGACGCAGCGGGTCGGCGGTGGCAGCCTGCCGAGGTAGGCGCAACAGCCGCCGAGGGTCGCGAAACCCTGCCGTAGAGACCGCGGCAGCCTGCCGAGGCATGCGCGACAACGGAGGGAGGCAGTGGTGCGCGAGTGTGGACCATCGATGCCGATGTCGGAGTAGAGGCGCGCGGTGACGGTGGCGGTGGGTGACTCAATCCAATCTATGATCGGTAAACCAAAAAATAAAACACCAGTCTAGGGACCAGCGGAGAAAAAAGATAATCAATCTAAAGATCGAAAAAAAGTACTCGAGGGCGTCCAATCAACCGATCGGCGAACGAACCCTCATACGAGTTTGGTGGCCCACTTAGTAGATCATGGAGATCGACCTCCCCGAGGGTGACGCGGCGCGGAAGCTTGTGCAGCGGCTAGGTCAAGGAGCGTGTCGCTCTGATACCATGTAGAACAATAGAGAGTGATATGCGGAATATGTTAGATGTTGTATTGACTATTGAGCCTATCGGACGAGTATATATAGTGGTACATACTTGAAAGCTAAAATAGTTCTCCTAAAAATATAGTAGGTAGAAATTACAAATTCTAGATTACTTAATATATCTAATTATCTATACCAAATATATCTCTAGCAGTGATGGCTGAAAGAAGAAATAGATTGCAGGAGCGATGGTGATCTTCTCTTTCCGTAGGGATTCTAGCCCCTTCGTTAACTCGTCAAGCTTTATTACTGGTAGATTATGCGAGTCCTACACTTTTCTGAGTGGTTGAGCATGTGGCGCCCTCTCAACGGCTCCCACATTTAGCCAGAAACTAGATGGTCCAGGCGCGTCTTGCCGCGCCGATCTCCGATATTTATCGATTAGATAATGTGGCTTGCTCTTTCTTTATCGCTGTGTATGTGGACCTTTTATTTTTGATTTTATGTGTTTATGGGTGTAGCGCGGTGGGGCCATGTGGCTTTCTTTAATTCCTGCATTGTCGGTGTATGTTCTTTTTTGCGTCGTAGGTGTCGTGGTTATAGTACATGGAAACCAACGCATTCAGCCACAACACTGTCAGGTCATTGCGAGTCTCCTGAAGCTGAGCTTCCCGTTGCTCGATGTTGTTTCACTAACCTCCTACACAAAGGAGTATGTTTGTCAGCCTAAATTTTAGTTCCTGCACAGAATCTGAAGTATATAAGATAAATGCCTGCCTATGCAAGTTTCGTGTTAGGTGCTTTCTCATATCGATCCCTCACTTTCGCCATCACATGGACCAGATCAAGCATGATGGAAATGTAGAGTCTCCATATGCAAGAGCAATAGCCACAGCAGGATTGCTTGCTCCATCGCCCACCATTCTAGAGGCGCAAAACTCATAGGCTTGGACGGATGCAGCTGGAGAGATCGACTATCCCGTGAACTGAAGCATCCTGCGTGTTAGATTGAACACTGCGTAAATATGTAAGCATGGGCTAGATGCTAAGCAGTAACGCATGTTACTCTCGAAAGTGTGTGAAACTCTGTGCGTTTCTATACCTTTTATTGGCCGTGGTGTCTCAGAGTCGGAAGAAACAAATAAAATTGCTCTGCCGGTTACCCACTGGGAGCAATGCAGGCGCCATATGGCCTCAATTGCAGATACCCACCTCGGACTAAGGAACTCTCCGTGGATCCTTAAGGCCCCTCGGTTTCTTTTGCCGTTGGTAAACTGATCATTGCGTGATCAAAACATAAGTAAATAAGCACAGATGGCCATCCATTTTTCCTCAAACACACTATGCTCATGCCTGTGGAAAACAAATGGCGGCAAAATATAAAATCTTTCTATAGATCTTTATTGGACGGCAGTTTCATACATCTTTTTCTGAAATAATTTATTAATGCAACAGTTGGAACAGCAGTACTAACCAATAGCAGGTGATTCCGTAGCTCTGGACCTGGCTATGTCTCTTAGTAGGGCACCAAGCCACTGCTCGAAAACAATGTCAGTAGTGCAATGCAATAGAAGCAGAGCCAGCTTTCTCCACCTGCATTGCCTCGTCAGGCCAGTCCAAGGGTAGTTTCTTGGGTCGTCCTAACGCGCTCAAGCGCGGAATCTGTATTTCATATCGGCCATACGGCACGACTGATATGATCTGTTCCAAGTACATCATCCATTGTCAAATCTGCACAAGGTTAAGACAGTTAGTACTCTCTTCACGAATACAATGCTTTTCATTCAGGTTTTCCATATGCAGTTTTCTTTTCCATACGGTTTTGTTTTCTTTGTTACCCAGCTACATGTCAAAGCCGCACTGGTAGGTTCTAAGCGCGATTAATGAGAATACAGCCTGAGATCAGAGTTCTAGCCGGTTATAGCCTTTTGGGAGAACTTTCGGTCGCGGTTACACCGTTTATAGGATAAATGCGAAACCCCACCAATAGCTTGATATATATAGCCCTATCTAGACCCTATTGGTTCGTAATTTAGGAGCTAAACTTATTGTTTTCTGATTTTGTGTTCTCTACCTTTTATCTCATGTTTTATTTCTTCACAATGATTCGATAAAACTTGTGAGTTGAATATCTCAATATATGTTTCTCTTGAATAGTTGACTGATTTGTAGGTCGAATTGTGTTTGAGTCATACTTTTTCTTTTTCTGGTAAGATATGACTAAAAAATCCAATGTTTATGAAATGACGCCAAATGGATTAGCCTGCTATATTCTGGCTGCTTCTTAGCTTTAAAAATTATCGCGGCTAAATGAAACAATCAGCTATTTTAAACTATGTCTAAGACCCGTCCCAAAGCAGAGGTGAGGAAGAACGAAAGCAAAGGTACACGACGAAGACACCTTGCCTAAATCAAAACGTTCAGTCTTCTGCTAAAAAGTCAAATATGTTGAACCATAAAAATCCACTTGAGCCTACAGCTATAGTCATAGTTCCACCACGGCAGTCCTGTACAAAAGAAGATCTAAATTTCGTAGAGGTAAAGCTGAGTGGAAGTTTCTCTTTCAAAATTCGAGGACCAAATTATGTGGAATTCACGAGGAAGATCAAATAGCCCTGCAACTTAGCTGAGCTTCCTATAAGCTTTTAACATGGAACGCAAGGGTATTATGTGCTCCCAAATTTTCATGCGGAGAATAATGTACACAGTAGATGAAATGAAAACTCATATATAAAATCGAAAGCAAGCACGACTACTGAACTTACCCAAAAACACACCAACAGTTATATATAGCCCTATTTAGACCGTATTTAATTCCTAATTTAGGAGCTACACTTCTTGTTTTCTGATTTTGTCTTCTGTGCCTTTTATTTCATGTTTTCTCTATTTTTCTTCAATATGATTCAATAAAACTTGTGCGTTGAATATCTCAATATCTGTTTCTCTTGAATAGTTGACTGAGTTGTAGCTTGAATTGCGTTTGAGTCATACTTTTTCTACTCTTTTGGTAAGATATGACTATAAATTTCATGTTTATGAAATGACGCCAAATGGATTCGCCCGGTATATTCTGACTGTTTCTTAGACTTAAAAATTATCGCGGCTACATGAAACAACCCGCTATTTTAAAATATGTCTAAGACCTGTCCCAAAGCAATCCGGTACTTCGCATTCTTGTTTTCCATGCTCCGTGCTATTTATTTTATTTTCTAGTTGTACATGCCAGTGGCAGATCTACCATTTGACTAAATGCGATGAAGAAAAACGAAAGCAAAAGTGCACGACGAAGGCAGCTTGTCTAAATCAAAATGTTCAGTTTTCTGCTAAAAAGGAAAATATATTGAACCATAAAATCCACTTGAGCCTACAGCTATAGTCATACTTCCACCACGGCAGTCCTGTACAAAAGAAGATATAAATTTCACGGAGGTAAAGCTGAGTGGAAATTTCTCTTTCAATATTCGAGGACGAAATTATGTAGAGTTCACGAGGAAGATCAAATAGCCCTCCAACTTAGCTGAGCTTCCTATAAGCTTTTAACATGGAACGGAAGGGTATTTTGTGCTCTCAGATTTTCGTGCGAAGAATAATGCACGCGGCAAATGAAATGAACTCATATATAAAATCCTCTCAACTGTCATTTTAAACGAAAGCAAGCACGACTATTCCACATACCCGAAAAATCGAAGATGCAAGTAATAATTTGGTTGGGACAAACGCGAATAAAAACTACAGACCGAAGTAATGTTGAAAAGTCTGAATTTTGCTGCACACACCTGTAATTCATCCGTCAGCACAGATTCGACCTGGCCGTGTCCGTCATCTCTCTAATAAACTTGAGTGTGATGCATTTTTTTAAGAGAGATCTTTACCTGAACTGCTCAGGGAAACAGGACAGTGGCTTTGGAGCTTTCTTACTATCCGTATGAAAACAAATCGAAACTATTCATGCCTGAACACCCTGAAGTAACAGATGGCGCCAAACAAACATGTGAAACGCCAGCATGGAGTAGCAACATAAGAAGGCAGAAACGCGTAGATTGTACTGTGGTCATCAATTCTACAGCAGAGGACGGAATAACTAAAATTGAGCGGCGGCTCTAAAATTATTCCTATCAAGACGGCCTACTTCGCCTAAGCAAACTGAACCCTAGCTGAGGCGACGGCGGAATCGAAGACTGGTAAACACGGAGCTTTATGGGAACAGGCTAAAAGATAGCAGAAAGAACCTGCACGATGTGGTCGCGCGCCGGCGCTCTCCCAGCCCGGGACGCGCGTGCGCTCCTCGATTTGTAACAGCCCCGATCTGCCACTAACGCGAAAGAAATTACAGAGAAGGCAAGAGAAGGCAAGAGGGGAACCGAACCAGAGAGGAGAAGCCGCCACGGAGAAGACGGCCGGCCACGCGGCCCTGCCAAAGCCGCACGAGCCGCCGCAGACGAAGAGGATGGACAGAACTCCGCTCGGCGAGTAGACTGGCCGCCGACCGAAGCTCAGGTCAAAGTAATCCCAAACCGACCCTGTGACCGCTCTCCTCTCTACGCTGCATCGACACGTACGCACGCGCACGACCGCCATACCCATGGGGCCCGCGAAAAGGACTTGCAAAGCGACCAGCAGTGTCCTTAGACCTGGGAGCTTAGTGCTCTTTAGAGATACTACTGTACTAGACGAATAGCGAGCTTCGCCTCGCCGCCTGCATGGCGTTCTATACAACATGACTGATGCTTAAGCTCATGGGCGCTTTGTTTTGAGATGCACCCAGGCATAACATTCCTAGTGTTTTCCTACTTAATAGCATGTGTTTTTTTAATGTTTCTTCTTGATGGCACACGGATGTAAAAAAGGTAGCTCCCGTTGATGGGTGGTGTGAAGTCAGGCAGTGTGAAGGCAGCAGTCACACGATAAATGTTTGACATTAGCATGGGCTTCTTAGCAAGATACTTAGAGCAACGGTGCTGGATTGGTTCACCACATATAAGTGGGGGAGTTGATGGTTTACAATCACATGACTCTGTTTTTCTTAGTTACCTATTGAGTACTTGCCGGGATAAATCCCAACATTATAAGAAAATGTACATATACATGGTTAATTCCCGTGTACACATTCATCTCACAAAGAACCGAATAACTTACAAATACTTATTACTATACAATAAGCAAACACGACATACATGTAGAGGTAAAAAACTGCCTCCGGGCTTAATGGCTATCACATGCCAGGGTTGAAGCCTGCTAAAATGTACAGTACCTGCACAACCACCTGAATTGCATTCCCAGTTAGTGCATAACTAATGGTTTCTTAAAATATGCAGTATCCAGTATGGAGAACTCACGGTGAGATTCGGCCATTTCATACCTAACAAAATGTACTTCATTGTGAACAAATAAGCACCTTGTTTTTACACCTAAATTTAGAAGCCATTATTATGTGTCTAATAAAGTAATAATAGTCACCTTGTCGTGTTGATGCTGCATCAAAAATGGATCACCGTATAGACAAGTAGTTCATCAAAGCTGCAATTGCAGGTGTGATCCATCATGCTAGTTGATAAGAATACAGTTGCAAATATGACCACTTCTGTCGAGAAATTGCAGGTGAAGGAAAAAACTGGCATTAACCTCATGACAAGCACTTTATGTGCAGTCAATATGCTTCTAGTAAAAGAGCAATACGAATGGCAATGCCAGCCTAAAAATGGAATACTTTACTAAGACTAAGAGCAATAGAAAAAATTTAAAGTTACCAAAGAACGATATATATAGGCCAGACTAAATTCGATTGCTATTTTATCAAAAGCGTTTGTTCCATGTAGAAAGTTAACTTGTACTCAAGTGAATCCCTACATGCTTCAGTTTGGCTAACTTAATTCATCCCAATTGATCACCCTGATCTAACTATATGTAGTAGAGGAAAACTTGGAAATGATTAACTGAATATAGAGAAATCTATATCTATATCTATATCTATATCTATATCTATATCTATATCTATATCTATATCTATACCTAATAATAAAGGAGCTAACGTTTTCGTGGTTTGGTCCGTCATAATACGCTTTCGTCCAACTTTTATACGTTTTCGTCCGTCGCCGCAACGCTTCCTAGGTCGTGCGTTTCACCTCCACCTTGATTGCTTCGTTTGTTTGTGTTTGCATCGTATACGAAATATTAAAGAGACTCCATGTCCATCACGACTCCAACTCCATGTTCCATATATATATTGCAGAGCACAACCTCGATCTGAGATCCCTGTCACGCGCGTGCGGCAAGCAGCAGCTCGGCGGCCCTGTGAGCACGTCCCCGACAAGCGAACACAGCCAAGCCAAAGGAGATAATTTGGTCCTTCTTGTCTCTCTTGGGTCGTCACGCCTCCCCCATCATCGCCGACGGTGACTCTGCCGTCTGTGTCATCCAATTCAATGCCGTCTAGGAGGCCCAAGTGGAGCGCTGGCCGTGCGCGTCCGGTTCTCCAACCCCGCCGTCGCCACTCACCCGTAGTCCGCTTTGCACAGGCAAGAACACACCTGGGAACATACGTACGGGAAGTTGATCAGTTCTTGCCTGTTTGATCAAGCTAGGTGAGTGGCTGTATGCATCAGGACAAATTTGATTAGCGCACGACTTGTGTCTATCGTCTTCCCCGCCGTCGCTGCAACGACATCCTGATCCGAGTCGTCTGAACGATCTATGCGCCGTTGTCGCTGTCTATTTATCCACGATGTCGCCAGCACTGGGACACATGGGCTGTAGCTTCCATCTTAGGCACAACGTCACGGGCAATCTGAGTTTTGTGCTACAGTAGTCGCGGACTAGCAACGGCACCGTTGAGGAGTGGAAAAGCATGTCGAGCGAAAGCAAGCAAATGTCTTTCCTGTAAGCCGACTACTCCGCGTGAGTCAGTCTCATCTGAGGCTCATGGCCAAATATCTGAATTATTCTAGCTTTACCGATTATACATCATGCTAATACAGTACGCGTATGCCCTTATTTGTGTATGCTTACCAAAGCTTATGGATGGATTTCTCCGATCTCTGTTCTATTAGAAAAGAAGCAGCTGTTGGTATGTGTACCCTATGGCAGATATGCATACTACCAAAGGAGGCGATACATCATGCATGTGACCCTCCTGTTGGAGTGAGATTTCTGATCGACAACACTGCCAGGATAAAGCAAAGATAAAAATTGGTTATCCACAAACAATATCTGAAACTAATTTTTATCTTTGCTTTTTTTTTGAGATATTGTTTGTGGATGGAATTTCCAATATATAAAATTACAGGTAAATTATCAGTATCCTATGTTATTTAGTTGCACTTTATATCAAAGTCTGAATTTTGGGCATCGCCACAAGTTAGCTCACCATGTGCAACACAAATGCAACTTCACCAGCAGCAACACCAACACCATGGCAGGTTGACCGGCATATGCGTCGAAGCCCATCACCAGGATCTGATTAGTATGATACATGTACACACGCATGTATGCTTTATTTTTAGCCTCTCATCAACGCGCATAACAAACCGGATTTTCATTAATGAAATTCTCCATGGCTTTAACAATAATTTTATGTGATTTGGATCCATATCTTAACAAAATTTAAGGGTGGCACCCACCATCATTAGAAGTATGCGGTATTTCAAGGGGGTGCAGCGAGGACTCGCAATCTAACATTTTTAGGATAGATTATGTTTGAGAAGTGTCAAATACAGAGTTTTAGGATTTGTTTCTCCCGGCGCAACGCACGGGTACTTTTGCTAGTCTATATCTATACCCAATAATAAAGGAGCTAACATTTTCTTGGTTCGGTACGTTTGGTCCGTTGTCCATGGTTTTCGTCCATCGAGAGTTTCCTTGGTACGTCGTAGCTTGGCACGTAAGAATACCGGACATAGGTCGAAAAACAATCAGAATTGGTTGCGTGACATCCCAGATGTCCATTGCACGCACGACTCCTTCAGGTACAGAATAAATAAACAGACGCAGCGCCTCACGCCAACTTACGAAGTCGAGGGCCTCGAGCATCGTCGACCCCGACCTGGCTGGGTACCGACGGTCTCAGAAATTGAGGGACGCCAAACAGTCATCGTCGTCGCAATCGATATAGCTGAATTACAGATGGGAGGTTCCTTTGCAGATCGGAGCTTGGTCTGTGTGCTGGCCACGCGTGTGGTGTTCCTTTGGTGATCGAGATAGGAGTTGTTGGGATCGCCTTCCTTTCGTCTCGATCGCACTTTTGAGCCTCTGCCTTTTTCTCTCCGCAAGCCGGCAAGTTGAAGGAGAGTGGCGCCGGAGTAGTTAGGTGTAGATTTAGGTTTAGTTTTTGTTCCTGTATGGTGTATGGCGTTGATGCCGGGAGGGAAGTGGCAGATCTCGTCGGCCGGATCTGGCACTGGCTTGTTCTCCTTCTCTGCCTCATCGAGCTCCGGTGGTCCGAGCCGGAGATGCGGCGGTGGAGGGAGACGAAGATCTCCATAAATAAGGTTGTTACTGGCGGATTTGGTGACCATAGGTGCAGTGGCAAGCTTCTTCTTCCTCGTCGGGGTGGCGAGAAGGAGGAGCTGATGCTTGCTGTCTCTGGCTGGTCGTCGAATCTGCAGCAGGGAAGCTCGTCGGCTTCTTCTCAGGGGTTCTCCACGGCACCGCTGTCGTCGTATCCCATGGCTGAAAGGCAGCCCCTCCATTGTAGGACTACCACGGCGCCTCTGTCGTCGTATTTCAAGGCCGAAGGGCGGCCCCTCCATCCTCGTGTGACGGCGATTGGCCGTCCTCAAGGCAACAACAACCTCCGTCATGCGTTTCTGCTAGCTCGGAGGCTCTCCAGTTTCGTCGGAGTTGGCTCCCACCCCTGCGCCCCAAGTGGTCTCGTCCCCGGCGGCGTAGAGGTTGACTCCGGCGAGCTTCGGCACGGTCAAGAAGGAGTAGGACCTGATCGCTTTTTCTGGTTTTATTTCAAGGTCCCCAGTGCAATTTGTAAGGGCCAGCTTGTAATTCTCCTATTTCCTTTAGGCCTTATCTGTAAAATGTACTCCACCGCTGAAGAAATGAAGCCCTAGGTCCTTCGGGACCTTTCCTGTTCAAAAAAATAAAAGGTTATCGCTGCTGCCAACACCATAAATTGGTTGAGTTTGATGGTTTGAGTTGCTTCCCCGCGCGCCAACGCCATGAACCAATGGTTGAGTTCGATGGTGTGAGTTGCTTCCCCGCGGCGGAATCTGGGGCGCCGCGTGATGGTGGAAGGGAGCCCCGGGAGGCACGCCGGTGGTCGTTGGTGTGTCTGGCGGTGAATTGCGCCCGAGGCGATGCAGAACGGGTTAGCGTTTGACGCGGAAGGTGGAACTCCCGTCTGCCTCTTAGGTGTGCTGAGGTCGCCGGCATCCTTGCTCATTGCTCAACATGGTTGACAGTCGAAGCTAAACAAGTTCACTTGCCCTGGGTTGTATAAGGGCATCTTCAACGGAGCGACGCATATTTATATCCGTTTGCGTCGGGCACGGACACAAAAAACGTCCGCATGTCCGCATGCGTCTGCCCCTTCTCCAGCGGCAAGGAAGCATTTATTTGACCGCATGCGTGATTAGAGATGAGAGAGAGAGAGAGAAAGATTATATTTGTGTGGTAGGAATGACCGCATGTGTGATTAAAGGAGGAGAGAGGGTTGCATGCAGACCAAACGGACGCAAACGGACGCACGGACGCGTCGCATTTCTAGCGCATATTTGATCCACGTTGCGTCAGGACGGACGCTGCGGACGTTCTACGTCTAGCCGCTGGAGCGTGTTTTTTATCTGCGCAGACGTAAACGGACAAAAAAACGTCCATTTACGTCGCCCGTTGGAGATGCCCTAATGGGAAAACTACTTCATCGCGGTCCCAGCGGTTGCCCAGGATGTCGTGTTTTGCTGTACGACGCCATGACCTCCTCGTGCAAGACATGAATGTGCGGACTACTTTTTAGTTGTTCAATGTTCATCGACCTGAATTCTAACACGAGTTCTACAATCCTGAAGTTGAGAATTTGATGCACAGGTACTTTATATGTTTCAGCGGCTATACTGATTGATTCGGAGCAAAAAATGGCAGCTGACGAGGTCAAAATTCTCTGTTGAATATTGGGAAAATAAAGTCATCTGAGCGTTTACTATTCCAGATGTGAAGTTCTTAGGGTCGGAAAAATTATGTGCTACTTTGACGCGTCCGCGATGAACCTTACGGCGGAGACCTGCTGCGTGTAAGCCAGATCAAAGGATGCGCATAAAGATTAGTCGATTACCATTCAGCTCTGAGCTAGCACCTGACAGCCCGATTCAAAGGCTAAATCCCCATGAATTTGCTTGGCTCCAATCCACGGATATGACCGTTAGAGCGAGGCGGCCGGGCGACGCGACGGTGCGCCGCCACCGCCGTCTTCCTGCTTCGGCGGCCGCCCTAGCATCCCTTCCAGACCTCTACACCTCCCTCCTCCACCTCCATCCATCCCACCAGGTTTCTCTCCAGCCTTCCTTGGAACCTCATCGTTCCCACCTTCACAGCCCGCTGTAATATCTGCGTCGCCGACGACTACCCTTCTGCCGCCGGCGGGCGAGGGCAGGACATCTTCTCCGCTTCAGGGTGCGATCGCTTCGGGGTCTCCTCTCGACGAGCCTTCGACGGAAGTTTGCGAGGAGATCTGCGCTTCGCTCGCTGCATGGCGCCGTGCGGCCTCTCCGCCTCTCTCCGCCTCGTCCACGGCCCCGGTGGGCATCCTCCGCAAGCCCACGGCACCGGGCACTCCGGCACGAAGCTCCGCCTCGTCCACGGCCCCGGTGGGCATCCTCCGCAAGCCCACGGCACCGGGCGCTCCGACACGAAGCCGCGCCAAGAAGGCTGTCCGCTTCAACCTGTCGGCCTCGACGTTCTCGAACCTTGGGTGGGCCCACGCGAGCCCGCGCCATCGTAACGGATCGGCTTCCACGACTCTGGCCCTGCCGCCGTTGCCTCGGAAGACGGATGGATGACAGTAATGTCTCGCCGCGACAGACGCGAAGCTCGAAGGGCCTTGGCGTCGTTTGAGGCTGGCCGCCGCCGCCTCCTCTCCCCCACCCGATGCAGCGCCTCCCCGACTCCTTCCTCTTCAAATAAAGGCCTGAAGATGTGCTTTCGCTGCAGCTCCCCGGATCACTTGGTCGCCTCCTGCTCCAAACCTCGGTACCGCAAGCCTCCCCCAAAGTCACCATCTCCAAGCTCTTCGGTGCCGCGTCGGTCGGACGCCCCTGCACCGACGGCCATGTCGTTCCTGGGCCACCCCACCACGCGCGAAGAAGAAGACTCCTGCTACATCGCCACCTCGTATGACTTGGACCGCGAGAGGCTTGACTGGGAGAAGACCGCCATTGTTCCTTGGGTGATCTCCGCTCCACCGGGGATGGATCGAACCGACGTCGACGACGCCTTCCGACGTAAGTTCCGTCTCCGCGAGTCGGAGCTGTCGGTTAGCGCCCACTACCCGGAGCAGTTCCTCGTCAAGTTCGCCAACGCCGAGCTCCGCAACGAGATCATGCGGACGGACCGATCCTGCTTCAAGATGGACGGCCTCGACATTCACTTTCGGCCTTGGCACGCCGTCTCCCATGCCTACAACGCCGACCTCCACTTCAGCGTTCATGTCGTCGTCGATGGGCTCCCTCCGTTCGCGTGGAGACCGTAGGTGGTAGACCTGCTCGTGGGCCGTAAATGCGCGGTTCAGCGCCTGGATGAGGGGTTCACCACCATGGAGGACACCTCCTCCTTCGGTGTGTGGCTTTGGACGGCGGCCCCTCACCGTATCCCGAAGATCCTTTGATGCACGTTGGTCAACAAAGGGGCGGGCGGCCTCTCCTCTAGGGTTCGCATCGAGGAGGACAGGCCGGATCAATGGAAACGCGACATCTCCTTCTGTGTGTTGTTGCACGTCGACCGCATCGAAGACTACACCGGAGCGCCTGTTCTCGACGGTGGCGAGCCGCTCACTGATTTCCGGCCGGCCTCCTACTCCCTTCATACGTGCCGACTAGGCACCGTTGATGGCCGGCCGGTCAGCGAGGAGGCTGGCTCGGTGTTGCCGGCCCCCATACCGGCCTTAGGTGAGCTCGGCCCGGCGTTTGCTCGACGCCCTGAAGATGAAGAACCGCAGGATCGGTCGCGCTCTGCCGTCCATGTTGTTCGCGAGGACAAAACCCGTCCGCGTCCGCGCGACGAGGAGAGGCATAGATCACGACGTTCTCGCTCGAGGGCCTCGACCCATCGACGTTCGGGCTCCACGGAGTCCAAGGGCCGCCGCCGTAGCCGTTTGCGTCACGTTGCAGGCTGCGACGACCGAGTCTCCCGCAAGCGATACCATCGTGATGACGAAGACGACGACGACCAGCGCCGGCCGCCCCGTGACCTGCCGCGCCGCGCCGCCTCGCGTGCCTCACACGCCAAGGCTTTCTCGCCCTCGGGAGGTCATCGTCACGCTGGGAGGTCTCGCCGCTCCGATGGATGCAACAGCGGCCGCCACGCCGGACACCATGGAGGTCATCATCGCCACTTTGTTGCACAACAGCCCGAGCTACCGCGGGCTAAGTTGGCTTCGGTCATCCCGCGTGATACAACCTGTACGGGCTGGTCCTTGGCGATCAAAGAGTTCCCGCCGGCTATCATCTTCGGTTCCTCGAAGCTGGCATCGCCGCCTCCCACGAACGTCGTTGAGCTGGCCAATGGCAGTGCTTGGGGCGAAGAGGAGGAGAACAGCCCGGCGCTGCCTACTTCTCCGCTTCTGTTGGATGCACCACCTACACCACCTTCTTCCTCCGCGGTGGTTCCGGAGTCATGGGAGGACGCTATGGTAGCTGATGACCCCCTCCCCGAGCATGATGACGTCGCAAGAAAGGGCTCTACTCCTTCCGATGGAGTCGTTCTCGGAGATCTCTTCGTGCGGCCGTCGGAGCCGCTTCTTCCGTGCCCTACACCGGTGGAAAAACGGCCAAGGAAGTCCGAGGTGCAGCCCGTCTCCGAATCTCGCCGTAGTGCACGGTTGGGCAGCAAGCCAAAGATGCATACCTTGGACAAGGCGGTGCAAGTCCTGAACTCCAAGATGGGTGTGGCTGCGGAAGGAGTTCCCTTGCTGGAGGCGCGGAAGGCCTATATCAAGAAGTTCAGCACGCAGCTCCCGAGCACGACGATCGACGCCTTCTCCAAGCTCTTCAAGCTCAACATCCGCAGCATGGAGGAAGCTGATGAGTCCCTTATCGCCATGGGAGGCCCCGGAGGGTGTGAGCCTGTTGCGCAGGACGTGTCCGCCTAGCACCTCAGTCGTCCTTCTATTGTGTGTGCTTCGTCTTAGCCGAACAAGTGTCTGTGGTCGGTTTTGCTGCTTCTGTACCGTGTCGCCTGTGGTGCGTCTTCTTTTATCAACATTTTATCTTGTTAGTCATCATGATCGGGCCGGACCTCACCATCGCGGATTGGAATACTCGTGGGTTAAACGACCAAGGCCGTAAAGACACCGTTCATGCCTTCCTCGCTGACACCTCTTGCCACATCGCATGTATTCAAGAAACTAAGCTGGACCAGCTAGATCAACATACAGCCTCTTATATTGGTGGCTTTCGGCTTCGCTCCTTCGCGCATCGCCTGGCTCTAGGCACAAGGGGTGGCATTCTTTTGCTTTGGAATGATGAGCATGTGACCATCTCCAACATCCATATCGGCACCCACCTGATTTCGGCGGACGTCTCTGTTCGAGCCTGCGGTAACTCTTTCAAGTTGACCACGGTCTACGGCCCCTCCGACCATGGAGAGAAGGAAGCCTTCCTTACGGAAGTTACTTCCGCCAAGCCCTTGGACGACTCCATGTGGCTCATCATCGGGGATTTTAATCTCATATATCGAGCAGAAGACAAGAACAATGACAACCTGGACTTCCGGCTTATGGGTCTGTTTAGGAGGGCGCTCACAAACTGCCAACTCAAGGAACTGAAACTTCAGAATAGGAAGTACACTTGGAGCAATGAGAGAGACTCCTACCCTTGTGAGGTTAGACCGGGCTTTCTGTAACGCTGCGTGGGATCTGAGGTTCGAACACCACGTGTTGCACGCCTTATCCTCCTCCCTCTCGGATCATTGCCCACTTCTTATCTCAAACCAGAGCGGTCTGCGGAAGCCTCCAGTTTTTCTCTTTGAGTACTTTTGGACCAAGATGCCTGGGTTCAAGGAGGTCGTCCAAAAAGCTTGGTCCGCACCGTCTTCCTCACTCTCAACCGGTCCATGTCATCAACCACAAGCTGAAATCCACGGCGTCGGGTCTCAGAGCGTGGAGTATAGGGCTCTTCTTCGACTGTAAGCTGCAACTCCTTATGGCTCTCGATGTCATTCTACAGCTAGATATCGCCCAAGAATCCCGTCTACTTTCTCATGAGGAAAGATGGCTCCGTGCCAACCTAAAACGCCGAGTCAAAGGCCTCGCCGCTCTGGATAGATCTCGCAAGCGTCAAGCTTCCAGAATCCGCTACCTCCATGAAGGCGACGCTAATACCAAGTTCTTCCACCTACGGGTCAATGCTAGAAAGCGCAAGAACCACATCCTGAGGCTCAGGCAAAACACGGGATGGGCCGTGACTCATGAAGATAAGGGAAACTTGATCTTCGATCATTTCTCCCAAGCCCTCGGGCGGCCTCTGACCCGTCAGCTGGATTTCAATTGGGAAGCTCTCAATCCTACCTCCCACCTCCTGGACTTTTTGGGTCTCCCCTTCACCGAGGCTGAGATTTTAGAAGCCACTGAGGACATGCCTACGGACAAAGCTCCAGGCCCTGACAGCTTCTCGATTGCCTTCTTTCGCTCCTGCTGGGAGATTATAAAGGGCGACCTTATGAAGACCATAAATGCTTTCTCTGAGCTCTCGGCGTCCAACTTCCACATTCTCAACACTGCGAATATAGTGCTTCTACCTAAGAAAGACGGTGCGGAATCCATCACTGACTTCAGACCCATCAGTCACATTGTAACATCCCAAGTTTTCAATAAAGAAATAAAGAGAGGAGCAATTCAACTACTCAAATTTTGCAACAAACAAAAACTTTTATTACACATATAGTGCCACATATAGTTTTATGCATAGTGTGTGCATTCTTGTGTGCAATTGCCATGATGAGTGTGTATGAGTTGATCACTTTCTCTTAAACCCTAAACCATGATCATAGCATCTCAATTTGAGAGAAATACAAGAAATGCAAAAATAGCCAAAAACCCTCACATACACATTAGGCCAATATTTCAAAACATCAACAAAGGCCACCATGACTTGATCCTTTGCTTGTAAAACACTTGTATATAAAAAAAAACACAAATGCATCAAAGAAACCAGATTCAAATCAAAGAAAATTGCAAAACCAACATACATATGATAATGGTCAAATTGGACAATTATAAAATGTTGCCCTCTTTACACCCCTGGTTTGGAAGATTCCTAAACTAAACAACCCTACTTCTTTCCACCTCATCCAAGATCATGTCAAGAGGAGCAACTTTGATGTTGACCACCAAGGTTGACTTTGACTAGGTTGACCAGGGTAAATAAGACAAAATGCTATATGAGAGTAAAGTGAAGATGATCATATTTTGGAAACCTTGCAAATCAACACCAAAATGAATACCACCACCATCATTCTATCACATTATTTACATAAATGAGTTGCACCAAAAAGAATTCAGAAATTCCAACATTTTTTCTCATGCGGCCATTGTGTCGAGCAGTTGGCAGGCATCAATTCAGTTTGAGCAAACATGGCATTGTCCAGCAGTTTTTAGACTAAACCTCTTTTGGTTTTTGTTGATCATTGCTCCCCTATCACTCCAACACCAAGCCCAGTACCTGCCCTTGATGATTAAAGTGTGGGCATGGCAAAACTTTAGCCATGTCGTGCACATGCCACACACACATGCACCACCCCTCTCTGGTCCTCCCCTTGCTCGATCACCATGTCCTAGAGCACGCCCTGAGCTCCACGATCATCACGCAGTACGGCCCGAGCTCGCCAAGGCACGGCATTGGCCGAACCAGGCGCGCCCAGACACGCCCAGTACCATGCCGTGGCATGCCAGGCACGCGGTGAGCGCGCACTGGACGCGCCAGAGCATAGCCCGCAGCCCTACTCCTGCATCAAGCACCGTCTCCACCTCCTCTAGCTGCTAGACACGCTCCATAGCCCGCAGCTGCCTTGTCGCCGTCGTCCTCGTCGGAGAAACGCCGCGGGTACCGTGGCATGATTAGCATGCGAACGAGTGATCCCATCGTCCTCCCGCTGCGCCAGCTACCCCTAGAGCATCGCCATACCGTCGCCACTTGAATGCCGTCCTCGCCGTGCCCCTTCAAGCCTCAGAACGGCCGCGCCATCGACGACCTCCCTCGGCACCCGCAGCAACCCCTCCCCTCTATAAATAGAGCTCTCCCGCGCCCAAACCCTTCACACCACCAGCTTCTCCTCCCTTCTCTGCTTCTCCTCGACCAAACCATCCACCAAATCGTCGCCGGAGCTGCTCCAATTTGAAGCCGGAGGCCACCAGTACATGGAGCTTGTCGCCGTCGATTCATGCCTCCCCAAGCCTCGCCACTGCTACCAGGAGCTTCCTCACCGTCGACAACATCGCCACGCACCTCGCAGAGACCCGCGGGAATGCTGGTAAGCCCTCCGACCCCCTAGGCTCGCCGCCGGAGCCACGGCCTCTCGTCGGAGACGACGAAGCTTGTGAGCCGTAGATCCTCGTCCTAATCCAACGCCCCACGTAACGCGTACCGCTTCGGCGTTTAAACGAGGCTGACAGGTGGAGCCACCGTGTCAGGCGGCCCGCGTGCAAGTCACCGCTGCTGAGCCGGCCCATCTCATTTTCACCTGTGTAGCCCACCTAGTCTTCCCGCCAAGCCCATCAATTCAAAATCCATTCTTCTGTTTAATTCAAATTCACTTGCTGATGCTTTTTAAAATATAAATAAAACAAAATCCACTGAACCGAATTTGATAATTTTTATATATTCAGAAATCTTGTGAAAATATCTACACAACCCCACTGGTCTCACTTGGAGATTATTTGTAGAATTTAAATAGCAAAAATAACAAGGTAGAGCCTTTTCCAACTTCAAATAAGTATTAAAAATTATCTATAAATGATTTTGAGTTGATTCCAACTCTCATAAATCACATTTGGTATACTCTAATTGTTTCTGCAAAAATATAACATGGTTGTTTTGTATGATCATGGACTAGAGCAATATAACGGCTATGTGGCCATTTCTAGTGCATTTAAATCACCCCAAATTAATTAGTTAAATAGTATGAGAGCTACTCTCTCATTTAAATTGTGATCCTAAGTAATTCAAAGAGAGGTAATGACCTTGGTCTAATAAGCCTCATGCTTTGTTACTTAGAGATATTAACTCATTAGCATGCTAGTAATAAAATGCATGAGGTTTAACCTTCATTTAAATCACACTCTCAAATAATAGATATGAAGTGTTGACCTTGGTCAACATATACTCATACCTTATTATTATTTGAAGAGATTAAATCTTAATATGATTCAATGAGAGGAAATTATTTCTCCAAAGAAATAAATAGAAATGATAATCACTATTTATAATGAGAGGAAATTATTTTTCTTTAACATAAAATTGAGTCAATCACCATGTTGATAAAGATGTGATGCTAGCTTAGGCTTGTGTGAATCTTTGGTGTGTTTAGCTTAGCACTTAAGTTTGTGTGGTGATTGTATACCTCGTATTCGTGTATAGACGCTAGTAACGAGGAGTATCAAGAAGAGGAGGGCTACTCCCAGGAGGAGGAAGAGAACTTTGACCACTACCCTGCTCAAGGCAAGCTAATACTCTTGCAAGCCACCCTAATGCAAAGATCTTCATGAGCAAGGCACCAGTACATATTACTTTATGCTTAAAGATCCTATCCCATGTTTTACCTTACTATTATTTTACTTATTGTATTTCAAAGTTTACTTTTTGATTCATGATTCACTTGGTCTACAATAGAACAAGAGTATCAAAGTTAGCATAAGCAAATAAAGCTAGATAGCACCCCCTCATGACTAGTTGCTATTGCTAAATAAATAAAATTGACTACTCTAGATGGGAACAAGGTGAAATGAAATGACTTTGAAAGATTTTGAAGGTGAATGTGACTTGAATGAATTGGTGAAAGTTTGTGAAAACTGATGATTGGGTTCGGATGCGATACCCTTCCAATTATACAAGTACCCCCACAATACCTGATTATGGGTAGGACTTAACTAGAAACTTATGTAGTTTAGTATGGGTTCCCTCTAAACAAGCATCATAGGGGTTACGTCGAGGCTGCCTCCGTTGAAAGTGAAATGATGTGAATATGAGGTGAATGTACGGCCCAAGCCCTGTGCAGTTCCCGGGTTGACGGTTTGTTTTCACCGGGAGGCCAAGCTCATGGGAGAGGTGCCTATACTAGGTTATTTAAGTGAAAGGTTATGGTTGATGATCCGCGTACTGAGTTACGATGATTCGGGGTTATCCCGACGGATGTAATCAAAAGTTGTGGCACAAGAGTACAACCTCTGCAGAGTGTTAAACCTATTCGAATAGTCGTGTCCACGGTTACGGACGATTGGAAAGGCCATATTGTTCCGTTGTCAGAACTTGTCTTAAAAAGGAATTGGTGAATTGAATGGTGACTTGAATTTTGAAAATACAACTGATGTTGTGGGAATGACACTAATGTTCCCACTTGAGTTAGTCTAGCGATTCAAGCATCTTTACTAAATATTTATGAACTAAACTTGGCTTTATGCAAATAAACCTAGAGCTTAGCAATCCCTAAAATTGATAATTACTTACATTGGTATTAGTTTGCGAGTACTTAAAGTACTCATGGTTGTGTCCCTGGCTATTCCAATGCCAGACTATGAAGAGGAGCAACACTATGAGGATGACGGTCAGCAGGATGTCTACCAGAACTAGGATGCTTCTAACGTCAAGCGTTGGCCTGTGGATAGATAGTTCCACCTACTACGACGCTTCCGCTACTTGTTATATTCGTTGATCATTCGATCAACTATTTGTGTAATATTGGATCATGTGATCTATGGATGTAAGACAATTATTGTTGTAATAAATGATGACTCTATGGTATTCAACTGTTATGTCTCGCAACAACAATCTTCCTGGGATTGCGATGTATGGCATAATAGGCATCTGGACTTAAAAATCCGGGTGTTGACACACATACATGTGATCCCGAAGATTATTGCTAAAGCTATGGCGCGACGTCTCTGCCCTAAAATGAATGAGATCGTGTCCCACAGCCAGAGTGCCTTCATCAAGTCCAGAACTATCCATGACAACTTCATGTATGTCCGGAATACCGCTCGCCTGCTGCATCGCAGGAAAATTCCGGCCCTCCTCATTAAACTGGACATCGCCAAGGCTTTTGACACAGTGAGATGGGACTATCTGTTGGCTCTTATGCAGCGCCTCGGCTTCCCCCAAAGATGGCGGGCTCTTAAGACGACACTTTTCTCCACGGCCTCCTCCCGTGTTCTTCTCAATGGGATCCCCGAAAAAGATATCCTTCATGGTCGGGGTCTCCGTCAGGGGGACCCTCTATCGCCTCTGCTTTTCGATATAGCCATTGACCCTCTTCAGAGGCTCCTGGAGAAGGCTACTGAAGCCGGCCTCCTTTCTGCCATGCCGGGTGGTTTGGAGGGTCCTAGGATCTCCTTGTACGCTGATGATGCTACGATTTTCATCTCCCCTACTGCACATGATGTCGCCGGCCTTGCTAGCATACTCCAAAGTTTTGGGGAGGTGACCGGTCTCGTGACTAATGCGGCGAAGAGCTCCATTGCCCTTGTTCAGTGCGCCAACATAAACCTTGAAGAGGTTTTGGCGAATTTCCCTGCGGCTACAACCCCCTTCCCCATCAAGTACTTGGGTTTGCCTCTCTCCTTGGGAAGACTCCGACGGGTGGATCTTCAGCCTTACATCGACAAGGCCGTTGCCCGCCTAAACCCGTGGAAAGGCAAGTTCCTGAACCGTGTCGGCTGCACCGCCCTGGTCAAGTCGGTCTTGTCCTCTATGCCTATCTTCCTCTTGATGGCGCTAAAAGCTGACAAAGGTATCCTCAAGGCCTTCGCAAAAATCAGCCGGGGAATGCTCTGGGCGTGCAAAGAGACGGTCAGCGGGGGGAAATGCAAGGTAAACTGGCAAAGGGTCTGTCGCCCAAAGGAGCTCGGGGGTTTGGGTATCCTGGACCTGGATAAGTTTTCAAGGGCTCTCAGACTTCGCTGGTTATGGTATAAGTGGACGGCTTCAGACAAGCCGTGGGTGGGCACCGAAACCCCTAATGATGCCGCAGATTTGGATCTCTTCAACGCAGCCACGCGTGTCACTATTGGCAATGGCGCCACGGCCTCCTTCTGGTCCTCTTCATGGCTACATGGCACCCCTCCAAAGGACCTTGCCCCCCTGATTTTCAAGGCTTCCGGAAAGAAAAATCGGCCGGTCCAGGAGGCGTTGGCCAATCATAACTGGGTGGTGGATATCGCGGTTGATGCCTTCACTGCCGAACATCTGGAACAATATGCCCTTCTATGGGATCTTCTTTCGGAAGTCCAGCTGACCCCAGACTCTGAGGATTCCATCACATGGTCTTTGACCCCTAACGGGTGCTACTCCGCCAGTTCCACCTATAAAGCCCAATTCCTCACGGCTCTCCCTTGCCAGTTTGGGAAGATTGTCTGGAAGACCTGGGCCCCTCCGAAGTGCCATTTCTTTGCGTGGCTCGCCGTCCAAAATCGCCTATGGACCGCCGATCGCCTGGCAAAACGGGGTTGGCCGCATCACACCACGTGCCAGCTTTGTAGATGTTCCCCCGAGACGGCGCGACACATCTTCTTCGAGTGTCGATATTCCAAGCACATTTGGGCTGCGGCGGCCTTCAGGCTCTCTTGCCCGGATCTTATGAGCAGCCTTGGAGAAGGTAGAGCGAAGGTCTTTGACTACTGGCAGGCCATCACGTCGGCCACAACCTCTTCTCCCAAAGGTCTACGATCGGCGGTCATTCTCATCTCCTGGGAGATTTGGAAGGGGAGGAACGAGCGCGTTTTCAACAACAAGTCATCGCTGCCATCGGTCGTTATGCTCAAGATTAGGGAAGAAGGAAAAGATTGGATCTTTGCAGGTGCCAAGAGCCTTGTGGATTTAGTTAGCTGAGTTGTTCTCTGGGGCGGAACGCTGTTCCGCCTTTTTTTTTCCTTTTTATGGCTCTTGCCATGTACCTGTTTGCTCCTCCTATATCAATATAAGGAAAACTTTTTGCCCGTTTCAAAAAAAAAAGCTCTGAGCTAGGTCCTTAGACCCGCCCCTGGATGAATTAGTAGTACTGGGAGGTATGAACGATTCCACCATCAGATGGACATACTATGAACGGTTCATGTACTATCCAAGCACAGTAAAAGTTCTCCTAATAGTGATAGGGCCGGAAGTGTGCCAATTAGTGCAATTGAATTTTTCTTTTGAGGATAAAGTGTTGGCATTGATTTCATTGACATAAACAAACAAATCTTTTATCAAATAAGCATTCTATGACAACAAACCGGTTTGGGGCATCCGTGTAGGGCGACGCATGTAAAAGGAAATTATTTGGATGAACCAAAAGAAATTGACGTGCAACCACAAATAAATACATGCCATACCGGTATGACCCCCGACAAGGAATCAATCTTAAGATCATCTCCAGTCGCGTCCCCCAAACCGTCCTCCAAAGGGATTTGGGGCGGACAAAAAAACGTTCTCAGTCGCATCCCCCAAAACCGCCTTTTGTCCGGCGCGGCCCGATATGATGTCCGGCGCCCCAAGACCGTCCCCGCTACACAGGGGACGGTCCGGGGACGCCGGACACACTGAAAAGCGAGGCGAAGCGACGCGGGCCCGACGCGTCAGCGGCACAGAGAAAATTCGTCCACCTCTCCCGCCTAATTACGCCTCTCCCGCCGCGCATTTCTACCATCCCAACACATTTGACCTATCCCGCCCGCCGATTCATTTCTCCATCCCGCCGTCGCTTCGATGTTCCTCCCGCCGCCACCCTCTCCCCATCCATGGCGCCACCGACTGCCCCCAAAAAAATGGTCAAGAAAGGGACCAAGAAGCCGCCGGGCAATGAGATGAAAGGGGTGAAGGCGCCCTTCGCGAAGCCGCGGAAGGCGCCAGCTCCGAAGAAGAAGACAGAAGGCTGGACCGATGATCAGTGGCATCAAGACTGTCTGCGTCGGAAGTTGTCGACAGCGGAGCGGAAAGGACGGAGGGCGGCGCAGCTAGAGAAGAAGGCGTTGGAGGCGCGCCAGCACCAGCACGCGCTAGCCGGGTGTATTGCTGCCACCAATGCGAGCCCATGGAGTAAGACGATGCCGTCGTACACTCCGGGAGTGTTGTCCCCGTCGACATCCGGGTTCTACAACGACGGCCCCTCCAGCACTCCCGGGTGCGTGATGCCAAACTTGTCGCCGCGGTACAAGGATGCGCTGCCTCATGACGGCTTCAACCCAGTACTTTGATCGCCGCTACTCTGATCGCGACGACTTCGGCGGGAACGATCTATTTTGAATGCAAACTATTTGAATTTTTGTTTGCGGCGTTTGGGGGACGCGACTGGGGAGCGACGTCCCCCAAACGCGGCACAAGCAAAACTCGTCCCCCAAACGCTCGATCTGGCGCCCTTTGGGGGACGGTTTGGGGGACGCGACTGGAGATGCTCTAATACTTGATGGTAGCTGCACCCGCTTCTTCACGTAAAGAAAAATAATTTATTTCAATCGACTATGATATATTCAATAACAATCTACCCATAATAATACAAGTGTTTTAAAAATGTATCTTTCAAAATATTTAAAAAAACTAATCCCATTGTAACGCATGGGCAATTTTCCTAGTAAATTATCAAGATAATAACATGCATAAAATTGACATGAACATACGTAAAGATTTTCTCTTGGAAATTTCAGATCTATCACACTATTCCCTATATAGACATATAGGTAAGAATAAGACATAGAGATGATCAGTTTTGAATAATAAACATGCTTTTGGCTCATACGTATGTGCAGCTTGCCAACTAAGTGGCAGTACCCTCGGCGGCATAACCTTTGTTCTTACTGTATGGTAACAGTTTAAGTAAATATTGTCTATTCAGAACTGGGAGATAAATATGTTGCACGCAAACAAATAAGAAGGTAAATAGAAGATTTTCTGACTGAAAGCACAACCAATGTTACCTAAGCAGTAGATCATGGATGTATGGTGGTACACATGCAGCACAACTAACTTAAATTAGTACTGCAAGGTGGGGTGTTACAGACTTAGTTGTATGTTAGTGCTTAATTGAATATTAGTACTACATGTGGAATCACTAAATAATCATCCCAAATCAGCCATGCACGGTACCATGGTTCATTGTTGTTGATCCACATGCCTCATTGTCCTCCACCTTAGTCTTCCGTAAGTTTATCCTTAAGTTTATCATTTCATGGTGGATTTCCTGATTTACATAGTTCTGCGGACGCCAATAGAGTGACTATAAAGAGACGCGTACTTTTTTTTTATTCCTGCCGATGCTCAAGAAATATATTTCAGTTAAGGCATTGTCTCTTTCCAAAATCCTAATACCGGAAAACAGTAAAAGATCATTTTTGTAATGGAAACAAAAGTTGTGAGAAGACTATGCAGCAAAACACTGATATATAAAACCATCATTCCAAGGTTCTATACTCTGGAGATAGGAACCACAAAATTCATTATGCTGCGGGTGAGTTCGTATTTCCGCCAATAAAAATTTCGTTTTATACTACATCACCACATATATCCTTGAAATTTGTGAAGTTAAATACAATCAGTATACCTAGGGAATCTCACATGTAATCAAAAACATATATCAATCCCAAAGTTTAGTAACAAAACGGTAGATGGCTGATAATTGACACATTTCAGCCAACTCAATACATGCATCTTAAATCACTTAGAGCCAGAAATTTTGCCTATCTCGACTCACATGACTATGTCCACTTCCATGGTAAAAAAAAGGAAAAACCTTCCTTGTAACATTTAATAGCAGCAAACAATACAATTTAAAGCTGAAACAATGCTCCCTCTCATTGAACAGAATCTTCATATAATGATATATAACACGAAGAGCCCACTCCAACCTTCCACCAAACATACAAGTATCTTAATGCAACTAAGTGTAATTGAGGAAATATTAAGAAGTCGGTTTAGGCCAAGAATACAGAGAAAGCAAGAATTACCTGGGAAGATTGCAGAGGTGGGACATGGAGAAGTTGCCTATTTGGCTATTTGCTTAGATTGCAGGCATATACTACTGGACATCTGTATTCCAAAAAAAAGGACTCATGGACCTCCCATAATTAAGGCAGCAGCAACATAAATAACAGTGCAAATATGAATAACGTTTAAACAAGTGGTGTTGCATCATACGTATACACTAAATCTGAACCATGGGAGTCAAGAAATGTACTGCTCCAAAATTCTTTACGTGATCACCATCATCATGAGGACCAAATATCTAAAGCCACATATTAGGACATAATGAAAGTCGCAAAAGACGTGTGAAAAACAGGATCACACGTTTCAAAAGGGTCCAGGACGGGGACAATCATGTACGCTTTAGTAAAACTGCAAATCTCCTTGGTTACACAGCTCTGGTTATTCAGTTTTAGTACTTGGCCACATAATGGTCTGCACAAAGCTAAAACAACTGATTTAGCAAAAGGAAATCATCACAAAAGGGTACAGCTTAGCACAACTATCCAATAGAAATTAGACCCACACGATGTTACTATATGCCAATACTCTTAGACCATGTGAGTATAACCAATTGTTATCGATGACAAAAGAAAATTTCAGATCTAAAAAGCTGCAGAGAGGTAGCCTGGACATTTAAGAAGGATAATCTAAACATTTTAACATTCAGGTGGTCCAGTAGTAGCTCATATGTAATATGTGACTGCAAGACAATGATTAAAAGAATTTTAGAATCACATTGGATGAAATCTGCATGTAAATATATGTTTAATTTGCAAGAACACACATTGCGAAGGCTGATCTAGGCTAAGGTAGGTATATCGCTGCGTCTGAACTTGATTAATTTTTTTTTTTGTTTCTGAAAGGATTTAAGACCACGGATTGATTTGAGGCCACAAATTAGACAATTATACAGAATGTATAAGAGATAGATTGGATATGCTCAAGATCACAACATCGCCGCAAAGTCTCATATGATGCAGCCTCTCCGGTACTGGAATTAGGTTGTACGACAGGTCAAAACAAAACGGTGACGCATCACATGCATTTCCGTCTGTTTAAAATTATCTAAAGAGAGAGGGGCATCAGATTTACCTTGAAGGCATTTCGTCGAACACCACCAGTGCGTCCGTGTCCATGGCAGCAGGCGACCTTGTATTAGGTTCCAGCGGCGTCGTCAGTGTCGTGGAAGGCGCCACGGAGGCTGCTGGTGTTGCAGAAGGAGGCGCGAGTTCCGGGGAGGCATCTTCTGGAAAGCCGGTCGCTGCCGACGCGGGTGTTATAAAAGCGACAAGCAAATAACGAAGAATGAAACAAGAACACACGCAGGGGACACAAGATTTAACGTGGAAAACCCCTTCCAACACAGACGGGAAAAAACCACGGGCGCCAGCCAGCAAAACTTCACTATATCGCACCGTGGGTTATCTTATAATCTGATAAACCCTAACCGGCGGCTTACAAGATGTATATATATGCGGTGCCAACGATCCGTACCGTACCACGGGCCTCGCTCCGCTCGTTAGAAATTAACCTCCCTTTAGTATATGAATTTGGATCACAATACAACAGCGAGGTCGCGTGGCCGCTGCTCAAACAGCACCAGCACCACACCCTTGTTCGTCCTGGCCGGCTGCACTCTTCCTTGGCCGCCAACCGACTTGCTTTTGCTCACGCGTGACAGCAGCTGCAGCTCCTCCTGACCGATCTTTGGGGACGACAGGGTAGTCCACTCCGGATCAAATGCATCCTCGGACTTGTTGGCGCGCGTACGCCATGGAGGAGCCGGCCGCTATACTGCTGGATCCAAGCCGATGCTGGCGAAATCCACTCCGCCGTGGGCAGAATCTCAGGAGAATTCAACGAAGACGATAGAGGCCTAGATCGGGACTTAGAGGAAGCAAAGAAAGGTAAAGCAGGTTTTCAGGCTACCTTTTTTTACCGGACACACTGTAAACCCAAGTACGATGCTACGATCTAACACCAAGCAGGGCCAAGATGTCAGCGACGATAGAAAAATAACCAAGGTAGCGGTAACTCGCTTCTTTCCTCCTAAGCTAGTAATCCTAGCCACTCAGGGCCATGATCCAACGGCCTACAAGGCGCGCGCAGAAACAGCCTCAGCTGAGTGGGTATTCAACATGCTTAAGTGTTGTAAGTAATAATATATGTGTGTTCATCGAGTCAAATGTCGCTATATAATCCTAAGTTTTTATAGTGATTGGATCATGAGAGCAAAACTAATTATTAGGAAGTATAACAAAATTAGCTACATACTTGCATTCGAAAATCATATTGCAATTTTCCCAAACATCTTGTGACTCATTAAAATCATCATCATATATATATATATATATACATATATATATATATATATATATATATATATATATATATATAGACAAAAGTTTTCGTATGTAACCTTACTGCAGTGCATGCTATCATTGCTGTCCACCTCCGTGCCAAGATTCGTGCTATTTGTGGTCAATTTCTTTTCCAAATAGTCATATTAGCTTTTAGTGGCCCGATGCACGGCAGCTGTTCTGGCCCAGCGCAGTACGAGTCAGGTCTGGGAGAGAGCCGTTGGACTTGTCCGTTACTGTAAGACCCGTTGGGCTTGGCTGTTTCTTCGTGGAAACGAATATCGGTACAGGCATCGTGCCATTTTCTCTCCACTGCAGCCCCCGACCTCCACCCTCCTCCAATCCCTGCACATCCAGAACTTCCCCTGACCCTGCCCGTTCCGGCGACCGGCGGCCACCGGCGGCGTTCGGCGGCAGTGCTGCCCCGAGCTCCACCCTCCCCAAATCCCTGTACATCCGGTTGGGCTCTTCCCTGCAGATCGACAACCCCCTGACCCTGTCTGTTCCGGCTACCGGTGGCTACTGCATGTTCCGGTGATACTGCTGCCGTCCTCCGCGGTTGCCCGCTCGCCGAGGCGCGCGCCGACGCGGAGGAGCTCCCGGTGGCGTCGCTGCTCCCGTCGTGGCCGCACCTCGGCGCGGTCTACGACGTGCTCCTCGCAGCCGTCGCCGGTGCCGACAGTAAGCCCCTCCGCGCGCATGCCGACCGCTGCTTCCGCACCGCCACCGTTGAACTTCTTCCCGTCTCGCTCAGAGCTCATACATCCCCCTGTACCTCCCTGCATCGCGCGGAGGCCAGTGGGGGCCGCCCGTTTCACTCGGCACCCACCTCCCCCGCCCCCCTTCCCTCTCCGCTGCACCTCCTTCCCCTCCATCTGCCACCCATTCCTGCCCATCCCGGTGGCCGGCGGCGCCCAACGGTTCCCCTGCATCGCACGGATTCTGGTGGCGGCCTGCCCCTTTCCTGCATCTCGAGGATCCGGTGACGCCCCCAATCCAAGATTCTGGAAGTGGCGGCGGGCTGCAGCACGCAGCGTCGCGAGCGTCGTGGCTGATCTCTGTGGGGAGCACGGATGCGGAGCTGGACCTGGGAGCATCGATGGGGATGAACGCCGGCATGGCCCCCTCCACCTTCTGGCCGGCGTGGGACCTCCACTTCCCGCCGGCGGGCCGCCTCCATCTACTGCAGGCGCGCCGCCTCCACCTCCCGCCGGCGCGGCCACGTACAACTCGTGCCACTGCGCTTGCTGAAATCCAACGCCCTCAACTTCCACGCCAGCGACTGTCCTGTCGCCCAGCAGTCCACCACGCGCCCACGGCAAGTTCTCCTTGCGCCTCTACCAGTAGTCCATCGCCGACGGATGCCGTCAGTGTTATTTTTTAGTTTGACATACTCTATCGTGCTGTAATCAATTCAGTCTGGTGTGTGCGTGTGCAGGTAGTAGTCCGATGGTCTGCCCAGGAGGCCGTCCGGTGGTGTGTGGCCAACAGTTCACCTGCGCCTCCCGCCGCCGGTGTGAGGTGTCTCTGCCTTGCCCGACCATCTTCCATGTTCCCCTGCGGCCGCCTCCCATCTCGATCAGAGGCAGGTAGTGATTCAGTTCAAAGTGGTGTAAGTCGACAGTTAACCATGCTGCAGTTCAGTTTATCAGGTGGTTGTGATTTGTCGATGTTCTTTTGGGCTATATCAATTCACCATTTGCTGGAGGCTACGGTTGATGCATCACCTAGTGTGTCGCAGTTCAGTTTGTCAGGTGATTGTGATTTGTCGATGTTCTTTTTGGGCTACATTGATTCACCATTTGCTGGAGGCTACGGTTGATGCATCACCTAGTCGTGTCGCAGTTCAGTTTGTCAGGTGATTGTGATTTGTCGATGAGCTTTTGTGCTACATCGATTCACCATTTGCTGGAGGCTACGGTTGATGCATCACCTGGCGGTTTTGAACTGGTGTTGTTTTGCAGCTGGTTCTGCATCTAGGGCTGCTATACGTGTGCTTCCAAGAAGTTGATTTATAAAATGGAAGCTGTTCACTTTTAAAATGGTTCTGCATTTTTATGTTTTTGTCAATCTATCTGATCTAATCCTGTGTCAATTCGTCGTGTAGAGACCATTTGTATGCAGGCGACGATGAACAGCTGGCTGGTACTGGTAGGCGTACCTCGTTGTACTTGCCGTGCATGGAGACGGCAAGGAGGCCGTGGCGGTGCTCATGCCACCCAAGGTGGGGTGCAAGGAGCCGCGGTTTAAGGAATTTGACCTCGGAGGTGCCCGTGCTGCAGGTGCAGGACGTCTACTCCATGCGTCCAGCATGCCTGGCCTCGTTTTTTGAGCATCATCAAGAAGTCACGCCCGGGCTCCTGCAACGTCTCACCTCGCTTGTGCGCACATGAGCCAGAATTTAGTGCCCTTCTATATTCATTAGAAAGTTCCAAATCAGATTACTGCTTCCTTCTCTTATTCTTTTGCTTTGGTTCAGTTAAAATTTGTAATCACAGATCAACTACTGGCCAAAGCTATGTTCGTTTCTTTACTGCAGTGGCTAAAACTTCACTTCAGTTAGCCGGAAGCTATGTTATCTTATTTGCAATTAGTGGCCAAAGTGCCAAACAAGTGCAATTGATCTGCTGGTCTGCATGTGCAATTACTTTGATGTAGAGAAGCCTAGGCAAAATACACAAATAGTATGTTTGATGTTAATGATTTGGTGCCCTTTACCTGTTTGTCCATATTACTGTCAGGACTGAACATGTTTTTCTTCAGATTTTTCTGCATGGTCCGAGCAGTTGTGGTAATTATTGGAAGCACCTCATATTGCCCTTTTTGTTCTTGCTATGTTGATTTCTTTTCCCCTGTCTATTCATGAGATTTTTATGGCAACACCATCCTAGCCTACGAGATGGGCCTATCATTCTTGTTATTAGATTTTTCAGCTTCCACTTCTTTGGCGATGAATTATTTCAGCTACCATTCATAACTGTAATCGTTGTCTATACAGACTATAGAGACCAGTGTATTTGGTTCTGCTAGCATTTTCCCTCATTTCTCTTATTTACCACGTACACTATCTTTCTAAACTCACTATCTAGGGCATATACTTTGGTGGCAATATGTTGAGCCTGAAACCAATTCATTATTGTTGATACAAAGCAGATGCCCTGCAAAAGTGTCCATGCTCTGGGTATGTCAGACGAGTCGAGTGTAGTGTAGTGATATCGGAAAAGTTGCATTATCTTTTGAGTTGAATTTTAGGTAGCTCACAATTTAAACCGGGTGCCGGATATATTTCCAGGAGGGGGCTTGAACAACTAAGTTATGATAGTGAATAGTGTTGCTTGACCTATAAAATGACTTGTGACATAGGAAAAGTTGGATTATCTTTTGAGTCGAATTTTAGGTACCTCACAACTTTAACCGAGCGCCGGATATATTTTTATGAGGGTGCTCGAACAACTGAGTTGTGGTGCCGAATAATGTTGCTTGACCTATAAAATAACTTGCGACATCGGAAAAGTTGGATTATCTTTTAAGTCGAATTTTTGGTACCTCACAAGTTTAACCGGGTGCCGGATATTTTTTATGAGGGTGCTTGAACAACTGAGTTGTGGTGCCGAATAATGTTGCTTGACCTATGAAATGACTTGGGCGTCGGAAAAGTTGCATTTTATTTTGAGTCGAATTTTGGGTACCTCACAATTTAAAATCGGGTGCCGGACTTTTTACTAGGAGGGTACTTGAACAACTAAGTTGTTGTGCCGAATAATGTTAGGTACCTCACAATTTTAGCCGGGTGCCGGGCGTATTTTTAGGAGAGTGCTTGAACAGCTAAGTTGTGGTGCCGAATAATGTTGCTTGACCTATATAATGACTTGCGACGTCGGAAAGGTTGCATTATCTTTTGAGTCAAATTTTAAGTACCTCACAATTTAAAACCGGGTGCCGGATATATTTTTAGGAGGGTGCTTGAACAGCTGAGCTGTGGTGCCGAATAATGTTACTTGACCTATAAAATATCTTGCAACATCGGAAGAGTTGCATTATATTTTGAGTCGAATTTAGGTACCTCACAAATTAAAACCAGGTGCTGGATATATTACTAGGAGGGTGCTGGATATATATCTAGGAGGGTGCTTAGACAACTAAGTTGTGGTACTGAATAATGTTCCTTGTGCCGTGTCTCTACACGCAGTACATGTGCTTTATTGTAGCCGGATTGAAGCATCAAGTCCTCTCGTATTTTTGTTTAGGTATGTTTGTAATTGAATTCTTAAGAGGCGTTTGTCTAAGCTCATTGTGGATACATGTGCTGGGAATTTCATGCGGTTCTATTTCTTAGAAGGGCCAAATCAAATTATTCTTCCTTTTTTTTTTGCTTCAGTTAAATCTTGATATCAGTTGGCCTGAAGATATGCTCTTTTCTTTACATGGAAAATTCTATTTATTTGAATTGGTTATATGGTACCGACTCGATTTTTTCTCAAGGTGCTACATAAATTCGAGACTAAGAAATTGAAAAAGTTTAATTGACGAGGGTACGGGAGAACTGGGTGAATGGTACCAAATGTATCTTCACGAGGGTGCTTGAAATGCTAAGTTAGGGTGCCGAATTTGCAAGCTCGAATATTTTTTTTGGCAATTTTTGGTACTTAAAAATTTAAACGGGGTGCCCAATATAGTTTAGAGTGGTGCTTCAAAAGTTGAAGTTGTCTAGGTACCGATTCTATTTATTTTCGGGTACCGAATATATATGGATTGAGACACGACATGATTAAACTTATGGTACCTAAATTGTTTGGTACTGAAAATTGTCTAGCTAATCTTTTCATCGATGGGTACCGAATGTTTACTAGTCTAGACGAGAGATTCATGGCACTGTAAATTGTCTTGTTTGTAATTATTTTACATACCAGGTACCGAATGTATATTAGTCGAGGCACTTGATAATTGGATTGACAGTACTGGAATTTTCTAGATATCGATTCGTTTTATCCGTGGTACCAAATGTAGTTTTATGAGGGTGCTTAAATAGTTATGTCGTGGTACCAAATGTAGTTTTATGAGGGCGCTGGCGCGGGCGGCGCGTCGTCGTCGTCGTCTGTTCACCGACGACGACGACGAAGACGATATTTCTTCCAGTTTCAACTCCTCGACGGGCGCGTCGTCCTGCACTTCCTCTTCCGACGAGGAGGTGACAGACAAGAGGCGAAGAAATTTGGACGACGAGGCAGGGCCTTCTAATAAGAAGGCCTAAAATTAGTTTTAGTTTATATGCTTTTAAATTTTTTCTTCTTTGTATGTTAAATATGTTTGAAACTATTTAATTGAAGTATCCGGTGAATTGTTTAGACTATAATCTATTTGATTGGAGCAGCATGACATCAATCAGTACTACTTTTTCGCGTTTAAACTTGCTCATTCAACAAAAATGAAAAGAAGTAGCACGAATAAAAAACACTTGCATGTCCAAAATGCGTCGGACCGCTGAGGTAGCCCCCGACGCAAACGAATATTTCGTCTCTCGCGGTTATTTTGGCGTCCGCCTGGCAACGCAAACGGACGCTCGCGGACAATTTAGACGTCCAAAATGCGTCGCGCGGCTTGAGATGCCCTAACGAGAATATCTAGCTACAGCTCACAAAAATATATATGGGAGGTTGCAAATAAGAAAAATAAGAGTGAGAACTGCATTGTATAATCGCTTGCTTGGCTATACAAGCGCAACTACCAATCTGCACTCCAGCTGAATGATGGCGTCACGTGTAAGGCTGCACGTTCGATACAAATAAGCAGAGACGGGTACGTAACAATGACTTATGCACGTGGTTTTAACTGGTTGCAGTTCGAGTACCGGCCCCCAACACAGAAATCGGTACTGGCCCCTTGGAGCGTGAGATGTCCAGTGCATCCAAGCAGGCAGATCAGTTTGAACCAAAAACTACCGATACGGAAACCATTGAACAACGTGACCTGCCGAAGCCCACTTTCCTGACATAGTAGTAACTACTGACCCATGGCCGTGTAAAGCAACATGGTTTGGAAAATGGAGCAAGTTTGAAATCAAACTGGAATTCACAGCATGAGCTAGTCTCAAAGAGGTAACTGAATTCAAAAACCTGCCATGCACTGTCCCTATGTCTAAATCAAGGAGAGAGAATATCAGATTCCTTCATTTTCTATGGCTCACACTAAAACCAATATAGGCAAGTGAAGCACCAATCGCGAAGCACATGGATGGCAATGATAGCTAGTACCGGGGTAAGGTTACGTACCAAAACCACGTCCTATATATATATATATATATGTAATTTACCTATATATATATATATATATATATATATATATATATATATATATATATATATATATATATATATATATAGAAACTCTATTAGACACCCTGGGTGCAGAATAGCTTATTTTGCACCCGGGTCGTACGACCGAACCTTGCTCCTGGTACGGCTCAACCCAACCCACCACCTTACGTCATGCTCATCATTATATATTCCACCTTGTAATTTCTATTTTTTATTTTACGTTGGATGGAGGTTTGGGGATCAGGAGGCAATCCCCACTCGCCGCGGTTATTCCCAGTTCTCAACCTCCACACGCGCTCCTCCAGCTCGACAGATCCGGCGATCTCCGGCTCCCCGCCGCCGCCATGGAAATTCGGCGCCTCCGCGCCTTTTCTCGATCAACGGAGACCCGACACTTTCTTCCTGCCCTTCCCTCGCCAGGTGTTCGAATTTCAAGCATCGCGCATGGCCGGACCTGCTGTGCGGGGTGAGGCGGCGAGCAACTCCACTTGGTATTGTGGCCGGCGGAAAGGGCTGCAGCAAGAATTGCGGCGGTCCGTGAGGGCTGTAGCTGGGTATTGCGGCGGTCGGGCGAAGGCTGCAGTTGGGGATTGCGGCGAGTGGCGGGCGTCCTCGGCCCCGAATTCGTCTCCTCCGTCCAAGCGCCGCATCCTCCTCGCCGGCGCTGTATCCCCCACCCGAGCACGGCATCTTCCGCCCTAAAGCTATGGCGCGACGTCTCTGCCCTAAAATGAATGAGATCGTGTCCCACAGCCAGAGTGCCTTCATCAAGTCCAGAACTATCCATGACAACTTCATGTATGTCCGGAATACCGCTCGCCTGCTGCATCGCAGGAAAATTCCGGCCCTCCTCATTAAACTGGACATCGCCAAGGCTTTTGACACAGTGAGATGGGACTATCTGTTGGCTCTTATGCAGCGCCTCGGCTTCCCCCAAAGATGGCGGGCTCTTAAGACGACACTTTTCTCCACGGCCTCCTCCCGTGTTCTTCTCAATGGGATCCCCGAAAAAGATATCCTTCATGGTCGGGGTCTCCGTCAGGGGGACCCTCTATCGCCTCTGCTTTTCGATATAGCCATTGACCCTCTTCAGAGGCTCCTGGAGAAGGCTACTGAAGCCGGCCTCCTTTCTGCCATGCCGGGTGGTTTGGAGGGTCCTAGGATCTCCTTGTACGCTGATGATGCTACGATTTTCATCTCCCCTACTGCACATGATGTCGCCGGCCTTGCTAGCATACTCCAAAGTTTTGGGGAGGTGACCGGTCTCGTGACTAATGCGGCGAAGAGCTCCATTGCCCTTGTTCAGTGCGCCAACATAAACCTTGAAGAGGTTTTGGCGAATTTCCCTGCGGCTACAACCCCCTTCCCCATCAAGTACTTGGGTTTGCCTCTCTCCTTGGGAAGACTCCGACGGGTGGATCTTCAGCCTTACATCGACAAGGCCGTTGCCCGCCTAAACCCGTGGAAAGGCAAGTTCCTGAACCGTGTCGGCTGCACCGCCCTGGTCAAGTCGGTCTTGTCCTCTATGCCTATCTTCCTCTTGATGGCGCTAAAAGCTGACAAAGGTATCCTCAAGGCCTTCGCAAAAATCAGCCGGGGAATGCTCTGGGCGTGCAAAGAGACGGTCAGCGGGGGGAAATGCAAGGTAAACTGGCAAAAGGTCTGTCGCCCAAAGGAGCTCGGGGGTTTGGGTATCCTGGACCTGGATAAGTTTTCAAGGGCTCTCAGACTTCGCTGGTTATGGTATAAGTGGACGGCTTCAGACAAGCCGTGGGTGGGCACCGAAACCCCTAATGATGCCGCAGATTTGGATCTCTTCAACGCAGCCACGCGTGTCACTATTGGCAATGGCGCCACGGCCTCCTTCTGGTCCTCTTCATGGCTACATGGCACCCCTCCAAAGGACCTTGCCCCCCTGATTTTCAAGGCTTCCGGAAAGAAAAATCGGCCGGTCCAGGAGGCGTTGGCCAATCATAACTGGGTGGTGGATATCGCGGTTGATGCCTTCACTGCCGAACATCTGGAACAATATGCCCTTCTATGGGATCTTCTTTCGGAAGTCCAGCTGACCCCAGACTCTGAGGATTCCATCACATGGTCTTTGACCCCTAACGGGTGCTACTCCGCCAGTTCCACCTATAAAGCCCAATTCCTCACGGCTCTCCCTTGCCAGTTTGGGAAGATTGTCTGGAAGACCTGGGCCCCTCCGAAGTGCCATTTCTTTGCGTGGCTCGCCGTCCAAAATCGCCTATGGACCGCCGATCGCCTGGCAAAACGGGGTTGGCCGCATCACACCACGTGCCAGCTTTGTAGATGTTCCCCCGAGACGGCGCGACACATCTTCTTCGAGTGTCGATATTCCAAGCACATTTGGGCTGCGGCGGCCTTCAGGCTCTCTTGCCCGGATCTTATGAGCAGCCTTGGAGAAGGTAGAGCGAAGGTCTTTGACTACTGGCAGGCCATCACGTCGGCCACAACCTCTTCTCCCAAAGGTCTACGATCGGCGGTCATTCTCATCTCCTGGGAGATTTGGAAGGGGAGGAACGAGCGCGTTTTCAACAACAAGTCATCGCTGCCATCGGTCGTTATGCTCAAGATTAGGGAAGAAGGAAAAGATTGGATCTTTGCAGGTGCCAAGAGCCTTGTGGATTTAGTTAGCTGAGTTGTTCTCTGGGGCGGAACGCTGTTCCGCCTTTTTTTTTCCTTTTTATGGCTCTTGCCATGTACCTGTTTGCTCCTCCTATATCAATATAAGGAAAACTTTTTTGCCCGTTTCAAAAAAAAAAAAAGCTCTGAGCTAGGTCCTTAGACCCGCCCCTGGATGAATTAGTAGTACTGGGAGGTATGAACGATTCCACCATCAGATGGACATACTATGAACGGTTCATGTACTATCCAAGCACAGTAAAAGTTCTCCTAATAGTGATAGGGCCGGAAGTGTGCCAATTAGTGCAATTGAATTTTTCTTTTGAGGATAAAGTGTTGGCATTGATTTCATTGACATAAACAAACAAATCTTTTATCAAATAAGCATTCTATGACAACAAACCGGTTTGGGGCATCCGTGTAGGGCGACGCATGTAAAAGGAAATTATTTGGATGAACCAAAAGAAATTGACGTGCAACCACAAATAAATACATGCCATACCGGTATGACCCCCGACAAGGAATCAATCTTAAGATCATCTCCAGTCGCGTCCCCCAAACCGTCCTCCAAAGGGATTTGGGGCGGACAAAAAAACGTTCTCAGTCGCATCCCCCAAAACCGCCTTTTGTCCGGCGCGGCCCGATATGATGTCCGGCGCCCCAAGACCGTCCCCGCTACACAGGGGACGGTCCGGGGACGCCGGACACACTGAAAAGCGAGGCGAAGCGACGCGGGCCCGACGCGTCAGCGGCACAGAGAAAATTCGTCCACCTCTCCCGCCTAATTACGCCTCTCCCGCCGCGCATTTCTACCATCCCAACACATTTGACCTATCCCGCCCGCCGATTCATTTCTCCATCCCGCCGTCGCTTCGATGTTCCTCCCGCCGCCACCCTCTCCCCATCCATGGCGCCACCGACTGCCCCCAAAAAAATGGTCAAGAAAGGGACCAAGAAGCCGCCGGGCAATGAGATGAAAGGGGTGAAGGCGCCCTTCGCGAAGCCGCGGAAGGCGCCAGCTCCGAAGAAGAAGACAGAAGGCTGGACCGATGATCAGTGGCATCAAGACTGTCTGCGTCGGAAGTTGTCGACAGCGGAGCGGAAAGGACGGAGGGCGGCGCAGCTAGAGAAGAAGGCGTTGGAGGCGCGCCAGCACCAGCACGCGCTAGCCGGGTGTATTGCTGCCACCAATGCGAGCCCATGGAGTAAGACGATGCCGTCGTACACTCCGGGAGTGTTGTCCCCGTCGACATCCGGGTTCTACAACGACGGCCCCTCCAGCACTCCCGGGTGCGTGATGCCAAACTTGTCGCCGCGGTACAAGGATGCGCTGCCTCATGACGGCTTCAACCCAGTACTTTGATCGCCGCTACTCTGATCGCGACGACTTCGGCGGGAACGATCTATTTTGAATGCAAACTATTTGAATTTTTGTTTGCGGCGTTTGGGGGACGCGACTGGGGAGCGACGTCCCCCAAACGCGGCACAAGCAAAACTCGTCCCCCAAACGCTCGATCTGGCGCCCTTTGGGGGACGGTTTGGGGGACGCGACTGGAGATGCTCTAATACTTGATGGTAGCTGCACCCGCTTCTTCACGTAAAGAAAAATAATTTATTTCAATCGACTATGATATATTCAATAACAATCTACCCATAATAATACAAGTGTTTTAAAAATGTATCTTTCAAAATATTTAAAAAAACTAATCCCATTGTAACGCATGGGCAATTTTCCTAGTAAATTATCAAGATAATAACATGCATAAAATTGACATGAACATACGTAAAGATTTTCTCTTGGAAATTTCAGATCTATCACACTATTCCCTATATAGACATATAGGTAAGAATAAGACATAGAGATGATCAGTTTTGAATAATAAACATGCTTTTGGCTCATACGTATGTGCAGCTTGCCAACTAAGTGGCAGTACCCTCGGCGGCATAACCTTTGTTCTTACTGTATGGTAACAGTTTAAGTAAATATTGTCTATTCAGAACTGGGAGATAAATATGTTGCACGCAAACAAATAAGAAGGTAAATAGAAGATTTTCTGACTGAAAGCACAACCAATGTTACCTAAGCAGTAGATCATGGATGTATGGTGGTACACATGCAGCACAACTAACTTAAATTAGTACTGCAAGGTGGGGTGTTACAGACTTAGTTGTATGTTAGTGCTTAATTGAATATTAGTACTACATGTGGAATCATTAAATAATCATCCCAAATCAGCCATGCACGGTACCATGGTTCATTGTTGTTGATCCACATGCCTCATTGTCCTCCACCTTAGTCTTCCGTAAGTTTATCCTTAAGTTTATCATTTCATGGTGGATTTCCTGATTTACATAGTTCTGCGGACGCCAATAGAGTGACTATAAAGAGACGCGTACTTTTTTTTTATTCCTGCCGATGCTCAAGAAATATATTTCAGTTAAGGCATTGTCTCTTTCCAAAATCCTAATACCGGAAAACAGTAAAAGATCATTTTTGTAATGGAAACAAAAGTTGTGAGAAGACTATGCAGCAAAACACTGATATATAAAACCATCATTCCAAGGTTCTATACTCTGGAGATAGGAACCACAAAATTCATTATGCTGCGGGTGAGTTCGTATTTCCGCCAATAAAAATTTCGTTTTATACTACATCACCACATATATCCTTGAAATTTGTGAAGTTAAATACAATCAGTATACCTAGGGAATCTCACATGTAATCAAAAACATATATCAATCCCAAAGTTTAGTAACAAAACGGTAGATGGCTGATAATTGACACATTTCAGCCAACTCAATACATGCATCTTAAATCACTTAGAGCCAGAAATTTTGCCTATCTCGACTCACATGACTATGTCCACTTCCATGGTAAAAAAAAGGAAAAACCTTCCTTGTAACATTTAATAGCAGCAAACAATACAATTTAAAGCTGAAACAATGCTCCCTCTCATTGAACAGAATCTTCATATAATGATATATAACACGAAGAGCCCACTCCAACCTTCCACCAAACATACAAGTATCTTAATGCAACTAAGTGTAATTGAGGAAATATTAAGAAGTCGGTTTAGGCCAAGAATACAGAGAAAGCAAGAATTACCTGGGAAGATTGCAGAGGTGGGACATGGAGAAGTTGCCTATTTGGCTATTTGCTTAGATTGCAGGCATATACTACTGGACATCTGTATTCCAAAAAAAAGGACTCATGGACCTCCCATAATTAAGGCAGCAGCAACATAAATAACAGTGCAAATATGAATAACGTTTAAACAAGTGGTGTTGCATCATACGTATACACTAAATCTGAACCATGGGAGTCAAGAAATGTACTGCTCCAAAATTCTTTACGTGATCACCATCATCATGAGGACCAAATATCTAAAGCCACATATTAGGACATAATGAAAGTCGCAAAAGACGTGTGAAAAACAGGATCACACGTTTCAAAAGGGTCCAGGACGGGGACAATCATGTACGCTTTAGTAAAACTGCAAATCTCCTTGGTTACACAGCTCTGGTTATTCAGTTTTAGTACTTGGCCACATAATGGTCTGCACAAAGCTAAAACAACTGATTTAGCAAAAGGAAATCATCACAAAAGGGTACAGCTTAGCACAACTATCCAATAGAAATTAGACCCACACGATGTTACTATATGCCAATACTCTTAGACCATGTGAGTATAACCAATTGTTATCGATGACAAAAGAAAATTTCAGATCTAAAAAGCTGCAGAGAGGTAGCCTGGACATTTAAGAAGGATAATCTAAACATTTTAACATTCAGGTGGTCCAGTAGTAGCTCATATGTAATATGTGACTGCAAGACAATGATTAAAAGAATTTTAGAATCACATTGGATGAAATCTGCATGTAAATATATGTTTAATTTGCAAGAACACACATTGCGAAGGCTGATCTAGGCTAAGGTAGGTATATCGCTGCGTCTGAACTTGATTAATTTTTTTTTTTGTTTCTGAAAGGATTTAAGACCACGGATTGATTTGAGGCCACAAATTAGACAATTATACAGAATGTATAAGAGATAGATTGGATATGCTCAAGATCACAACATCGCCGCAAAGTCTCATATGATGCAGCCTCTCCGGTACTGGAATTAGGTTGTACGACAGGTCAAAACAAAACGGTGACGCATCACATGCATTTCCGTCTGTTTAAAATTATCTAAAGAGAGAGGGGCATCAGATTTACCTTGAAGGCATTTCGTCGAACACCACCAGTGCGTCCGTGTCCATGGCAGCAGGCGACCTTGTATTAGGTTCCAGCGGCGTCGTCAGTGTCGTGGAAGGCGCCACGGAGGCTGCTGGTGTTGCAGAAGGAGGCGCGAGTTCCGGGGAGGCATCTTCTGGAAAGCCGGTCGCTGCCGACGCGGGTGTTATAAAAGCGACAAGCAAATAACGAAGAATGAAACAAGAACACGCAGGGGACACAAGATTTAACGTGGAAAACCCCTTCCAACACAGACGGGAAAAAACCACGGGCGCCAAAAAAACTTCACTATATCGGGAGGTGTTTACAAACACCGTGGGTTATCTTATAATCTGATAAACCCTAACCGGCGGCTTACAAGATGTATATATATGCGGTGCCAACGATCCGTACCGTACCACGGGCCTCGCTCCGCTCGTTAGAAATTAACCTCCCTTTAGTATATGAATTTGGATCACAATACAACAGCGAGGTCGCGTGGCCGCTGCTCAAACAGCACCAGCACCACACCCTTGTTCGTCCTGGCCGGCTGCACTCTTCCTTGGCCGCCAACCGACTTGCTTTTGCTCACGCGTGACAGCAGCTGCAGCTCCTCCTGACCGATCTTTGGGGACGACAGGGTAGTCCACTCCGGATCAAATGCATCCTCGGACTTGTTGGCGCGCGTACGCCATGGAGGAGCCGGCCGCTATACTGCTGGATCCAAGCCGATGCTGGCGAAATCCACTCCGCCGTGGGCAGAATCTCAGGAGAATTCAACGAAGACGATAGAGGCCTAGATCGGGACTTAGAGGAAGCAAAGAAAGGTAAAGCAGGTTTTCAGGCTACCTTTTTTTACCGGACACACTGTAAACCCAAGTACGATGCTACGATCTAACACCAAGCAGGGCCAAGATGTCAGCGACGATAGAAAAATAACCAAGGTAGCGGTAACTCGCTTCTTTCCTCCTAAGCTAGTAATCCTAGCCACTCAGGGCCATGATCCAACGGCCTACAAGGCGCGCGCAGAAACAGCCTCAGCTGAGTGGGTATTCAACATGCTTAAGTGTTGTAAGTAATAATATATGTGTGTTCATCGAGTCAAATGTCGCTATATAATCCTAAGTTTTTATAGTGATTGGATCATGAGAGCAAAACTAATTATTAGGAAGTATAACAAAATTAGCTACATACTTGCATTCGAAAATCATATTGCAATTTTCCCAAACATCTTGTGACTCATTAAAATCATCATCATATATATATATATATATATATATATATATATATATATATATATATATATATATATATATATATAGACAAAAGTTTTCGTATGTAACCTTACTGCAGTGCATGCTATCATTGCTGTCCACCTCCGTGCCAAGATTCGTGCTATTTGTGGTCAATTTCTTTTCCAAATAGTCATATTAGCTTTTAGTGGCCCGATGCACGGCAGCTGTTCTGGCCCAGCGCAGTACGAGTCAGGTCTGGGAGAGAGCCGTTGGACTTGTCCGTTACTGTAAGACCCGTTGGGCTTGGCTGTTTCTTCGTGGAAACGAATATCGGTACAGGCATCGTGCCATTTTCTCTCCACTGCAGCCCCCGACCTCCACCCTCCTCCAATCCCTGCACATCCAGAACTTCCCCTGACCCTGCCCGTTCCGGCGACCGGCGGCCACCGGCGGCGTTCGGCGGCAGTGCTGCCCCGAGCTCCACCCTCCCCAAATCCCTGTACATCCGGTTGGGCTCTTCCCTGCAGATCGACAACCCCCTGACCCTGTCTGTTCCGGCTACCGGTGGCTACTGCATGTTCCGGTGATACTGCTGCCGTCCTCCGCGGTTGCCCGCTCGCCGAGGCGCGCGCCGACGCGGAGGAGCTCCCGGTGGCGTCGCTGCTCCCGTCGTGGCCGCACCTCGGCGCGGTCTACGACGTGCTCCTCGCAGCCGTCGCCGGTGCCGACAGTAAGCCCCTCCGCGCGCATGCCGACCGCTGCTTCCGCACCGCCACCGTTGAACTTCTTCCCGTCTCGCTCAGAGCTCATACATCCCCCTGTACCTCCCTGCATCGCGCGGAGGCCAGTGGGGGCCGCCCGTTTCACTCGGCACCCACCTCCCCCGCCCCCCTTCCCTCTCCGCTGCACCTCCTTCCCCTCCATCTGCCACCCATTCCTGCCCATCCCGGTGGCCGGCGGCGCCCAACGGTTCCCCTGCATCGCACGGATTCTGGTGGCGGCCTGCCCCTTTCCTGCATCTCGAGGATCCGGTGACGCCCCCAATCCAAGATTCTGGAAGTGGCGGCGGGCTGCAGCACGCAGCGTCGCGAGCGTCGTGGCTGATCTCTGTGGGGAGCACGGATGCGGAGCTGGACCTGGGAGCATCGATGGGGATGAACGCCGGCATGGCCCCCTCCACCTTCTGGCCGGCGTGGGACCTCCACTTCCCGCCGGCGGGCCGCCTCCATCTACTGCAGGCGCGCCGCCTCCACCTCCCGCCGGCGCGGCCACGTACAACTCGTGCCACTGCGCTTGCTGAAATCCAACGCCCTCAACTTCCACGCCAGCGACTGTCCTGTCGCCCAGCAGTCCACCACGCGCCCACGGCAAGTTCTCCTTGCGCCTCTACCAGTAGTCCATCGCCGACGGATGCCGTCAGTGTTATTTTTTAGTTTGACATACTCTATCGTGCTGTAATCAATTCAGTCTGGTGTGTGCGTGTGCAGGTAGTAGTCCGATGGTCTGCCCAGGAGGCCGTCCGGTGGTGTGTGGCCAACAGTTCACCTGCGCCTCCCGCCGCCGGTGTGAGGTGTCTCTGCCTTGCCCGACCATCTTCCATGTTCCCCTGCGGCCGCCTCCCATCTCGATCAGAGGCAGGTAGTGATTCAGTTCAAAGTGGTGTAAGTCGACAGTTAACCATGCTGCAGTTCAGTTTATCAGGTGGTTGTGATTTGTCGATGTTCTTTTGGGCTATATCAATTCACCATTTGCTGGAGGCTACGGTTGATGCATCACCTAGTGTGTCGCAGTTCAGTTTGTCAGGTGATTGTGATTTGTCGATGTTCTTTTTGGGCTACATTGATTCACCATTTGCTGGAGGCTACGGTTGATGCATCACCTAGTCGTGTCGCAGTTCAGTTTGTCAGGTGATTGTGATTTGTCGATGAGCTTTTGTGCTACATCGATTCACCATTTGCTGGAGGCTACGGTTGATGCATCACCTGGCGGTTTTGAACTGGTGTTGTTTTGCAGCTGGTTCTGCATCTAGGGCTGCTATACGTGTGCTTCCAAGAAGTTGATTTATAAAATGGAAGCTGTTCACTTTTAAAATGGTTCTGCATTTTTATGTTTTTGTCAATCTATCTGATCTAATCCTGTGTCAATTCGTCGTGTAGAGACCATTTGTATGCAGGCGACGATGAACAGCTGGCTGGTACTGGTAGGCGTACCTCGTTGTACTTGCCGTGCATGGAGACGGCAAGGAGGCCGTGGCGGTGCTCATGCCACCCAAGGTGGGGTGCAAGGAGCCGCGGTTTAAGGAATTTGACCTCGGAGGTGCCCGTGCTGCAGGTGCAGGACGTCTACTCCATGCGTCCAGCATGCCTGGCCTCGTTTTTTGAGCATCATCAAGAAGTCACGCCCGGGCTCCTGCAACGTCTCACCTCGCTTGTGCGCACATGAGCCAGAATTTAGTGCCCTTCTATATTCATTAGAAAGTTCCAAATCAGATTACTGCTTCCTTCTCTTATTCTTTTGCTTTGGTTCAGTTAAAATTTGTAATCACAGATCAACTACTGGCCAAAGCTATGTTCGTTTCTTTACTGCAGTGGCTAAAACTTCACTTCAGTTAGCCGGAAGCTATGTTATCTTATTTGCAATTAGTGGCCAAAGTGCCAAACAAGTGCAATTGATCTGCTGGTCTGCATGTGCAATTACTTTGATGTAGAGAAGCCTAGGCAAAATACACAAATAGTATGTTTGATGTTAATGATTTGGTGCCCTTTACCTGTTTGTCCATATTACTGTCAGGACTGAACATGTTTTTCTTCAGATTTTTCTGCATGGTCCGAGCAGTTGTGGTAATTATTGGAAGCACCTCATATTGCCCTTTTTGTTCTTGCTATGTTGATTTCTTTTCCCCTGTCTATTCATGAGATTTTTATGGCAACACCATCCTAGCCTACGAGATGGGCCTATCATTCTTGTTATTAGATTTTTCAGCTTCCACTTCTTTGGCGATGAATTATTTCAGCTACCATTCATAACTGTAATCGTTGTCTATACAGACTATAGAGACCAGTGTATTTGGTTCTGCTAGCATTTTCCCTCATTTCTCTTATTTACCACGTACACTATCTTTCTAAACTCACTATCTAGGGCATATACTTTGGTGGCAATATGTTGAGCCTGAAACCAATTCATTATTGTTGATACAAAGCAGATGCCCTGCAAAAGTGTCCATGCTCTGGGTATGTCAGACGAGTCGAGTGTAGTGTAGTGATATCGGAAAAGTTGCATTATCTTTTGAGTTGAATTTTAGGTAGCTCACAATTTAAACCGGGTGCCGGATATATTTCCAGGAGGGGGCTTGAACAACTAAGTTATGATAGTGAATAGTGTTGCTTGACCTATAAAATGACTTGTGACATAGGAAAAGTTGGATTATCTTTTGAGTCGAATTTTAGGTACCTCACAACTTTAACCGAGCGCCGGATATATTTTTATGAGGGTGCTCGAACAACTGAGTTGTGGTGCCGAATAATGTTGCTTGACCTATAAAATAACTTGCGACATCGGAAAAGTTGGATTATCTTTTAAGTCGAATTTTTGGTACCTCACAAGTTTAACCGGGTGCCGGATATTTTTTATGAGGGTGCTTGAACAACTGAGTTGTGGTGCCGAATAATGTTGCTTGACCTATGAAATGACTTGGGCGTCGGAAAAGTTGCATTTTATTTTGAGTCGAATTTTGGGTACCTCACAATTTAAAATCGGGTGCCGGACTTTTTACTAGGAGGGTACTTGAACAACTAAGTTGTTGTGCCGAATAATGTTAGGTACCTCACAATTTTAGCCGGGTGCCGGGCGTATTTTTAGGAGAGTGCTTGAACAGCTAAGTTGTGGTGCCGAATAATGTTGCTTGACCTATATAATGACTTGCGACGTCGGAAAGGTTGCATTATCTTTTGAGTCAAATTTTAAGTACCTCACAATTTAAAACCGGGTGCCGGATATATTTTTAGGAGGGTGCTTGAACAGCTGAGCTGTGGTGCCGAATAATGTTACTTGACCTATAAAATATCTTGCAACATCGGAAGAGTTGCATTATATTTTGAGTCGAATTTAGGTACCTCACAAATTAAAACCAGGTGCTGGATATATTACTAGGAGGGTGCTGGATATATATCTAGGAGGGTGCTTAGACAACTAAGTTGTGGTACTGAATAATGTTCCTTGTGCCGTGTCTCTACACGCAGTACATGTGCTTTATTGTAGCCGGATTGAAGCATCAAGTCCTCTCGTATTTTTGTTTAGGTATGTTTGTAATTGAATTCTTAAGAGGCGTTTGTCTAAGCTCATTGTGGATACATGTGCTGGGAATTTCATGCGGTTCTATTTCTTAGAAGGGCCAAATCAAATTATTCTTCCTTTTTTTTTTGCTTCAGTTAAATCTTGATATCAGTTGGCCTGAAGATATGCTCTTTTCTTTACATGGAAAATTCTATTTATTTGAATTGGTTATATGGTACCGACTCGATTTTTTCTCAAGGTGCTACATAAATTCGAGACTAAGAAATTGAAAAAGTTTAATTGACGAGGGTACGGGAGAACTGGGTGAATGGTACCAAATGTATCTTCACGAGGGTGCTTGAAATGCTAAGTTAGGGTGCCGAATTTGCAAGCTCGAATATTTTTTTTGGCAATTTTTGGTACTTAAAAATTTAAACGGGGTGCCCAATATAGTTTAGAGTGGTGCTTCAAAAGTTGAAGTTGTCTAGGTACCGATTCTATTTATTTTCGGGTACCGAATATATATGGATTGAGACACGACATGATTAAACTTATGGTACCTAAATTGTTTGGTACTGAAAATTGTCTAGCTAATCTTTTCATCGATGGGTACCGAATGTTTACTAGTCTAGACGAGAGATTCATGGCACTGTAAATTGTCTTGTTTGTAATTATTTTACATACCAGGTACCGAATGTATATTAGTCGAGGCACTTGATAATTGGATTGACAGTACTGGAATTTTCTAGATATCGATTCGTTTTATCCGTGGTACCAAATGTAGTTTTATGAGGGTGCTTAAATAGTTATGTCGTGGTACCAAATGTAGTTTTATGAGGGCGCTGGCGCGGGCGGCGCGTCGTCGTCGTCGTCTGTTCACCGACGACGACGACGAAGACGATATTTCTTCCAGTTTCAACTCCTCGACGGGCGCGTCGTCCTGCACTTCCTCTTCCGACGAGGAGGTGACAGACAAGAGGCGAAGGAATTTGGACGACGAGGCAGGGCCTTCTAATAAGAAGGCCTAAAATTAGTTTTAGTTTATATGCTTTTAAATTTTTTCTTCTTTGTATGTTAAATATGTTTGAAACTATTTAATTGAAGTATCCGGTGAATTGTTTAGACTATAATCTATTTGATTGGAGCAGCATGACATCAATCAGTACTACTTTTTCGCGTTTAAACTTGCTCATTCAACAAAAATGAAAAGAAGTAGCACGAATAAAAAACACTTGCATGTCCAAAATGCGTCGGACCGCTGAGGTAGCCCCCGACGCAAACGAATATTTCGTCTCTCGCGGTTATTTTGGCGTCCGCCTGGCAACGCAAACGGACGCTCGCGGACAATTTAGACGTCCGAAATGCGTCGCGCGGCTTGAGATGCCCTAACGAGAATATCTAGCTACAGCTCACAAAAATATATATGGGAGGTTGCAAATAAGAAAAATAAGAGTGAGAACTGCATTGTATAATCGCTTGCTTGGCTATACAAGCGCAACTACCAATCTGCACTCCAGCTGAATGATGGCGTCACGTGTAAGGCTGCACGTTCGATACAAATAAGCAGAGACGGGTACGTAACAATGACTTATGCACGTGGTTTTAACTGGTTGCAGTTCGAGTACCGGCCCCCAACACAGAAATCGGTACTGGCCCCTTGGAGCGTGAGATGTCCAGTGCATCCAAGCAGGCAGATCAGTTTGAACCAAAAACTACCGATACGGAAACCATTGAACAACGTGACCTGCCGAAGCCCACTTTCCTGACATAGTAGTAACTACTGACCCATGGCCGTGTAAAGCAACATGGTTTGGAAAATGGAGCAAGTTTGAAATCAAACTGGAATTCACAGCATGAGCTAGTCTCAAAGAGGTAACTGAATTCAAAAACCTGCCATGCACTGTCCCTATGTCTAAATCAAGGAGAGAGAATATCAGATTCCTTCATTTTCTATGGCTCACACTAAAACCAATATAGGCAAGTGAAGCACCAATCGCGAAGCACATGGATGGCAATGATAGCTAGTACCGGGGTAAGGTTACGTACCAAAACCACGTCCTATATATATATATATATATGTAATTTACCTATATATATATATATATATGTAATTTACCTATATATATATATATATATATATATATATATATATATATATATATATAGAGAAACTCTATTAGACACCCTGGGTGCAGAATAGCTTATTTTGCACCCGGGTCGTACGACCGAACCTTGCTCCTGGTACGGCTCAACCCAACCCACCACCTTACGTCATGCTCATCATTATATATTCCACCTTGTAATTTCTATTTTTTATTTTACGTTGGATGGAGGTTTGGGGATCAGGAGGCAATCCCCACTCGCCGCGGTTATTCCCAGTTCTCAACCTCCACACGCGCTCCTCCAGCTCGACAGATCCGGCGATCTCCGGCTCCCCGCCGCCGCCATGGAAATTCGGCGCCTCCGCGCCTTTTCTCGATCAACGGAGACCCGACACTTTCTTCCTGCCCTTCCCTCGCCAGGTGTTCGAATTTCAAGCATCGCGCATGGCCGGACCTGCTGTGCGGGGTGAGGCGGCGAGCAACTCCACTTGGTATTGTGGCCGGCGGAAAGGGCTGCAGCAAGAATTGCGGCGGTCCGTGAGGGCTGTAGCTGGGTATTGCGGCGGTCGGGCGAAGGCTGCAGTTGGGGATTGCGGCGAGTGGCGGGCGTCCTCGGCCCCGAATTCGTCTCCTCCGTCCAAGCGCCGCATCCTCCTCGCCGGCGCTGTATCCCCCACCCGAGCACGGCATCTTCCGCCCCAGCACCGACGACACCATCTCCTCCGCCTCCTTCTTCACCACCCGACGCCACCGGCCGTCCTCTACGGATCCATTCACCCCCGCCTCGCAGAGCTGCCGTCAGGGACCCGCCGTGGAGCTCCTGCCGTTGGGCTCCAACCGTAATTGCCTCGAACACTGCCGAGATCCAGCCGCCCGCGACCAGGTCATGTCGCCGCCGAGCTTCAGCCAACCGCGACGAGGTCGTCTGGCCTCCATCCTCGCCTCGTGCCCCAAGTTCCTGCCGTCGGCCGCTAGCACCAGTCGCCCCATCCTCGCCGCAGGAGGGCTAACCTCTCCGGCCGTCCTCGTCGTCTCCAATTGCTCTGGTTGTACTCCTCTTCTCCGAGCAGGAACAAGGTCCTACTGCATTTTGATGCCATGATTTGTGGCAGTTCTGTATCTTACCTTTGGTGTCCAAGTTGTCTGTTTGTTTTTGTCCAAGAACATGTATTACTGTGTTAGGTGTTCAATATAAGATATCCTTTTAAGTTTTTGCCACAAACGTATCTATCCGCAGCTTATTTTTCTTTTACGCTAGATTTATACTTGAGAGAAAAAATTCGTTGTTCATTCCCTACATTGTGACACCATCATGATTTGAATTTGTTCATTTGGATCTAGCAAGTAGTATAAGTTCATATATGAACTGAAGCATGGTAAAATGTTTCCAATGAAAATTTTGACTAATGCCACCGCTCTAAATTATGGAAACAGACAGCCAGGAGTGAGTATCAATTGATACAAAGCTGGATGTTTTACCTAGATCTTTTATGCGCCAAATAAACTGCTTAGTGCTTATAATGTATAACCAATTAGTCGGCTATTCACCCACAGGATTATGTCAAGAAGCCAAAGGTTATTGAATGATAAAGTCTCGGCTCCTTATTTGTTTCCACTGGTACAATTCAGTACCGAGCCATCTTTACCAATTTGTATTCAAAGTCTTGATTTTTCTTCTCTCTGCATCATTTTGGTCTGTAATTGTTCAATTTTACCGACGTAATCTTGTTGATATTGAAAATGAATCTTTTTATAAGTAATTTTGCATCATTTTTATTTGTTGTCTGAAATGGTATCTCCAGTCTGTGCTAGTTTTCATGCTCAACTAGGTTCTCTGTAAAATACTAGATCGAAAGCAAATTATGTCTCAATAGTTTGCGATTATTTTTGTTGAAATATACTGCTTTGCTTATTGGACGTCCAGGTTTTCTTTTTTCTGTTGTTGTATCGCTTTCTTTGTTTAAGGTTATTTTACCATATAAAGATTAAGTTATGTCATGGTGCTTATGTAACTTAATTTTCTTTTGATTTGCTTAAATCAATTCCTGATCCAACTATTCTGTGACTCAAAGATAAATAGCTTTTATAATCGCAATGAATGTCCAATAATTCAAAAAATCATGATTGAAACTAGTTGTGCAAATAACAGATGCTGATGCAAATGCAAAGTGCTTGGGACATACATGACAAGAGATTTATAGAACAACTTGCAATGCTCAGTTCCAAAGATTGTCTAAGCAAGGATGCGACTGGACATTTAATGTGTTCATATCTTAAGACTTCTTAATTCACATGAAAGTACTAGTGCAAGTCAAAATCATCACAGAGAGTTAGGCTTTACCTCCCTTCTAACCAAAGTAGCAGTCCAGGGACTACCTCATCTAGCCAATTTTACAACGGCCATGGACATACTTTTTCTTTGGTCATCTTTATAGTGATTCATCTACCCTGTCATATTCATGCTTTTCCATAAATTTATTATCCAGTCTGCTATTGATCTTTATTACCCTGTCATATCAATTGAAGTTGGTCTCAAAAGGTGACTATATGGAAGTCGTAATTGTACTCAAAACTCTCTCTTTGCAATGAAATGCAAACTCTTTTTGCGTTTTCTCGAAAAAAAAGGTCAGTCTAGGCTATTTGGTAATTCCTTCATGCGTTCCTTACTTTCCCGATTGCCTGATGTCGATTTAAGAGATCTTTGTGGTGTCTTTTACCAATTATTTATTTGACACACAACCACAGTCGATGGCTCTGATGTGAATGTGGTAAGACTACTGAATAAGTTTTCCATGGACAGGTCGACCTCAAAATGTTGCTATATGAACACATGTTCTAACTAAAGCTTCTTTTTTCATCTTACCTATTTGTTGAGTACCCTTTTTTGGACGCTTCTTACATATTTTTTATGCCATTTCAGGCATGAATAGCAACTACTCAACTAAGCAAGCTTGGCACTTGTGGCAGATGAAAAGGAACAAGCAAGTTGTCAGTGGTTAATAGTATAAACATCAGTGGTTTTCAGTCCACATGATCATGCAATTTGGAGTGTATAATTTGTTCCATAGATTAATTCTATATACTCCGTATCTACTTTTGTCGTAAATGTGGCCACGCCGGTAGTTCTTATGGGCACATGTGTGCATCAGTGTATCTATCTACCATGACTTGTAGTTCTTATGTCGTGTTGCTAGAGACATGTTTCTTTATGGCAAGATTGGCACCTAAAAAATTCAGAGTGATAACCACCAGAACATGAAACATTGCTATGCTCAATAAGTTTTAGCATATGTTTTTCAGTAATCTTATTGCAAACCCTTCAAAGAGAAAATTTATTGTGGTATGCTACCTGCAGATCTGTTTATTATTTTTCCTTTGTAAAATCGAAAATGGTTCATAATTTTCAAATAACTAATTCCCATGTGTAGGTCTGGCGTGCAAGGAAATGGAAGAGAAATTTTGTAATCATTGCCATGGTAGCTGCAGGCGGCGTCGACACTGCTACAGGTTGTTTCAGGACGCTGGTGGCCTTTGACTTCAGGTATAGTGGCTTCCAGTCCCAGGGTATGTTGGAAACAAAATGGTCACGTTGGATTATTTGACGATCAAGAAAGATTGATGGTCCCCTCACGAGGATAATAGTAATAGAGTGGGGCTTTGGCAATCGCAACCATCAGAAGATTATCTGGGCTGCAGGTATGAGAACAACTGAATATTTATCTAACGCTTTGCATGCAGAAGGCATTGCTAGGTGCTCCACGCTCTTCAGCTCACATCAGGATACTGGCAATGTTTTTTTTAGATGTACTGGCAATGTTGTTCCTGTAGAAAACTGAAGCAAACTCTTCTTTACTGACTTTACTCTTGAGGGTTACGTCTCTGTAAGCATTTTTTGTAATTGTGGTGCTGATCGGGTAGCCAAACAGGATGCCATAGCCCATAGGCCATGGTTTCATGGTGTGGAAATATTGTAAACTTCTTTTGAGGGTATGATACCTCATCATGTGTACTAAAATCTCAAGACAAACCTTTTTTAGGGTATAATAATGCATTCTTTAGTCAGTTATTTCACGTTGAGTTGCTCATATCCTCATGTCTGCTCCCAAATTTCTTACATCACTTCCGAGTTATTTTTGTAATTTCGATGTTTCAATTAATGGAGAGTGATCATGTTCAGGTTTCCAAATTTTCTTACGGGCATCTAAAAAGTTTTTACGCTGGATCTACAGAGACGTAATCTTACAACGATCTGCTAGTTGCATGGCAAAAATCGATCTGCTAGCTGTATGCCAAAATAGAGCAGGCTACGCCCAACAGTTTCTTACGTTGCATGCGATTTTATTACGACGCCGTATGGCAGTTGCCAAGACGCGCCCAGTATTTTACATCGCTTGGCAGGCCGGTAGAGCATCACGCGGGCGCGCGCCGGCTGCACGGCTCGGTCGCTCGGAAGCAGGTCGGGTGGGGTGCAGAATAATATTCTGCCCCCAGGGAGCCAAATAGCGCGTCTCTATATATATATATATATATATATGTGTGTGTGTGTGTGCAGAGCATGCATACTCACACACCCATATCTTAAGGGAGATTCCCTCAAACATCTTATGACCCACTAAATCATCAGCATATATATGCAGAGCCAGATAGCACTGCTCTTTGGTAATGTCTTATAGCCATTTCATCAAACATCTCACGAGTTACTAAATAATCATATATAGAAAACAGTCACGGAGCTATGCACCTTGTATAATACTAGATTTAGATGTGCGCATTGACACATGATCCCATAAAACTCGTGCCAATGTTAATTTTGTATTACAGTTTTGATAAAAGTAATGGTCAATAAAAATAATCATATACTGGAAGCAATTAAGATAAAAAAAAATCTGCATAACTCCTGAATCTCATACTCCTAGTTATTGAAAGCATTTAATTTTATTCTCTTCTTAGTCATCAGAAGCAGTAAATTTTATTCAGATGTAAGCTAAAACATTTTTGAATTTCCTGAACAGAAACAATGAAGAAGAGATAGAAGGGAATGACGGTAAAGTATTGAAAATGATGGAGCACGCCAAGCTCTAGAGCTGCCTGAATAGTTCCCAACATTATATACCAAGAACACATGCCACCTTTTAAATTATTCTAAATTACATTTAAGATATTATATACATAGATATGTGAACTTTCTTAACTACAGCAGAAAACCCTATATAGCAAATGTAAGTTCTTCATATGCCTCCAATCGCATTCAGTCCAGGTAGCCTAGCATCTTGTTAACGTTCAGTTTTTTTGAGCTAATCAAATTACCATAGAATTATGCAAGCTACTCTCATTTAATTCCATGCTCCAATGGCAGCAATCAAAAACCATGCAACATAGCATTAATAGAAACGAAAGTTACCAAGGACTTCTTTAATTCTCTGTAGCAGCTTATCACATGAGAAGCATGCGAAGCAAACCCAGAGTTAAACTTTAAAAAAGCTACAACATGTGACATAACTTTCATAGTTCAATTCCATACCATTGACAAGCAACACCTCTTGGTTCAGCATTCAATCTCCAGGGATTAACACCCCGGTTTCAGCAGGGGTCACTCAATCAAAGATACCTTAAGACTACCGCGAAAATAGAAGGGGCCTTATAAGCAGCAGAAACAAAAAGCAGCGGCGGTGTGCGGATCAAATTTACACATCGAAGAGCTAGCAATGTACAACTGGACCTACTGCAGCAGCGGGTAAAACCTGGAACTGCAGAAGTTGTTATCACCTAACCCTGCACGCCAGGATGGCAAGGGAACACTTGGGGCTGGGGTGCACGCTGTTTCCTGTCAGCCTGCGGCGAATTCTGTAGTCAGGGAGGCCACCGACGTGAACAACATCTCCATCGCTTCCACCACCTTCATGCAGTGGTTCAAGCGTCTCAACAGCATCGCTCATGAGGGGCCTTGCCTCGGGGTTCTGGCTCAGGCAGCAGAATGCAAGGCTGCATGCCTTGTGAGCAGCTCTAACTGAATACTGCCCCTCCAGTCTTGGGTCGATGATTTGGAGAAGCTGCCTCTTGTATCTCAACTTGGGGCGAACCCAGTCAACCAGGCTATGCTCCCTGCTGGTCCAGGACTTGTCGATGGATTTTTGACTCAAGAAGGACCACACCAAAGTTGTAGACGTCACTTCTAGCAGTCAGGTGACCTGCCAACAAGGTATATTCATGAGGAGAATACGTAACTAAACACAAGCATGGTACCTGGCAGAGTCCGACAGCAGAGAGGGGCCAAGAGCTAGTTGGCATTGCTAGAGGATGACGTCTCCCGCCATGTTGCCGCTAGAGCAGACGACAGCGTCAAATCAGAGCGGAGTCCGTCAGAGTGGGGCGGAGGAACCTGCCGGAGTGGAAGCAAAGCCTGAAGAAAATTAAAAGAATCAGATACTATGCTAAAATAATTTTCTGTGATAATTTAAAGTAGGAGAAGCGAGGATTAGGATAGAAGCATGAGCTGGAGAACAGTAAAAACGCTTCCATGTGCATTGCACCCACGGCCGCCCTCAACCGCATCCTCTACGATCTCGCGACCGTCGTCTCCTTTCCCAACCTCACGGAGGCGACTAATCTAGCAGCAATGGCAACTCCCAATCTCACCCCGCGGCCGAGCCGGTTCTTCTCTACCTCGAGCGATTAACTCCCTGCTCTCACGCTCTACCACATGTCATACTCATCCTCTCCCTCTCTATCCGTTCCAATTTACAGGAACCAATCTAATGGCGTCGGGACAGAAGCACTCCATTGCTCCCGTCGTAGGCTTGTGGCAGTCATCGAACAGGACACCTTCGGCCTGGAGCAGTCGACCACCTATGGAAGGCCTCAAAGAAATCCGCGCCGGACAAGACTCGACGGTGGCCAGACACCACGGGAGCATGCCCGGCTGGGCGATCAAGTGCTATGTCAAACATGGACTCATGGATACAACTCCATCAGCAAGATAAGATTCGGTATGCTAAAACTAAATCCTGATTTTGATTTACGAACACCAAGGCTAACTAAAGTTTGGTGTTGTAGCGTCATAACTGAACTTTAATCCAATGGTACCTTGGACATGCAGCCACCTCTCCCCTGCCTTCTCTATTTTTCTCCCCCACAACATCGGCTTCTTTGAATCATGTTTCTTACGAGGGATTCCAATGTTGCTACAAACCTCAGCCAGCACCAATTTCAGAGAAGGATCCGTCTCATCCACAAGAACAATATTCATCAATTTCTGAGCATGCTTGATCTAAACGGGGATGCAGTGCTCGAAGAGAAGTTAGTAGAGTCCAACATGCGCCATTGTCTGCAGGCCAGTATGACAATCTGATTGATCTATGTAGTTGTCGTTTATAACAGTGGTCATGTTGATGCTCAAGATGGGAGCTCGGTCTAGCCATCAGAACAAGGTCACCAAAGACGTCGCCTGGGCACAGGGCCACACCGAAGGGTTGATATTGATCCTTTTAGCTGCTGATCGTGCAGCAGGTATGTCGATGCTCAACAATTCCATATAGTTTCAGCTTGCAGGACCTAGCGGAAGGTCCATTCTTCAGGTTACTAATGCTTAATTAGTATACTGCAATGTCCATAAAAAGATAGTAGTCTGAGGAGAAGCATGCGGCTGAATATATTGCCACTTGAAGGAATAGAAAACCTCTGCAAACTAATATGACTCTATTAAAGGTACGTGACATGAATCTCTCAATCACAATGCAACTCAACTCTAAGTTCTTGCTAGCTGATTGAATATCTGTATTTAAGTGCAACTCTATAAGCCGTGTTTATCAGGACAAAGCCACTGTAGTTACAGATATATAATAACAAAGTGGAAAATCATAGTGCGGAAAGGAGCATGGAACTCACACTCGATCGATGGCGGCACCGTGGCAATGGCAATGCACCGAAAGATGACCGAGCATACATCGGCCATGCAAGAGGTAAGTATTTCAGGTTTACTTCAAGTATAGCAGTAGGGAGACTGAACGGATAGCTCTGTCGTCGCAGCAGGTTTAACAATTTCTCATGGACACCTGCATGTAGGGATATGGCAGAGACCGGAACACGTTGAGTTTCGTAACGCCTGATTTTATGTCTTCGTACTTGCTTGATATATGTTCAACACATCTAACATCCGTTTTCCTTCTTGATCCATTTTTTCTGTATATTTTATTTTATATGTAGATGTCAATACTTTTATCAGGGATATCTACAGGATTGCTTTAACTCTGCTGACATGCTCCTACCACCTTACGAGTCTAAATAAAAACATGAAGTTGACGGGAGTATTTATGTAATTTGCATTTTTTTAAATCGTTTCCTGCATATCTGTTTTTGATATATCAGGGTTGGTTTACTTGGCTTGGTTCTCTTGACAATTTAAAAAGAAACATGTGAGGGGTGAGGCATAACATGTTCTCCTGTATATTTGATTTCATGGTCTGGATCTCCTGCGGTTTTGATTCGTTTTATCATGTCCATTAGTTTGTTACTTCGTTCATGGTGAGAATGATATGTCGCTGATGATGCAAAGGTCGTACTGTTCATAATCCGAAAAATAGTTCAAGCTAATTGACGATGCATATCTTGGCTCTGGCTTCTGGATTAGCTGCACCTGAAGCATCACATATTCATGCCATCCTCTGCCATATTTGTGGATGCCAGCGTAATCTCCCTGATTCCTATAATTTGTCTAGAGAATTCATTGCCTCCTTTTAAACAAAACAGGATAGTCAATTTACTTTACTGCTTCAATGGACACCAACAACCCATAGTCCTTTCTGTGCAGCGTAGAGATGCATGTATTTGTAGATTATAATTAACATTCAGTATTTATTATCTTGGGACACTAAACACTAATGTTTGTTGTTTATGCTGCAGAGGAATAGAAAGAAAAATGCCGCAGAAAGGTGAGTGCAAACGGAGAATTCCCTAAAATTCTTTTCGTGGCAGAAGTTTATATATTTTCAATAATATTATGATTGCAGATTTAGAAAATAGAACATCAATATGTACATGAGGTATGTAACATGTAAAATCCCTTGAGAAACACCATATTTTGTAATTGTACTTCTACCGGAAAACTCATGGTTAGAATATGTAATTGATTTACTTATTTATTATCATGTAGAAATGTGGCATATAGCAATCCATATGGTGTTTTTGTCACGTCATGACCATTCTGACATAAAGATGGTAAAAAAAAAAACCGTCTCATGTGATTTTTTGCAGAACATTTCTGGTGAATATGTATATTATTTCGTATCGCAAAATCTAAATATACACGGAAAAATAAAATTAGTTTTCATTCATTTGAAAAACAATAAAGGTGATACCCTCGCATTTGCGAGGGCCACCATGCTAGTTTTAATTGTTAGATATGTAATTTAATGATCTAGATTCAAAAAAAATTACGTAACATGTAGGAGTCCTGTTAATATCACGTGATTGAGAAGCAAAACTTAAATTTGTGTATGTGCATATGCAGTAGAAGCAACATGCCTGAAGCATAGCGCAACTTGAAGTGCTACTTTTTATACTATAATCACATAAGAAAACTAAGAACAAGTCAGCTCTAGACAGTATATTTACAATCCCAACATGTTTTATAGCTCAGTTCCATCATTACGTATTTAGGTTGTTCTGCTATAGGAACGAAAGTGGAAAAAAACACGGTATGAGATTCACCTGCACCGAACATTGTTGAGGCCACAACCTTCAGAACAGGGAGTTCAAGAGCAGATGCTTAGCCTCAAACAGACAACAGTAGGAATCAGTGGTGTCTCTCCTCGGCTCTGTTTCCTTGCCTCTCTTTGGTGACTCTGCATAAATTTTAAAAAGTTGACTTCAAATCCTAAAATTAATCCAGAAAATAGCAAGAACTGAACCCTGGGAATAAGATGGCAAGGGAACTGTAACATTAACAATCTACAAAAGTTAGTCCAATAACCAATAATGGTTGTCTTGACGTGTACAGATTTTACAAAAGTTAGTCCAATAATGTCTTTACTTGTAATTTTCTTGCATTTTGTTGCTCACCTTAAAGTCACTGCTGTTATTATTTTTCACTGGTTGTACATGAAAAGACTTCAAAACATCCTCATTTGTGGGACATTGATTTTTGCTGCCATAGTCAACAAACCAGCAATTACAAAGCTTATTTAGATAGCATGGTAAGAGGAAGTCACAAGTAACAAATCAGCGGCCCGCATAATAGTTGGATCTATACTCGGTTTGCAACCGCTGCCAGGCTTAATTCGTTACCCTTCCTACAGACATGCATCGTGAAAACTGAAAACCAACCACATGGGTGTCAAGATGGATTTAGCATGTCAACTTGGCCCTTTTCCATATGGGTAAACAAGTACTTTACTGGTGCTAAGAAAGGCAAACAAATTATCTGGCGAAATTCTAAACAGGCTTTCACCTCTCTTGTGGTTCAGTGGAAAACCTGATAATGGATCTCGAAAACCTGACGCTTGTCTTATTATTTTCATGAATGAAAATGGGAGCATGGCTCCCTTTTCAGGAAAAACAAGTTTCCGCCTCCCTTTATTTTTATGTTGTAGCTTTCACTTCCCAGGTCCTATGTCCTAATGCATGTAGGTGATTTGTAGAAAAATTTTACCGCTTATGTTGGTATATAGAGCTAGCACAATGCAGATGATATTTGGATAGACACATCAATAGTACACTATGTAGAGGCCTCAATCAAATACTGAAAGGAGGAACCATAAACGCAAACATAATACAAAGCCCATGGTCTCCTAGAACGCTAAGGTGGCACCAGTCAGCTTGCAAACAAGATAATTCTTGTTAACAAAAAATAATGAAAACAATGAGATGATTTTGAGACAATAGGTGCTTGTTCGGTGTACAAACACCAAAGAAGCAAGAGTTAATATAACTGATACAAATTCATTAAAAAGGTTACGAAAGATCTAAATAAATAAAGGGCTTATAAAGAAATAATAGGTAGTAGAGTAAATTCAGAGTCAGCTGCAGTAGCTGTACAACCAGCTGTAGGAGGTGGTCAGGTACTGCCTGCCTGTGGCAGATATCAAAGAGAAGAGGAAATTGGTGCTCTAAAGATGTATCCCCCAACCACATCTTTCCAAAACCTCATCAGGTTACCACTATTTATTTTCACTCTCCTGCCAACCATGTATATATCTTTTACTTTTAACAAACCTTTCCAACAGGGAGAGTCATTGAACCTTGCTTTTATATTCGCAACAGTTTTATTTCTCAGATATTTTTCTCTAACAATTCTTTCCCATAGTCCATCACCATTGTCCACTTCAGCATCCACGAAATCCCAATCCACACTTTTTAGTTTAGCAAAGGATACACGGACACCTAAGTACTTCATAGGTAATTTTCCAACCTGGCAATTAAACATGCTAGCATATAAAGCAGTAACATCATTATCCCCATTTACCACAAAAACTTCGGTTTTCATAAAATTTATCTAAGCCCCGACATCAATTCGAACACATACAGCAAAAGTTTTAAGTTGATTGCTTTATCGGGGTCATGCTCGATACACAAAACTGTATCATCAGCATATTGCAATATTGCAATTCCGTTAGGAATCAGATCAGCTGCCAAACCAACAAAAAGACCAGTTTTTGCTTATCAACTGGATCAATTTTTCAGAAGAAACTGTCAGAATATTTTTCTTTCATAGTTTCCTGTAACCCAATAAAGTCCAGGTGGTGGTCTTTAATAGTATCCGTGAGATAAGCAGCCACACCCTTTTCGCTTATCCCCCTTATATTCAAAAAACCACCTAACATTTAAATCTATCAGGTATCTTCCTACTCCTAATACTTCTACCAGGGGGCTGGGTAGAAGTACTGCCTTTGTCTTGACTTCTAGTAGTAGGTTTAGAAGCAACTTGACATTTTTTTTACCACTTTTCTTCTTTTCTCTCCTAGTTTTAACAATAGTAAAAGAATCTTCTTCATCAGACAAGCTCAACCAATCAATTTGTAAAGGCGTACCAATACCACGGTCATGATCTACGAACATAGGTGTATCAGGCACAGGTTTATCAACATTTTTAGACACCAAATGATTTTTAGCCTCCTCAAGTTTTCTAATCAGATGGATATTTTAAAATTTATCATTAGGAATATCTATCCCAAACAACGAAGCTCTAAGCACCAACTCACTATTAGGCATAAGATCAAAAGCATTAGAAGAGGTCACAGTAGATTTGTTACCTTCAAGATTCCTTTGCTTTGCAAGCTGTGTGGCTCCCCATCTCTTGCACCAGGTTGCGAGCACCAAACCTCGTCTCCAGGCTGTGATCATGTTTCACCAACACATCCTCTGCAGGTAACTGCATTAGTTAGCTGACAGCAGCTTGGGAGGCGGACCTGCCGGTGGCGGCCAACGCGCAGTAGGTTGGGAGAAGGAGCCGGTGACCTCCGGTCGAGCACATGAGGTGTGCCGGTGTGGGAGGGCGGCAGCTGACCCGCGGGAGCTTGGGAGGCGGGCCTGCCGGTGGGAGCTTGGGAGGCGGGCCAGCCGGTGGCGGCCGACGCGCAGGAGGTTGGGGTTGGCGGCAGGCGGCGCGGGGGGAAAGGGGGATCCGGCACGCATGAGGTAGTAGTGCGGCGTTGGGGGATGGGGGAGAGAGGTAGTCGGGGCGGCCGCCGCCCGCCGGGAACCCTAGCCTGGGCGGAGAGGAGAGGAGAAGAGAAGAGGGAGGGAGGGAGGGAGGGCGCTGGGCACAAGTTGGACCGGTTCCGGCTGCCTCCATAGCTAATCAGTTCCCTCTTCTTTTTTTTGGCTAAAGAATAAAACTCGCCTCCGCCGTAGCACAGCACAGCAGCACTCCCCGACCTTGGCAGCGGCAAGCGGCATTGCCGTGACTTCTGTCCGTCGCACCAAAACCCCGTCCTACCCCCCCCGACCTTGGCAACGACGGAAGACCGTAACCCCCGCTCTGCTTTGCTTTCCTCCTCCGCTCCGCTCTGCTCTGCTCTGCTTTGCTCCGCTCCGCTCCCGCTCCTGTCCCACGGAACAAACAAAGGGGCCATCTTTTCTCCCTCGTCATAAACCCCTCTCCCCCATCCTTCACCGTCGCCACCACTCACCAAACCCATGAGTTCCATGCGGACTCCGCTCATCTCGTCGCCATCGGTTGATCGCTACCGTAACAACATCGCAGTCATGGGGGCGAGTTCCAACATGTCGCTTTCAGATACCTCCCCGTCCTCACGGCTTGAATATCACTTCTCCCATGGATCTTCCCCCATCTGGTCGTCTTCGTTTGATCCCTTTACTAACATCATCGGGACCATGGCAACTTCGAGCATGCCACTCTCCTTTACCGCCCCGTCATCCCACCTTGATATAGAGCTGCAGGGCGACAATGGCGTGGTGGCTACCGTGGAGGTGCCAGAAACACCAAAGTTGCCGTCTTTTTCACTGTTCCAAGGCCCTCCATCTCCTGATCTTCAGTACATTTCTAACAACACCATGTGGCTATCAAACTCATCCCTCTCGTCAGCCCAGCGACCTCCCAGTATTCGCCAGGAGATGGAATGTACTGACGCAGCAAAGACGCCACCATCTTTTTCACAGTATGATGAAGGCCCTCAATCTCCCGATCTTTACATTGCCAGCAACAGCAGCATGTCTCTGTCAATCTCCTCCCGCTCATCAGCCCAACAATCTCCCATTCCCCAAGAGATGGCCACCGTGCAAACAGCAAAGACGGCGTCTTTGCCGAAATTTAGAGGAGTTCGACCTCTTCGCTCCGGCAGATACGGCGCAGCATTGAAGAAAATCTGGCTTGGTTCCTATGATACAGCTGAAGAAGCAGCACGGGTATATGATGCTGCAGCTACTTATGAGAATGGAGATAAAGCTAAGCTGAACTTCGGATACCCGACAGCAGATGCAATTGAGGCTGCAGGGTTAATTGTGCGCAAAAACCGGAAGCCCACCCGTGAGATGGAGGAGACTCTCGCTCCCTCTGGCTGCTGTGGGGTTTACAGGTCACGGTCAACCACGAAGTGGGTAGGCCAGGTTTGGGACAGTGAGAAACAGCGAAGCCGCTGGCTAGGCACGTTTGAAGACAAGAATGCAGCTGCCCTAGCAGCGGCAAAGGCCTATGAAGCTATGGCTGTGCCACTGCAAGATAAAACTGAATCAGTTGTCCCAGCTATGATGAATCCTTCAAGCCCAGGATTCCAAAGGTCGGAGTTGGAGTTAACCTCAGCCGTCACGGACGTGGCAAACAATGCCAGCGACACCGGGAGATCTTCTCCTCGGCCGGCAAAGAGAACATGCAAGGGGGTTACATTCCGCAAGGGAAAATACAGTGCCCAAATTAGGCTGGGAGGTGGCAACCGGTTGTGGCTAGGCACCTTCAACACAGAAGAGGAGGCCGCTCAAGCTTATGGTGATGCCCTCAACAAGCGAGATGCCACCAGCGCCAAGGTAAACGTACCAGTGCCACAAATGGAGCAAATGCGTGATGCTCCTCTTCTAGGAGAGCCTGAAGAGGTTCTACAAGCAGATGGCATGGTGGCTCAACCTGAGCAGACATCAATGTTTCAAGAGGAAACTCAATGGGATGCTCTAGAAGAGCTTGAAGAGGATCTACAAGCAGATGCCATAGTGGAACAACCTGAGCAGATTCAATATCTAGAAAGCACATCACTTTTCCAAGAGCTTTGGCAACTAAGCAACCCCATGCCATCACATGTGACATTGGATGATCATGGCTCTGATGTGGCGATGGATATTTAGCTGGATTTGACTCACAGTAGGGCTTATTTACCGGCGACGCCATTATATTTTTTTTGTTACTGTTTTTGATATATCCCTTCTGTTGATGTTATTTAAGCAAGGGGGCTTTTTACGGTAGGGATCGGAAAATATTAACCCTTCAAGACAGCAGCCAGTTTGAGCGATACTAGTCGATTTCAAGAGTAGTATTTTTCCTCACAAGTGCAGATTTGGCAGGCGCAAAACCCATATAATGAAGAAAACTTTCCTTTGCTTAACATTCCATATAATAGCTTTTTTAGTTTATTCCTTTACAAACAATCTGTGTATTGAATCTCTTTACGTTCATAGAGAAAGAGAAAATTCTGATATAATATTTTGTTGTTTATCTCCAAATGACGGGGTGGAGGAAAATTTAAATAGAGTGCCCAATCTTGACCCAAAACTTGGTAAACTTTACAAATTTGCTCATATGTGAAATAATCACAATGATAATAATATTTTTTTCACATAGTGAAAAATGTACTGCTTGCTTTTGTAGTAAATTTATTCACAGATAGGTTCGATGGTTTTGGGTGTCGAGATTTGACAAATACTTGGTCAATTGATGATTAGCAAAACAAAATAAGATAGGTCAAAACTCCATTGCAATGAAGATGCAGTTAGATCTATATGGTAGTAGTAAGTGTCCATTAGCGCCTCCTCTCTGTGGTGGTAGAGCGCCCAATGCCCTTCGCCGCTACGCTACCAACGTTGTGGAGGCTTCCATTACCGTCCCACAATATCGTCATCCTTGCTTAGCGTTTGTGTTGGCGCTTCGAGTGGGGGAGAGAGGAGGTGGAGGTTGTGGGAACATTAGCGAGAGGGGGGCATGGTCGAGCTTATTTAAATACCCGATGTACGAGAGGATGAGGTGACACACATTAACACCGCCGCGTGGGGAAGCCGCAACCATGACTGGACGCCTCGCTTGCTGCCACCTGGGTAACCTTCACCGCATTAATCAAAGTTGACCTACACTAAATTAGGATGACCAAATATACTGATGACATGGCTAGCTGGTTTGTTGGTAAACGACATGGCGTCGACAACGGCTTATATTCGGCGCTCCCGCAACGCCTTGTTGGTGCCACGACTGCTATGATCTTAGGAGTAAAAAAAAGATCGTAAAGATATAAATTTTGGCACCCACCAAAGTTGCCGAATTTGGTAATTTCATACAGCATTTCGGATTTCGGTGTCTACAATTCAAATAAAATTTATCTAAAATTTAAATGATCTCCTCGATTTTTTTTTCAAATAGTATATGCTTAAATGAAGTTGCAGCCTTGGAGTATATATCTACTAAAAACAGTACAGAAAATACAACTTGGGCAGACTGAAAAGGATATAACCACACACCTAGAAAATAGTCACATATTTTTTGTGCATGCCTACGGTTAAAATATTGCTGAGATTTATTTTTCTGGCGTGGACTAAATGGAGTCAATGCATGCTTGGTATGTATCATATTAATACTCAAATCTATGTCATGATTTTCTTTCCATGTAAATTGCCTAGAATACCTCTCAAATTATGGGTGATATAATTTAATACTACTACATCATAGGGGGCTCGGCTCCTCTGCAGTTTAGTTATTACTGTATCCGTACAGTAGCGAGCAGAATTCACCCTTCGTTCCAATCGAACGGGCCTCCCTCCTCTTCTACTTTGTTGGCAGCGTTTTCTGAATGAATAAATAAATACTCCTTGTGGGAACTCCAGTCCTTCGACTTGCCTAGTCTCTTCCTTGTGGGAACTCCAGCGAGAACAATGGCCGAGGGATAAGATTGATGTGATGCCCTCTTCTGCTTCCCCTCCTTTCCTCTAAGCGCTCTATTTCTTCACCTACCGTTGACCACCATCTTCTCTCGTACGACCTGGAGCTGATCACCGGCGTGAGCTTTAAAACCCGGACCTGGAGGGAGTGGATCCCGGGCAACGCAACTACTTCGACCGGCTTGTGGCGGAGCCCGGAGCTGAAGGAGGCGGTTCTCAGGTGGTGCAGCGGCATGTGCGAGCTCGAGCGCGTCAGCGGGTACCTGGAGGCGGCAGATCCCGCGGTGGCGCGGCATCTCGTAGCCGGAGGCGGCAGACTAGCAGGCTGCAGGCGCACGGTGGCTCTGCCCATCCGCAGGGGAGTCACATCGCCAGAGCTTGTTGATTCTACACTTACGTCTGGAAGACATGCTTGGAGTAAAGGAACCAGGCTCGTTCGATAACACAACTGTAGAGGAGCCAAGCCCCATCATAGGACTAGTAAATTGTACCGTAAAAGTCCTCTTAAGCAATGAGGCAATCAAATTATATGAAGACATGTATTGCATCTTTTGTGCAAATAAATGTGCTCATTCACTAATTTTCCCTCATGAAGATATAAAAATATGTTCAAAATGCACTCATGAGTGCCAGTTGCCACCATGAAGGCTACAACTTAGTGGAGCGTGAGTTAACCTTTATGGTTTACTCACTAGAGAATAGGGTGAGGTCTTTGTGGTGTTGGTTGGCCTTCATGGCACCACACCCCTCCAACTTAGACATACTTCCCCTAAAAAGGAAGGAACTACAGGAATTATATCCATGTGTCTCTGCATGCTTCACTTCGGTTACTTCTATCATTTGTCGTACTTTACTTGTTGTACCTTGTATCTTGTGTAGTTTTCTTCCATCTTATCATATAGGTAAATTCACATAGTTGCATATATAGAGAATCTACCTTTTGTGTCAAGCCTAAATTGGAAATGAATTGAAATTTTATTATAGAACCTATTCACCCCCTAGGTGCCCATACGATCATTTAAATTAGTATCAGAGCCTCAGCTCTTATTTCGGACTTTACCGCCTAAGAGAGTATGGGCGAAGAGGGGGGTCCTAGTAAGGTTGCGGCTACCATGGAGGATGTCCAGGAATTGGAGACATCCATATCATCCTTGTCTACCTCCATGAATAGTCAAATGAAAGTATTGCGAGATATGATGATGCAACTCATTCAATCCAATAAACCACTAATCCCTCATCCACCATATCTCAGGAGTAAGTCACTCCCAGTGTGAAAGATCCCCTTAGCGGTGCTTCCTCGGGATCCGAAACCGTTTATGTGGAGGAGGTTGGTTGTGACTCCAAAGCTAAGGGAGAAAATAGGTCCGGGAAGTACTCGGAGGTTCCTCCACCGTACTCTCTGGATCCACGTATCCCTCACCCTCATATAGTTCACTGAGGCAATCCTCCTAAGCTAATGTCTAAAGCTTTCCCCAAGGAGCAAGCTAAACTGAAGTCATATCTTTGTTGTTCCTCTATTGAATTATGGAGAACTATTGATGAAGGATATAAGGCTAACAATCCTAGTACCCGTGCGTGATGCGCCCGTCCACGCCGGCCGGCCGAGCATGTTCTCCAGATCCGGCCCGATTGGTTTTTTCGCAGGAATTTCCTGTGAATATGTAAAACTTGAGTGGTCGTATCTCGTGAACCGTAGCTCGGAATAAGGTGATTCAACCGCCCAATTTTTTTTCTTGGAAAGATCTACACAATGGCATTGGTTTCATATTTTTGAGAAACCCTTTTGTAACCAGTATATGTGTCTCATGCATAGGGGTGCACCACGGTCAACGTTCTCTGAACCGATGCCGCGCCGAGTCTGAGACCTTTCCAAGCCAACCAACAACCCGTCATCGAAGACAAGCTAACCACTTGCTATGAGCCTACCTGCAATGCCTAATTGTTACTTCTTTTGATGCTATGTGTTTATTTACTGCTTTCTATGCCATGTTATTTTTGACACATAGTTATATATCTGCAATTTCTGTGCATTTTGAGTGCTATAAAACTTCTTATAAACTGTTGTGCGTCACGAGATATCATGGCTTTGCTTCATAATGTAATATGAGTAAACCATGTGGGGGTTCCCTCCAACCTGCGTTGAGTTTCTGGTACACTCGACTAAATACACGATGGGTTCCACCCGAGTTGATTGAACCTTGTACTTTTCTATAGAATTATGCCGTGTGTTAACTCATTGTGCATGATCTGTGATGACGCATCAGTCGCCCGGACATCACAAACCTACAAATAAATGAATCTTTAGTTGCTTTTATGATTTATTGTTGGACTAAACAATGTTGTTTGGGCTTGCAATTTAATGAAACTATAATGAATAACAGATGACGAAAAATATTCCTCCAACTTCGATGCTTTACCATCGTTGTCTAATTGGGTATACCCTACCTTACGTATCCTATTTAAGCCTTATTATCCTATTTAAGCCTTATTTGATGCCACCCACCTGCCAAACTTAGTTGGTGTCTATGAGAGGATGGTCGGAACTAAGATCTTTGGAAGGTCCCGGAGTTAGGCGGCCTCCGACTGGTTGGAGGGCGTGCCGGTTTCACTTCTTCGTATGCATAGATTAGACGGTGGTGGCTAGAAGAAGTCTCTTGGTAGCATGAACGATATGTGAGTGTACTTTCCGAGTGCCTTCAAGCTTGAGGCATTGATAAGTACATTTTAATGGATGGTATTTACAAATTATAACCTCTCGAGACTCTATTTAGAAGCTATCCATTTCTGGGTTACGAAACAGTTGAAATGATCGTATGCCGCACCTAGAGAGGGGTGAATAGGTGCTAACCAATTTCTAGTTCTTTTTTAATTTAGGCTTGACACAAAGGTAAATTCTCTAGATATGCAACTTTGTGAATTTACCTATATGAAAAGATCAACAACTAAGCAATATATAGCTAGACAATATATACGGGAGATAATAAGGATAGAGGTAACCGAGAGTGGAGCACGTGGAGACACAGAGATGATTCCCGTAGTTCCTTCCCTTTGACAGGAAGTACGTCTACGTTTGGAGGACTGTGGTCGCTACGAAAGCCACACCAACGCCACGAAGGCTTCACTCAGGTCTCCTGTGAGCAACGCCACGAAGGCCTAGCCCACTTTCACATGCTATAATTGTATGAACCGAAACATTGATACATGTGTTATGTAAACAACAAGGAGTCCCTAGTAAGCCTCTTGTATAACTAGCTTGTTGATTAATAGATGATCATGGTTTCGTGATCATGAACATTGGATGTTGTTAATAACACGGTTATGTCATTGGGTGAATGATATAATGGACATACACCCAAATAAGCGTAGCATGAGATCAAGTCATTAAGTTCAACTTGCTATAAGCTTTTGATACATAGTTACCTAGTCCTTCGACCATGAGATCATGTAAATCACTTACACCGGAAGGGTACTTTGATTACATCAAACGCCATTGCGTAAATGGGTGGTTATAAAGACGGTATTAAGTATTCAGAAAGTATGAGTTGAGGCATATGGATCAAGAGTGGGATTTGTCCATCCCGATGACGGATAGATATATACGGCCCTCTCGGTGGAATGTCGTCTAATTAGCTTGCAAGCATGTGATTAGGTCACAAGAGATGAGATACCACGGAACGAGTAAAGAGTACTTGTCGGAAACGAGGTTGAACTAGGTATGGAGATACCGATGATCGAACCTCGGACAAGTAAAGTATCGCGTGACAAAGGGAATCGGTATCGTATGTGAATGGTTCAATCGATCACTAAGTTATCGCTGAATGTGTGGGAGCCATTATGGATCTTCAGATCCCGCTATTGGTTATTGGTCGGAGAGGAATTGGTCGGAGAGGAGTCTCGACCATGTCTGCATAGTTCACGAACCGTAGAGTGACGCGCTTAAGGTTCGATGTCGCATAAGTAGATTCGGAACATGAGATGGAGACGAAGTTTGTTCGGAGTCTCGGATGGGATCCAGGACATCACGAGGAGGAATTGTCCGGAGAATAAGATTCATATAAGGGAAGTTGATTTCTAGGTTTCGAAAAAGTTCGGAATTTTTCGGTGAAAGACCGGGAAGGTTCTAGAAGGTTCCGGGGTCCCACCAGTGGGCCCACGACCCTAGGAGGCCTAGCATGGGCCAAGAGGGTTCACCCTAGCTTAATGGGCCAGGGGCACATGCCCCTCAAGGCCCAAGTCGGCCAGCCCACTAGGGTTCCCCAAAACCCTAGGGGGTCAACCGGGGGGAGAAAACTTCCCCCCTCCTTGGCCGCCGGCCCTAGATGGGTTTGGGGCGTTGGGGGGCCACCCAAACCGACCTCCCCCCTATATAAAGAGGGTAGGGGCAGGGGGTGCTCACCCTTCATACCCTAAGCTCTGGTCGCCCCCCTCTCTCCATAGTGTTGTACCGGCTTGGCGAAGCCCTGCAGCTTTTCTCCTCCACCACCACCACCACGCCGTCGTGCTGCTGGGATTCCGAGGGATCTACCACACCTCCGCTGCCCGCTGGAACGGGGAGAGGACGGGCTTCATCGACACCGTACGCATGACCGAGTATGGAACTGCTGCCGGATTGCAGCACTGGACGATCGACTACATCAACAACGAGATCTAATCTCGAAGGCTTTGGAATCTTCGAGGGTTAGTCTCACATACATCTCGTTGCTTCGATCTTGGTAGATTAGATCTTGCTTCTTCCTAGATTGGATCTTGGTTTTTGTTCATGTTCACGGTAGAATTTTTGTTTTCCATGCAACGAACCCATCAATATTGTCATCAAACATTCAAAACTATAAATCGAGAGATGTTCTTTCAATCTCCCCCTTTTTGGTGTTTGATGACAATATATGGATTTGCAATAAAACTACTAGAATGAACCGACATGTTGGCAAAGGATAGAGGCACTCCCCCTACATGTGTGCATATAAGTAATTTGCATTTGAATACAAATGCACAACATATGGGTACGAGGTGCCTCAACACAAAAGATATCCAACAAGAGCTAAACAAGAGACGTAGTCATATATAGTTGAGACAAAGTGATAGAGGTAATACCAATATGGAGATATATAATAGCGAACATTTTAAATAACACACCATATCATAAACCTTGGCCTCAACATATAGAATTCCAAAATCCTTAACATAATGTCTCACAACCACACATAGAACATAGTTTTAAATGACCAAACCAAGCCAAATAGTTCAAGCAAATGATAAGAAAGAGGACACAAGCAATAAAGGAATGGTAAACGCATATGCATGTGCCCTACCCATGTGAAAGATCAGAGATGGTAAACCTAGAGGGGGTGAATAGGTTTCAACAAATTTTAATTCTTTCTTTGAAATATTAGGCTTTGCGGAATATAAAGATGAGCCTAATGCAAACTAGGTGAGACAACCTATATGACAATACAAGGAACTCAAGCACGAGTCATATATAGTTTCTACAAATTTGTTTCTACAAATTTTAATTCTTTCTTTGAAATATTAGGCTTTGCGGAATATAAAGATGAGCCTAATGCAAACTACGTGAGACAACCTATATGACAATACAAGGAACTCAACACATAAGATATCCAACAAGAGCTAAACAAGAGACATAGTCATATATAGTTGAGACAAAGTGATAAAGGTAATACCAATATGGAGATATATAATACCGGACATTTTAGATAACACACCATATTATAAACCTTGGTCTCAACATATAGAATTCCAAAATCCTTAACATAATGTCTCACAACCACACATAGAACATAGTTTTAAATGACCAAACCAAGCCAAATAGTTCAAGCAAATGATAAGAAAGAGGACACAAGCAATAAAGGAATGGTAAACGCATATGCCTGAGCCCTACCCATGTGAAAGATCAGAGATGGTAAACCTAGAGGGGGGTGAATAGGTTTCTACAAATTTTAATTCTTTCTTTGAAATATTAGGCTTTGCGGAATATAAAGATGAGCCTAATGCAAACTAGGTGAGACAACTGATGTCTACTCACGCTTCTTTTCCTGTAGACAGTGTTGGGCCTCCAAGAGCAGAGGTTTGTAGAACAGCAGCAAATTTTCCCTTAAGTGGATCACCCAAGGTTTATCGAACTCAGGGAGGTAGAGGTCAAAGATAGTCCTCTCAAGCAACCCTGCAATTAAGATACAAGAAGTCTCTTGTGTCCCCAACACACCTAATACACTTGTCAGATGTATAGGTGCATGATGACCCACAAGTATAGGTGGTGTATCGTAGTACTTTCGATAAATAAGAGTGTCGAACCCAACGAGGAGCAGAAGGTGTTGACAAGCAGTTTCGATGAAGGATTCACGTAAATGCTCACAGACAAGTATTCGGGGGTTTTGATATTGCGGATAAATAAAGTACAAGTAAATAAAATGCGAGAGAAATAATTGCAGCGAGTGGCCCAATCCTTTTTAGCACAAAGGACAAGCCGGTTTGTTTACTTATAATGACCAAACGTTCTTGAGGACACACGGGGATTTTAGTCTAGTGCTTTCGCTTCATACGGCTGATTAATCTTCATTGTTTTGATAAGTGTTGTGTGGGTGAACCTATGCTAATGCACCGCCCTTCCTAGGACTAATACATACTTGTGATTATACCCCTTGCAAGCATCCGCAAATACAAGAAAGTAATTAAGATAAATCTAAACACAGCCTTGAACTCAGAGATCCTGCTATCCCTCCTGCACCGATATACTAACGGGGGTTTAGGTTGCTGTCACTCCGGCAACCCCACAATTAGCAAACGAATACAAGATGCACTCCCTAGGCCCATAAAGGTGAAGTATCATGTAGTCGATGTTCACATGACACCACTAGAAGAGTAACACCACAACTTAAATATCATAACATTGAATACTACTCAACAATAATTCACTACTAACATCTAGACTTCACCCATGTCCTCAAGAACTAAACGAACTACTCACGAGACATCATATGGAACATGATCAGAGGTGATATGATGATGAATAATAATCTGAACATAAACCTTGGTTCAATGGTTTCACTCAATAGCATCAATAACAAGTAGTAATCAACACCGGGAGAGTTTCCCCTATCAAACAATCAAGATCCAACCCAAATCGTTACAGCGGTGACGAGATGCAGCGATGGAGATGGCGGTGTAGATGGTGGAGATGATGATGATGATGATGGAGATGATGTCCAGCTCGATGACGATGGCGATGGCGTCGATTTCCCCCTCCGGGAGGGAATTTCCCCGGCGGATTCCTGCCCGCCGGAGCTCTTTTCTCTCGTGTTTCTCCGCCCCGCAGAGGCGGCTCATCAATCTCCGTAACTCCCTGGGGCTTAGGTTTCGGGACGAAGAAGTACGCGAAGGAGAGCGGCGGAGGGGGCTGTGGGCCCCCTCCCCACAAGGCGCGCGGCCAGGCCAGGGCCCGCGCCGGCCTATGGGGGGCCATGGCGGCCCCTCTCGGCTCCTCCTTTGGCTCTATTCGTCTTCTGGAAAAATAGGAATTTTCGTATAATTGCCGTCAATTGTTGATCTTCGAAATATGGTGCCCGACGGTGCTTTTTCCAGCAGAATCCCTCCGGTGAATAATTCTCCAATGATCACGAAACATGCAAAATAGATGAAATAACATAAGTATCATCTCTAAATATGAAATATATCAATGAATAACAGCAAATTATGATATAAAATAGTGATGCAAAATGGACGTATCAACTCCCCCCAAGCTTAGACCTCGCTTGTCCCCAAGCGAAACCGAGCTCAATAAACAAGACCACATGTTTATGGAGTGAGGAGTCGATAAATAAAATACGGACAAGAAGCATCATATTGATTCACACAAGACATTCTAGTAAACATTCTCTTCATATAACTCAACTTGAAATAAGTAAAGAGAAATCACAAGTAAAGGTGCATAGGGAATCATAAATGGTTATGGCAAACTTTGTTCTTGGTCAGTGAACTACTAACGGATTGTACTTATCTTCTAAGCAAAGCTTTCATATTAGAATTTATATAACAGGGCTTTCATTCTCAATCATAACAATCTCCTCATAATCATTGATAGCTTTCAAAGTCATATTCATTCAGATAAAATTTGTACTTAAACAAGAAAGTATAAAAGACATGATTAACTGAATCATAGCATAAATGGTTGGTTCACAACAACTCAATTTCTTGCTTAAGATAGAGGGAAATAGGTTTACTGACTCAACATAAAAGTAAAAGATAGGCCCTTCGCAGAGGGAAGCAGGGATTAAATCATGTGCTAGAGCTTTTCAAGTTTTGAAATCATGTAAAGAGCATAAAAGTAAGATTTTGAGCGGTGTTTGTTGTTGTCAACGAATGGTAGCGGGTACACTAACCCCCTTGCCAAACGGACCTTCCAAGAGCGGCTCCCATGGAGGAAGGCATTTCTACCAGCAAGGTAGATCATCCCCCTTCTCTTTTGTTTACACATGTATTTTAGTTTATTATGGTTGACACTCCCCCCAACCTTTGCTTTCACAAGCCATGGCTAACCGATCCTCGGGTGCCTTCCAACATTCACATACCATGGAGGAGTGTCTATTGCAAAATTAAGTTGCTTAGATAAATCAGGGCAAAACATGTGAAGAGAATTATTAATGAAAGTTATTAGTTGGGGCTGGGAACCCCGTTGCCAGCTCTTATTGCAAAATTATTGGATAAGCGGATGTGCCACTAGTCCATTGGTGAAAGTCCGCCCAACAAGATTGAAAGATAAAACACCACATACTTCATCATGAGCTATAAAACATTGACACAAATAAGGAGTAATATAGTTTGAATTATTTAAAGGTAGCACATGAAGTATTTACTTGGAGTGGCGCAAAATACCACATAGTAGGTAGTTATGGTGGACACAAATGGCATGGGTTTGGTCTAAGGTTATGGATGTATGAGAAGCATTCCCTCTCAATACAGGTTTTGGCTAGCAAGGTTTGATAGCAAGCATAAAGGTTGAGGGAAACAAACAAATATACATTTGATAGAAACAATCATGCATCTTTCTCATAAGCACAAACAATTTTAACTTCAGAATACTAACTCATTAGCATAAAGATAATAGAGTAATATATCTACATGTATTTCCCTCTTCTAATTAAACATCAAGGTGTTGTTGCTATTGACCAATGCTAAATTTGCCAAAACCAAATAGATTTACTTGATGCTCCCAAAGTGATATCAATACTAATGTCAAGAGCAATCATATAATGGAGATTGCAAACTAAAATAAGGTGTGCAAAAAGTAAATGATAAGACTTCTCATTAATATTCCATAACGATAACTCACACCAACGGATACATAGATAACCAACTAAGAGAGATACTTCCACACAAACTATTCCATATGATAACTTCCCTACTCATGATATGACACTACTTGATAGTAAAAGATAAAGGTGGTGATGATGTGATACCGCGGCACTCCCCAAGCTTGGAACAAACCAAGGGGATGCCAATACCGATGATGAATTACTCCTTCGGTGGCGATGGTGGTGGATTCTTCTCGTCATCGGACTTCCAGGGAAGAGGCTCCCCATCAACAAACGATGTCTTGGTCTCGGGAATCCTGAAACTAGCAGCATCGCTAATGCGTTTAAACCTGTTTTCATACTCACAGTTTTGATTCCAAGCATCATAAAGTTGCGCCTGAAGTTGGTTGGTGGTGTTGTGAAGTGAGAGGATATCGCTCCATAGCTTTGCAGTCTCCTTCTCGTGTTCACCAATGAGCTCGGACACAATTCTGTGGAAGATGTCCACTTCACGCTCAGCCATCTTCTTGTAGGTGAAGACTTCTTGTTCTAGTTTCTCCATCCTGTCCTCCAAGCTTCCTTCTCCCTTAGGTCCCCGAACATCTTCTATCTGCAACTCTCCATCTACGAGCAGCAATTCCTTGGGATGCATCTTCAACTCGCTTATGTACGGGTTGACGACGTTCTCAAAGAAGTTGTCCTTCGGAGGCGCCGACGAAGACATGGTGGCTCTAGATCTGAAAACAATATCTGGCAGAAAACAGCTCGAAACAAAACACGACGAGAAACGATATACGGACCTCGGAGATCCGGGGGATTATATAGCAAATATTTTTACGACAAAATGAAGGTTCCAGGCCGAAACGAGTGGAAACGGGACGCCGAGGGGCTGTCCCCATAGGGCGCGCGGCCAGGGTGGGGCCCGCGCCGACCTATGGTGACGGGCCCTCGCGCGTCCCTCCACTCCGTTTCGATCCCGTAATTTTTCATATTTTCCAAAAACAGCAGAAATATTGTTCGGAAAGCTAAACGCGGACTTTTTATTACTAAAACTGTTACCTATTCAAAGTCGGACTCTGCAGAACTGTCAATTTGATCTTTGATGAAAGCTTCCGGAGTTATCACTTGAATAATATCAATATCTTCATTATAAGAATCTCCAGAAATATAATGCTTGAGTCTTTGTCCATTCACTACTTGTGTGGCGTTACCTTCCAAAGAGCTAATTTTTATTGCTCCCGAACGATATACCTCCTCAATAACATATGGTCCTTCCCATTTTGAGAGTAATTTCCAAAAAATCTGAGACGAGACCGATACAATAGGACTTTATCTCCAACATTAAATTCTCTTTTAATAATTCTTCTATCATGCCACTTCTTAACTTTCTCCTTAAAAAGTTTAGCATTTTCATAAGCTTCATTTCTCCATTCATCTAAAGAACTCAATTGTAGCAACCTCTTCTTATCGGCTAGTTTAAAATCCTTATTAAGTTCTCTTACAGCCCAATGAGCTTTGTGCTCTAATTCTAAAGGTAAATGACAAGCTTTTCCATAAACCATTTTATAAGGTGACATTCCCATAGGATTTTTATAAGCAGTTCTATAAGCCCACAATGCTTCCTTTAACTTACTAGCCCAATTCTTTCTAGATTTATTAACAGTCTTTCCCAAAATAGCTTTAATTTCTCTATTTGATAATTCTACTTGCCCACTAGTTTGAGGATGATAAGCTGAAGCAATTCTATGATTAATACCGTATTTGGCAAGAGTTTTTCTAAAACCACCATGAATAAAATGAGAACCTCCATCAGTCATAATATATCTAGGTACTCCAAATCTAGGAAATATAACATCTACAAGCATTTTTATAGAGGTCTCACCATCAGCACTTTTTGTAGGTATAGCTTCTACCCATTTAGTAACATAATCAACAGCGACAAGTATATGAGTGTTACCTTAAGAAGGGAAAGGACCCATGAAGTCAAATCCCCAACAATCAAATGGTTCAATAACAAGAGTATAATTCATAGGCATTTCATTGCGTCTAGAGATATTACCAACTCTTTGACATTCATCACAAGATAAGATAAACTTCCTTGCATCCTTGAAAAGTGTTGGCCAATAAACACCTGATTGTAGAACCTTTTGTGCGGTTCTATCTCCGGCGTGATGTCCTCCATAAACACTACCATGGCATTTACTCAATATCTCTTGTTGTTCATATTCTGGGACACATCTTCGCATAATACCATCCACTCCTTCTTTATATAAATGTGGGTCATCCCAAAAATAATGCCGCAAATCATAAAGAATTTCCTCCTTTGCTGAGCTGAAAAAGTTGGAGGCAAATACTTCGAAACAATAAAGTTAGCATAATCAGCATACCAAGGGCTCTCCCGCGAGCTCACCTTTATTACAGCCAATTGTTCATTTGGAAAACTATCATTAACAGAACAGGATCATAAGTAATATTTTCCAATCTAGACAAATTATCAGCAACAGGATTATCAGCACCTTTCCTATCTACAATATGTAAATCAAATTCTTGCAAAAGAAGAACCCATCTAATAAGCCTTGGCTTAGCATCTTTCTTTTCCATTAGGTACCTAATTGCAGCATGATCAGTATGAATTGTGACTTTTGAATCAACAATATAGGGTCTAAACTTATCACATGCAAAAACTACGGCTAATAACTCTTTCTCAGTTGTAGCATAATTTCTTTGAGCAGCATCTAGAGTTTTACTAGCATAATGAATAACATTTAATTTTTTATCTACTCGCTGTCCAAGGACAGCACCTACAGCAAAATCACTAGCATCACACATAATTTCAAAAGGTAAATTCCAATCAGGAGGTTCAACTATAGGAGCAGTTGTTAAGGCTTTCTTTAGAGTTTCAAAAGCTTCCTTACAATCATCATCAAAAACGAAAGGTATATCTTTTTGAAGAAGATTAGTAAGAGGCTTTGAAATTTTAGAGAAATCTTTAATAAACCTCCTATAAAAACAAGCATGACCAAGAATACTACGAATACCTTTAACATCCCTAGGATAGGGCATCTTCTCAATTGCTTCAACTTTAGCTCTATCAACTTCGATACCTCTCTCAGAAATTTTATGTCCCAATACAATTCCTTCATTAACCATAAAGTGGCATTTCTCCCAATTAAGAACAAGGTTAGTTTCTTCACATCTCAAAACTTTATCAAGGTTTCGTAAGCAATTATCAAAAGAATTTCCATAACAAAAATCATCCATGAATACCTCAACAATCTTTTCACAAAAGCCATGAAAGATAGCAGACATGCATCTTTGAAAAGTAGCAGGAGCATTACATCAACCAAAAGGCATACGCCTATAAGCATAAGTTCCATAGGGACAAGTGAAAGTGGTTTTCTCTTGATCTTTAGCTCTAACAACAATTTGTGAAAACCCAGAATATCCATCAAGAAAGCAGAAATGAGTATTTTTAGACAACCTTTCTAACATTTGATCAATAAAAGGTAAAGGGTAATGATCTTTCTTAGTAACTTTATTCACTTTTCGAAAATCAATGCACATTCTATACCCTACAACTACTCTTTGAGGAATAAGCTCATCATTATCATTAGGCACAACAGTTATACCTCCTTTCTTAGGAACACAATGCACAGGACTAACCCATCTACTATCAGCAATAGGATATATAATACCTGAAGTTTTAATACCTCATTTCTTACCACATCCTTCATCTTGGGAATTAGACGACGCTGATGTTCAACAACAGGTTTTGCACCATCTTCTATATTAATAGCATGTTGGCAAATGGGAGAAATCCCCTTCAAATCATCAAGAGTATAGCCAATAGCTCCTCGGTGTTTTTTCAATATTTCCAATAACCTCTCTTCCTCGATATCTGAAAGCTTAGCACTAATAATAACAGGATATGTTTTCTTCTCATCAATATAAGCATACTTAAGATTATCAGGTAATGGTTTCAAATCAAATACAGGATCTTCCTTTGGTGGTGGTGTTACACCTAAATCTTCAACCGGTAAGTCATGTTTAAGAATAGGTTGACGAAGGAAATTTTCATCAAGCTCATCCCTTTCTTCCCTAAAAACTTCACTCTCACTATTCTCCAAATGTTGCTGCAAAGGATTACTAGGAGCAAGAGCAATAGATGCACACTGTTCAACTCTAAAATCTTCATTAGGCAAATCAGCTTTATAAGGAGTTTTGGCAAATTTAGAGAAGTTAAACTCATAAGATTCACCAGCAAATTTAGTAACAATTTTCTCTTTCTTGCAATCTATAATAGCTCCACATGTATTTAGAAAAGGTCTACCAAAAATAATAGGACAAAACTTACTAGCAACAGAACCAAGTACCAAAAAGTCAGGATATTTAATCTTACCACATAGAACTTCAACATCTCGAACAATACCAATGGGAGAGATAGTTTCTCTATTAGCTAGCCGAATAACCACATCAATATCTTCAAGTTCACAAGAACCAATTTCATGCATAATTTCCGTGTAGAGCTCGTAAGGAATGGCACTAATACTTGCACCAATGTCGCATAAACCATAATAGCAATGATCACCAATTCGAACAGAGAACACTGGCTTTCATAGACTTATTAGGATGCGAAACAATATTAGAAGCATCTTCACAAAAAATAATATGACCATCTTCCACATTTTCAGTAATAAGATCTTTAACTATTGCAACAGCAGGTTCAACTTTTATTTGTTCTTCAGGTTCTATGGGTTTCTTTGCACTTTTATTAACTACACTAATTATAACAGAATACTCCTTCATTTTAGCAGGGAAAGGAGTTTTTTCAATATAAACCTCAGGAAGAACATGATCAACAGTTTTAATTTCAATACATTTGCCTTTAGGCGAATCAACTTTATCTTTATATGGTTCATGATACTTATCAAAATTCTTCCTAGGCAATTGATACACGTAGATGCACACGTCCGTTGGGAACCCCAAGTGGAAGGTATGATGCGTATAGAAGCAAGTTTCCCTCAGTATGAAACCAAGGTTTAATCGAACCGATAGGAGCCAAGAAGCACGTTGAAGGTTGATGGTCGCGAAATGTGATGCGGCACAACACCAGGGATTCCGGCGCCAACGTGAACCTGCACAACAAAACCAAAGTACTTTGCCCCAACGAAACAGTGAGGTTGTCAATCTCACCGCTTGCTGTAACAAAGGATTAAACGTATCGAGTGGAAGATGTTTGCAAAGAAAATAGTAAAACACAATTGCATAGATTGTATGCTATGTAAAGAATAGGACCGGGGTCCACAGTTCACTAGAGGTGTCTCTCCCATAAGATAAAAGCATGTTGGGTGAACAAATTACAGTGGGCAATTGACAAATAGAGAAAGGCATAACAATGCATATACATGATATGATAAATATAGTGAGATTTAATTGGGCATTACGACAAAGTACATAGACCGCCATCCAACTGCATCTATGCCTAAAAAGTCCACCTTCAGGTTATCATCCGAACCCCATTCAGTATTAAGTTGCTAAGCAACAGACAATTGCATTAAGTATGGTGCGTAATGTAATCGACAACTACATCCTTAGACATAGAATCAATGTTTTATCCCTAGTGGCAACAACACATCACAACCTTAGAACTTTCTGTCACTGTCCCAGGTGTCAATGAAGGCATGAACCCACTATCGAGCATAAATAATCCCTCTTGGAGTTAAGAGCAAAAACTTGGCCAGAGCCTCTACTAATAACGGAGAGCATGCAAGATCATAAACAACACATAAACAATAGATTGATAATCACCATAATCATAGTATTCTCTATCCATCGGATCCCGACAAACACAACATATAGTATTACGGATAGATGATCTTGATCATGTTAGGCAGCTCACAAGATCCAACAATGAAGCACAACAAGGAGAAGACGACCATCTAGCTACGGCTATGGACCCATGGTCCAGGGGTGAACTACTCACTCATCACTCCGGAGGCGACCATGGCGGTGTAGAGTCCTCCGGGAGATGAATCCCCTCTCGGCAGTCGGAGGCGATCTCCTGAATCCCGAGATGGGATTCGCGGCGGCGTCTCTGGAAGGTTTCCGTATCGTGGCTCTCACCGGGGTTTTCGACGGAGGCTTTAAGTAGGCGGAAGGGTAGGTCGGGGGCCACACGAGGGGCGGATGACGGGGTGGCGCGGCCGGGCCCGGGCCGCGCCGCCCTATCATCTGCCTCGTGGCCCCTCGTTATCTCTTCGGTCTTGGAAGCTTCGTGCAAAAATAGGACCCTGGGCGAAGATTTCGTCCAATTCGAGAATATTTCCTTACTAGGATTTCGAAACCAAAAACAGCGAAAACAGAACTGGCTCTTCGGCTTGTTAATAGGTTAGTTCCGGAAAATGCATAAATATGACATATAATGTGCATAAAACATGTAGGTATCATCAATAAAGTAGCATGGAACATAAGAAATTATCGATACGTTGGAGACGTATCGCATCCCCAAGCTTAGTTCTGCTCGTCCGGCAAAACGATAACAAGATAATTTCAAGTGACATGCCATCATAATCTTGATCATACTATTTGTAAACATATGTAATGAATGCAGCGATCAAAACAAAGGAAATGACATGAGTAAACAAGTGAATCATATGACAAAGACTTTTCATGAATAGTACTTCAAGACAAGCATCAATAAGTCTTGCATAAGAGTTAACTCATAAAGCAATAAATCAAAGTAAAGGTGTTGAAGCAACACAAAGTAAGATTAAGTTTCAGCGGTTGCTTTCAACATAACATGTATATCTCATGGATATTGTCAACATAAAGTAATATAACAAGTGCAATATGCAAGTATGTAGGAATCAATGCACAGTTCACACAAGTGTTTGCTTCTTAAGGTGGAAGGAGATAGGTAAACTGACTCAACAATAAAAGTAAAAGAATGGTCCTTCAAAGAGGAAAGCATCGATTGCTGTATTTGTGCTAGAGCTTTTATTTTGAAAACATGAAACAATTTTGTCAACGGTAGTAATAAAGCATATGAGTTATGTAAATTATATCTTACAAGTTGCAAGCCTCATGCATAGTATACTAATAGTGCCCGCACCTCGTCCTACTTAGCTTGGACTACCGGATCTTTGCATGCCATGTTTCAACCAAGTGTCACAAAGGGGTACCTCCATGCCGCCTGTACAAAGGTCTAAGGAGAATGCTCGCATTTTGGATTTCTCGCTTTTGATTATTCTCAACTTAGACATCCATACACATGAAACAACAGATAATGGACTCCTCTTAAATGCATAAGCATGTAGCAATGATTATTATTCTCATATGAGATTGAGGATATATGTCCAAAACTGAAACTTCAACCATGATTCATGGCTTTAGTTAGCGGCCCAATGTTCTTCTCTAACAATTTTGCATGCTCCAACCACTAAAATGATAGATCCTTCAGAAGACGGACATGCATAGCAACTCACATGATATTCAACAATAGTTGATGGCGTTCCCCAAAGCATGGTTATCGCACAACAAGCAACTTAATAAAATATAAAGTGCATAAGTACATATTCAATACTACGATAATTTTTAAGGCTATTTTATCCCATGAGCTATATATTGCAAAGGTGAATGATGGAATTTTAAAGGTAGCACTCAAGCAATTTACTTTGGAATGGCGGAGAAATACCATGTAGTAGGTAGGTATGTGGACACAAATGGCATAGTAGTTGGCTCAAGGATTTTGGATGCATGAGAAGTATTCCCTCTCGATACAAGGTTTAGGCTAGCAAGGTTATTTGAAGCAAACTCAAGGATGAACTAGTGCAGCAAAACTCACATAAAAGACATATTGTAAACATTATAAGACTCTACACCGTCTTCCTTGTTGTTCAAAACTCAATACTAGATATTATCTAGACCTTAGAGAGACCAAATATGCAAATCAGATTTTAGCAAGCTCTATGTATTTCTTCATTAATGGGTGCAAAGCATATGATGCAAGAGCTTAAACATGAGCACAACAATTGCCAAGTATCACATTATCCAAGACATTTTAGAATTACTACATGTAGCATTTTCCAATTCCAACCATATAACAATTTAACGAAGAAGAAACTTCGCCTTGAACATTATGAGTAAAGCCTAAGGACATATTTGTCCATATGCAACAGCGGAGCGTGTCTCTCTCCCACAAGTGAATGCTAGGATCCATTTTATTCAAACAAAAACAAAAACAAAAACAAACCGACGCCCAAGTAAAGAACACAAGATGTGATTGAATAAAAATATAGTTTCAGGGGAGGAACCGATGATGTTGTCGATGAAGAAGGGGATGCCTTGGGCATCCCCAAGCTTAGACGCTTGAGTCTTCTTAAAATATGCAAGGGTGAACCACGGGGGCATCCCCAAGCTTAGAGCTTTCACTCCTCTTGATCATAGTATATCATTCTCCTCTCTTGACCCTTGAAAACTTCCTTCACACCAAACTTCAAGCAAACTCATTAGAGGGTTAGTGCACAATTAATAATTCACATATTCAGAGGTGACACAAGCATTCTTTACACTTCTGGACATTGCATAAAGCTACTGGACATTAATGGATCAAAGAAATAAATCCAACATAGCAAAAGAGGCAATGCGAAATAAAAGGCAGAATCTGTCAAAAACAGAACAGTCCGTAAAGACGAATTTAAAGCTGGCACCAGACTTGCTCAAATGGAAAAACTCAAAACTAATGAAAGTTGCGTACATATCTGAGGATCACGCTCATAAATTGGCAGATTTTTTCGAATTTTCTACAGAGACTGTGCCCAGATTCGTGACAGACAGCAATGCTGTTTCTGCGCAGCGATCCCAAATATAACATCAACTTTGACATAGAAACTTTACTTGGCACAAAAACATGATAAGGAGAGGTTGCTACAGTAGTAAACAACTTCCAAGACTCAACAAAACAAAAAATTGCTGTAGTAAAAACATGGGTTGTCTCCCATAAGCGCTTTTCTTTAACGCCTTTCAGCTAGGCGCAGAAAGTGCAAATCAAGTAACATCGAGAGTAGAAGCATCAACATCATAACTTGTTCTAATAATAGAATCAAAAGGCAACTTCATTCTCTTTCTAGGGAAGTGTTCCATACCTTTCTTGAGAGGAAATTAATATTTAATATTACCTTCCCTCATATCAATAACAGCACCAGTTCGAAGAAAAGGTCTTCCCAACACAATAGGACAAGATGCATTGCATTCGATATCCAAAACAACAAAATCAACGGGGACAAGGTTATTGTTAACCGTAATATGCACATTATCAATCCTCCCCAAAGGTTTCTTTTTAACATTATCGGCAAGATTAACATCCAAATAACAATTCTTCAATGGTGGCAAGTCAAGCATATCATAAATCTTTTTAGGCATAACAGAAATACTTGCACCAAGATCACATAAAGCATTACATTCAAAGTCATTGAATTTCATTTTAATGATGGGCTCCCAACCATCTTCTAACTTTCTAGGAATAGAAGTTTCAAGTTTTAGTTTCTCTTCTCTAGCTTTTATGAGAGCATTTGTAATATGTTTTGTAAAGGCTAAATTTATAGCACTAGCATTAGGACTTTTAGCAAGTTTTTGTAAGAACTTTATAACTTCAGAGATGTGGCAATCATCAAAATCTAAATCATTATGAGCTACAGCAATGGGATCATTGTTCCCAAGGTTGGAAAAAAATTCAGCAGTTTTATCACAAGCAGTTTCAGCAGTTTTAGCAATTTCAGGCATTTTGTTCGCTTTGCACTAGGAGTAGAAACATTGCCAACACCAATTATATTACCATTGATAGTAGGAGGTGCAACAACATGTGAAGAATTAGCATTACTAGTGGTGGTAATAGTCCAAACTTTAGCTACATTATTCTCTTTAGCTAGTTTTTCATTTTCTTCTCTATCCCACCTAGCACGCAGTTCAGCCATTAATCTTATATTCTCATTAATTCTAACTTGGATGGCATTTGCTGTAGTAGTAATCTTATTATCAATATCATCAAGTTTAGCAGCCATTTTATTAATTAAAGAGGATTGTGATGCGGACATGTATGAGATTCGGGTTTCAGCATTTGAAATTTTAGTTTGCAGACGAGAAATCTCCCTATTCAAGTTTTCAAGTTGATTTCCTATATTTTTCAACAAGGTAGATTGTTCATTCATAGTTTTAATAAACAATTGATTTTGCTCATATTGTGATTGCATAAAGTTTTTAGTGGATCTTTCAATTTCTATCATCCTTTCCTCATATCTACCATAATCATTACCACTAGCAGGATATGGCCTATAGTTATTACCAGAGTTGTTCCTATAAGCATTGTTGTTGAAATTATTATTTTTAATGAAATTTACATCAACATTTTCTTCTTGAGCAACCAATGAAGCTAAAGGAACATTATTTGGATCAACATTAGATCTACCATTCACAAGCATAGACATAATCACATCAATCTTATCATTCAAGGAAGAGGTTTCTTCAACGAATTTACCTTCTTACCTTGTGGAGCTCTTTCCGTGTGCCATTCAGAGTAATTTATCATCATATCATCAAGAAGTTTTGTAGCCGCCCCCAATGTGATGGACATAAAGGTACCTCCAGCAGCTGAATCCAATAAATTCCGCGAAGAAAAATTTAGTCTGCATAGAAGGTTTGGATGATCATCCAAGTAGTCAGTCCATGGGTTGGGCAATTCTTTACCAAAGTTTTCATTCTCTCCCATGCTTGAGCAACATGTTCAGTATCTAATTGCTTAAAATTCATTATGCTACTTCTCAAAGATATAATTTTAGCGGGAGGATAATATCTACCAATAAAAGCATCCTTACATTTAGTCCATGAATCAATACTATTCTTAGGCAAAGATAGCAACCAATCTTTAGCTCTTCCTCTTAATGAGAAAGGAAACACTTTCAATTTAATAATATCACCATCTACATCCTAATACTTTTGCATTTCACAAAGTTCAACAAAATTATTGAGATGGGCAGCAGCATCATCAGAACTAGGAAAATTGATCTCTCATGACAAGATTTAGTAAAGCAGGTTTAATTTCAAAGAATTCTGCTGTAGTAGCAGGTGGAGCAATAGGTGTGCATAGGAAATCATTATTATTTGCATTTGTGAAGTCACACAACTTAGTATTTTCAGGGGTATTCATTTTAGCAACGGTAAATAAAACAAACTAGATAAAGTAAATGCAAATAACTAATTTTTTGTGTTTTTGATATAGAGAGCAAGACAAATAAAGTAAAACTAGCAACTAATTTTTTGTATTTTGATTTAGTGCAGCAAACAAAGTAGTAAATAAAATAAAGCAAGACAAAAACAAAGTAAAGAGATTGAGAAGTGGAGACGCCCCTTGCAGCGTGTCTTGATCTCCCCAACAACGCCAGAAATTTAGCTTGATACGCGTAGATGCACACGTCCGTTGGGAACCCCAAGTGGAAGGTATGATGCGTATAGAAGCAAGTTTCCCTCGATATGAAACCAAGGTTTAATCGAACCGGTAGGAGCAAGAAGCACGTTGAAGGTTGATGGTCGCGAAATGTGATGCGGCGCAACACCAGTGCGCCAACGTGAACGACAACAAAACCAAAGTACTTTGCCCCAACGAAACAGTGAGGTTGTCAATCTCACCGGCTTGCTGTAACAAAGGATTAAACGTATCGAGTGGAAGATGTTTGCAAAGAAAACGGTAAAACACAATTGCAGTTTGTATGCTATGTAAAGAATAGGACCGGGGTCCACAGTTCACTAGAGGTGTCTCTCCCATAAGATAAAAGCATGTTGGGTGAACAAATTACAGTCGGGCAATTGACAAATAGAGAAAGACATAACAATGCATGTACATGATATGATAAATATAGTGAGATTTAATTGGGCATTACGACAAAGTACATAGACCGCCATCCAATTGCATCTATGCCTAAAAAGTCCACCTTCAGGTTATCATCCGAACCCCATTCAGTATTAAGTTGCTAAGCAGCAGACAATTGCATTAAGTATGGTGCGTAATGTAATCGACAACTACATCCTTAGACATAGAATCAATGTTTTATCCCTAGTGGCAACAGCACATCACAACCTTAGAACTTTCTCAACTGTCCGGTGTCAATGAAGGCATGAACCCACTTATCGAGCATAAATACTCCCTCTTGGAGTTAAGAGCAAAAACTTGGCCAGAGCCTCTACTAATAACGGAGAGCATGCAAGATCATAAACAACACATAAACAATAGATTGATAATCACCATAATCATAGTATTCTCTATCCATCGGATCCCGACAAACACAACATATAGTATTACAGATAGATGATCTTGATCATGTTAGGCAGCTCACAAGATCCAACAATGAAGCACAACAAGGAGAAGACGACCATCTAGCTACCGCTATGGACCCATGGTCCGAGGGTGAACTACTCACTCATCACTCGGAGGCGACCATGGCGGTGAGTCCTCCAGGAGATGATCCCCCTCTCCGGCCGGGTGCGGGAGCGATCCTGAATCCCCCGAGATGGGATTCGCGGCGGCTCTCCGGAAGGTTTCGATATCGTGCTCTCGACCGGGGTTTGCGACCAGAGGCTTTAAGTAGGCGGAAGGGTAGGTCGGGGGCCACACGAGGGGGCGGACAACAGGGTGGCGCGGCCAGGCCGCGCCGCCTATCATCTGGCCGCCTCGTGGCCCCACTTTATCTCTTCGGTCTTCTGGAAGCTTCGTGCAAAATAGGACCCAGGCGAAGATTTCGTCCAATTCCGAGAATATTTCCTTACTAGGATTTCTGAAATCAAAAACAGAAGACAGCAACTGGCTCTTCGGCATCTTGTTAATAGGTTAGTTCTAGAAAATGCATAAATATGACATATAATGTGCATAAAACATGTAGGTATCATCAATAAAGTAGCATGGAACATAAGAAATTATCGATACGTTGGAGACGTATCAGTGCTTCATGAGAGGCAAAGGCTTTATTGGATGGCAACAACTTGAGAGTCAAGACCATATGTAGCACTCATATTACGATATTCATCAGTATCCATAAAAGTTTCAATGCATTCATAATTATAATTTATACCCGACACTCTACCTTTGTCGTTCTCCCATCCTTCGTATTTTCTTGGATTCGATCAAGAAGGTCCCATTTAAACTCTTCTTTATTACGCGTGAATGATCAGAACAAGAAGTATCCAGCAAGGTTTTATCTTGAAAAGACAGTCTTGCATAGAAATTATCAATAATAATATTACCAGGAAGCTCATGAATGGGGCATTTGAGCATTAAAGACTTCAATCTCCCCCACGCTTGGGCAATACTCTCTCCATCATGAGGCCAAAAATTATATATACGGTTGCGGTCTTTGTGAATTTCACTTGGAGGATAGAATTTAGAGTAAAATACAACACAATATCCTTCCAATCAGAGAACGCCATCCTTCAGCATTTTATACCAATGCGCCGCTTTACCGTATAGCGACATAACAAATAATTTCTTCCTAACTTCATCCATTGAAATACCTGAACATTTGAATAACCCGCATAATTCATGTAAAAACAGTAAATGATCTCCAGGATGCACAGTTCCATCCCCTTCATAGCGGTTATCCACAACACGTTCAATAATTTTCATAGGTATTTTATATGGTATTACTTCCTCACGGCGCCTCATCACTAGTTGCAGTAGTAGTAGATTTCCCAAATAGAAATTCAGGAGGATCTCTCCAATAACTTATACAGCATGAAACAAAATCAGCACGTACACAAAGTTTCCTTACCAATTCCACTTACCAATAGCGCTTCACTCCCCGGCAACGGCGCAGATAGTCTTGATGACCCACAAGTATAGGGGGTGTATCGTAGTACTTTCGATAAATAGGAGTGTCGAACCCAACGAGAGCGAGAGGTGTTGACAAACAGTTTCATGGAAGGATTCACCGTAAATGCTCACAGACAAGTATTCAGGGGGTTTTGATATTGAGATAAATAAGTACAAGTAAATAAAATGCGAGAGAAATAATTGCAGCGAGTGGCCCAATCCTTTTTAGCACAAAGGACAAGCCGGTTTGTTTATAATGACCAAACGTTTTTGAGGACACACGGGGATTTTAGTCTAGTGCTTTCGCTTCATACGGCTGATTAATCTTCATTGTTTTGATAAGTGTTGTGTGGGTGAACCTATGCTAATGCAACGCCCTTCCTAGGACTAATACATACTTGTGATTATACCCTTTACAAGCATATACAAGAAAGCCATTAAGATAAATCTAACCACAGCCTTAAACTCTGAGATCCTGCTATCCCTCACCTTGCCAAATATACTAACGGGGTTTGGGTTATTGTCACTCAGCCAACCCCACAATTAACAACCCGAATACAAGATGCCTCCCCTAGGCCATAAGGTGAAGTATCATGTAGTCGACGTTCACATGACACAACTAGAAGAGTAACACCACAACTTAAATATCATAACATTGAATACTACTCAACAATAATTCACTACTAACATCTAGACTCCACCCATGTCCTCAAGAACTAAACGAACTACTCACGAGGGACATCATATGGAATACAATCAGAGGTGATATGATGATGAATAAAAATCTGAACATAAACCTTGGTTCAATGGTTTCACTCGCATCAATAATAAGTAGTAATCAACATGAGAGGTTCCCCTATCAAACAATCAAGATCCAACCCAAATCGTTACAGCGGTGACGAGATGCAGCGGTGGAGATGGCGGTTTAGATGGTGGAGATGATGATGATGATGATGATGATGGAGATGATGTCCAGCTCGATGACGATGGCGATGGCGTCGATTTCCCCCTCCGGGAGGAATTTCCAGGCGGATTCACTGCATGGGAGATGCACTATAATAATCAACCGTGTTTTTTGATACGTCTCAACGTATCTATATCTATAATTTCTTATGTTTCCATGCTACTTTATTGATGATACCTACATGTTTATGCACATTATATGTCATATTTGTACATTTTACAAAAGAACTAACCTATTGCCCTTGAGAGATGCGGAGTGCCGGTTCACATTTCTTGTTTTTGGTTTCGAGAAATCACAATGCAAAGTATTCTCGGGAGTGGACGAAATCAACGCCCGGGTTCCTATTTTTCCCGGGGCTTCTGACCGAAGAGGGGGCAGAGATGGGCCAGGGGGCCCCACACCACGCGGGCGCGGGCCGGGGCCTGGCCAGCGCCACCTGGTGGTGAGGGCACCCTGGGGTGCCCCTGGGAGCTCCCCTTTCGCCTATTCAAGGTCCTGACCTAAAAACCACGGCAGGAGGAAACCCACGGTGGGAAACCTTCCGAGAGCGCCGCCATCGCTCAAAGCCAAGATCGGAGGACCCGAGGGTCTGCTGTTCCGGCACCCTGCGGGGGCCCGAGAGGCCCCGGAAGAGCTGTCCGCTAAAGCACCATGCCATCTCCACCATGTCTTCATCGCATCTGCTCCCATGAAGAGGGAGTAGTTCTCCATCGAGCTCGGGGCTCTCTACAGGTAGCTATGTGGTTAATCTCTCTCCCCTTACTTCAATACAATGATCTCTGTAGGATAACGTAGCATAGAATAGATTCATATGAGTTTTGTGTCACTATTCATCTATGTGCTACTCTAGTGATGTTATTAAAATATAATTCTCACTCCCATGTGATGACTGATGTGTGCAGAGTGGCAGAGTACTTAGCGTAGGCTGATTGTGATCTCTTGTAGATTATGAAGTTAACTATTGCTATGATAATATTGATGTGATCTATTCCTCCTACATATGCATGAAGGTGACAGTGTGCATGCTATGTTAGTACTTGGTTTAGTTTTTTGATCTATCTTACACTATAAGGTTACTAAAATATGAACATTAATTGTGGAGCTTGTTAACTCGGGCATTGAGGGTTCGTGTAATCCTACGCAATGTATTCATCAACATGAGTGTAGAGTATGCATTTATCTATTCTGTTATGTGATCAATGTTGAGTGTCCACTAGTGAAAGTCTAATCCACTGAGCACTGTTCCTAAATGTTTGCTATGCTTGCTTATTCTTGTTTCTTGTATTTTCACTGCGTTACTACGCATGTTTACTTCCCGCAATATTACTACTACCATCAGCTGCCTTAACCAGCTATATTTCAGTTCTAAGTGTTCATTTACCTTTGTATTTTCCCTCCCAGGCCGAACTAGCACACCTATTAGGTGTGTTGGGGACACAAGAGACTTCTTGCTTTGTGGTTGCGGGGTTGCTTGAGAGGATATCTTTGACCTCTTCCTCCGAGTTCGATAAACCTTGGGTGATCCATAAAGGAAACTTCTTTGCTGTCTACAAACCTCCATGAGGCAACTCTTGTCTACAAGAATAGAAACACCCGTAGACATCAAGCACTTTTAAGGCGCCGATTGCTGGGTGGCAGCACTCCACATTTAACTTAGCAAAGCAACTAACCTTTTCCTCCTCGTCAACTACGCCAAGCAACACCAGACGCCGTTGCGAGTGAGGAAAGGTAAAGGCATCCTCACTCCGGTTCCGGAGTAACGGTACTTTTACGGGCGCCATTGTGTGTGCTCAGAAGCTATTTCCTTTAGACTCTGCAGTGCGACATTTGGTTTCTTGTTTACACTAGTTGAGCATAATGGACAACAATGACCTTTTATTATTTCTGATTTAAGACATGGATGGTTTTTGATCTGAAAATTAAAAAACCCATGAGACATATTAATATGAATGCTTTGAACACCATTGTTGTTAATGATATGGAAAATTCTAAGCTTGGGGAAGCTGGCTTTGATGAGCATGATATCTTTAGTCCCCCAAGCATTGAGGAGAAAATTTACTTTGATGATACTTTGCCTCCCATTTATGATGATTAATATGATAGTAGTCTTTTGACCACCTGTTCTGGAGGATAAATTTGATTATGATTACAATATACCTCCTATGTTGATAGCCACTTTGTTGAATTTGCTCCCACTACAATTAATAAGAATGACTATACTTATTTTTGGGAGTAGTAATTATTTTATGCATGAGACTCATGATAAGGAATGCTTTATGTGATAGTTATATTGGTGAGTTTGCTCATGTTGCTACTGAAAGTTATTATGAGAGGAAAATATGGTTGTAAAAATTTTCATGTTACTAAAACACCTCTCTGAAATTTTGAAGCTACACTTGTTTTATCTTCTATGCTTGTTGCTTTGCTCTTCATGAACTTGTTTTTATTTACAAGATTCTCTTGCATAGGAAGTTAGACTTAAATGTGTTTGAATTTGCCTCTTGATGCTCTCTTTGCTTAACTACTATTTCTTACTGAGTTCTCAAATTACTGAGCATATCTTAATGGCTATAAAGAAAGAACTTCTTGGGAGGAGATAACCCATGTGTTATTTGCTACAGTACTTCTATATTTGTGTCTTGGAAGTTGTTTACTACTGTAGCAACCTCTCCTTATCATGTTTGTGCCAAGTAAAGTTTCTATGTGAAAGTTGATATTATATTTGGGATCGCTGCGCAGAAACAGCATTAATGTCTGTCACGAATCTGGGCACGATTCTGTAGAAAATTCAAAAAATCTGCCAATTTACGAGCGTGATCCTTTGATATGCACCTTTCATTAGTTTTGATTTTTTCCATTTGACAAGTCTGGTGCCATCTTAAAATTCGTCTTTACGGACTGTTACGTTTTGACAGATTCTTTTATTTCGCATTGCAGCTTTTGTTAAGTTGAATGAGTTTCTTTGTTTCCTTAACTTTCAGAAGTTTTGTGCAATATCCAGAAGTGTTAAGAATGGTTCTCACCTCTGAACATGTGAATTTTGATTATGCACTAACCCTCTAATAGAGTTTGCTTGAAGTTTGGTGTGAAGGAAGTTTCCAAGTAATAGAAGAGGATGATATACTACGATCGAAGAATGAAAAGTCTAAGCTTGGGGATGCCGGTGGTTCATCCCTGCATGTTTCAGAAGACTCAAGCATCTAAGCAGGGATGCCCAAGGCATCCCCTTCTTCATCGACAAAGTATCGGGTTCCTTCTACTTGAAACTATATTTTTATTCGGTCACATCTTATGTACTTTACTTGGAGCGTACGTATGTTTTGTTTTGTTTTTGTTTGAATAAATGATTGTTTGGGAGAGAGACACGCTCACGCTGGTTCGTATGAACACATGTGTTCTTAGCTTTCAATTTTCATGGCGAAGGTTGAAACTGCTTCGTTGTTATATGATTGGAAACGGGAAATGCTACATGTAGTAATTGGTGTAATGTCTTGAATAATGTGATACTTGGCAATTGTTGTGCTCATATAGATCTTGTTTAAGCTCTTGCATCATGTACCTTGTACCCATTAATGAATAATTACATAGAGCTTGTTAAAATTTGGTTTGCATGATTGGTCTCTCTAAGTCTAGATATTTTCTGGTTGAGGTGTTTGAACGAAGACGATGTAAGTCTTATAATGCTTACAATATGTTTATATGTGAGTCTTGCTGCACCATTTTATATTTGAGTTTCAAATAACCTCGCTAGCCTAAACCTTGTATAGGAGAATACTTCTCATGCATCCAAATACTTGAGCCATCTCATGCCATTTGTGTCCACCATACCTACCTACTACATGGTATTTCTCTGCCCTGCCATTCCCAAAGTAAATTGCTTGAGTGCTATCTTTAAACAATTCAAAAGTTATTACCTCTTATTTGTGTCAATGTTTTATAGCTCATGAGGAAGTATGGTGTTTATCTTTCAATCTTGTTGGGCAACTTTCACCAATGGACTAGTGGCTTCGTAGCTTATCCAATAATTTTGCAAAAAGGGCTGGCAATGGGATTCCCAGTCCCAAATTAATTAACAAAAATAGACACTCCTCCATGGTATGTGATTGTTGGACGGCTCCCGAAGGATTCGGTTAGCCATGGCTTGTGAAAGCAAAGGTTGGGAGGAGTGTCATCATAATAAAACTAAAATAAAAGGCACTCCTTCATGGTATGAGATTGTTGGCAGGCACTCGAGGATTCGGTTTGTGAAAGAAAGGTTGGAAGGAGTGCCACCCAAAAATAAAATAAAATGGGAGCCACTCTTTGAAGGTTTGTCTGGCAAGGGGGTTAGAGTACCCATTACCATTCGTTGACAACAACAAACACCTCTCAAAACTTTACTTTTATGCTCTCTTTATGTTTTTAAAATAAAAGCTCTAGCACAAATATAGCAATCGATGCTTTCCTCTTTGAAGGACCATTCTTTTACTTTTATTGTTGAGTCAGTTCACCTATCTCTCTCCACCTCAAGAAGCAAACACTTGTGTGAAGTGTGCATTGATCCTACATACTTGCATAATGCATTTGTTATATTACTCTATGTTGACAATTATCCATGAGATATACATGTTATAAGTTGAAAGCAACCGCTGAAACTTAATCTTCCTTTGTGTTGCTTCAATACCTTTACTTTGATTTATTGCTTTATGAGTTAACTCTTATGCAAGACTTATTGATGCTTGTCTTGAAGTACTATTCATGAAAAGTCTTTGCTTTATGATTAGTTGTTTACTCATGTCATTACCATTGTTTTGATGGCTGCATTCATTACATATGTTTACAATAGTATGATCAAGGTTATGATGGCATGTCACTCATGAAATTATCTTTGTTATCGTTTTGCCTGCTCGGGCCGAGAACTAAGCAGGATGCGATACGTCTCAACGTATCGATAATTTCTTATGTTCCATGCTACTTTATTGATGATACCCTACATGTTTTATGCACATTATATGTCATATTTGTACATTTTAAGACTAACCTATTAACAAGATGCCGAGAAGTGCAGTTCTGTTTTATGGCATTTTTAGTTTGAAAGTACAAAAAATGTGAAAATATTCTCGGAATTGGAGCCAGAAATCAACGCCCAGGTTCTATTTTTCCTGGAAACTGCACCGAAGAGGGGGCAGAGATGGGCCAGGGGGGCCCCACACCACACACTTGGGCGCGGGCCAGGGCCTGGCCGCGCCACTCTGTGGTGTGGGCCCCCTGGTGCCCTCCGAGCTCCCCTTTCGCCTATTTAAGGTTCTGACCTAAAAACCCTGACGGAGGAAGCCACGGTGCGCGAAACCTTCCGAGCCGCGCCATCCCACGCGAAGCAAGATCAGGACAGGTCTCACCATTCGGCACCTGTGGGGACGGGAAGTGCCCCGGAAGGCTTCTCCATCGACACCGCTGCCATCTCCCACCGCCATCTTCATCATAGTTGCTGCTCCCATGAAGAGGGAGTAGTTTTCCATCGAGGCTCGGGGCTGTGCCGTCCAGCTGTGTGGTTAATCTCTCTCCTATGTACTTCAATACAATGATCTCATGAGCTGCCTTACATGATTGAGATTCTTATGAGTTTTGTATCACTATTAATATGTGATACTCTAGTGATGTTATTAAAGTACTCTATTCCTCCTCACGTGTGTAAAGGTGACAGAGTGTGCACCGTGTGAGTACTAGGCGTAGGCTATCATTGTGATCTCTTGTAGATTAGCAGTTAACTATTGCTATGATAATATTGATGTGATCTATTCCTCCTACATATGCATGAAGGTGACGGTGTGCATGCTATGTTTAGTACCTGGTTTAGTCTTTTGATCTATCTTACACTATAAGGTTACTAAAATATGAACATTAATTGTGGAGCTTGTTAACTCCGGCATTGAGGGTTCGTGTAATCCTACGCAATGTGTTCATCATCCAACAAGAGTGTAGAGTATGCATTATCTATTATGGTATGTGATCAATGTTGAGGGAGTGTCCACTATTGAAAGTCTAATCCCTAATTTCTTGTTCTAAATATTTGCTATCACTTCTTATTCTTGTTTCTTCGTATTTATCTGCTTTGCGTTATCTGCATGTTTGCTTCATAATATTACTACCATCAGCCCTGCATGACAAGCTATTTTTAGCCTTTAGTACTACTGCTCATATTCATTTATACCACTTCTTATTTCACTATCTCTTCGCCGAACTAGTACACCTATTAGGTGTGTTGGGGACCTAAGAGACTTCTTGCTTTGTGGTTGTAGGGTTGCTTGAGAGGATATCTTTGACCTCTTCCTCCTAGAAAAAATAAACCTTGGGTGATCCACTTAAGGGAAACTTGCTGTTTGTTACAGCTCACTCTTGGAGGCCCAACACGCCACAGAATAGAAGCACCGATGGTGTCATGTTTCTGCGCCCCTTGGGCGGCTGCGCCATTCTCCGTAACTCCGGAGCTTAGGTTTTCGGACGGAAAATGCGCGAAGAGGAGGCGAGAGGGGCTGTGGGCCCCTCCCCCCACAAGGCGGCGCGGCCGGGCTGGGGCCCGCGCCGGCCTAGGGGGGGGCCCATGGCGGCCCTCTCGGCTCCTCCCTCTTCAGCTACTCTAATCTTACGGAAAAATAGAATTTAGTATAATTACCGTCAAATTATTGATCTTGAGAAATATGGTGTCCTGACGGTGCTTTTCCCAGCAGAATCCTGACTCAGGTGAATAATTCTCCAATGATCACAGAAACATGCAAAATAGATGAAATAACATAAGTATCATCTCTAAATATAAAATATATCAATGAATAACAGCAAATTATGATATAAAATAGTGATGCAAAATGGGTGATGTCGGTGCACTGGTTAGAAAGTGAAGAGATGATAAGCTGCAATTAGTATAGTGAATATGAGTGGTAATAACAATCTAAAATAAATATGGCAACAAGTAAACATGGTAGAAATGATAAATAAGCGGTATTTGCAGTATTGGAAACAAGGCCTAGGGATCATACTTTCACTAGTGGACACTCTCAACATTGATCGCATGATAAATAAATAACTTCTCTCATTTGTGCTATATACACTCTTTTGTCGGATGACAATCACCATTAAGTTAATGAGGCTACAAGAGCTCCCTCAGCCCAGGTTAACAAAGCGCTACAACATTCGGCATTTCATATTTAAGTAACCCTTAGAGCATAATAGATCTTTGCAAAATAGGCAAGAACTAACATAGCATACACATTGTCATCATTACACTATGAAGGGGGAATAGATCACATCAATACTATCATAGTGATAATTAACTCCATAACCTACAAGAAATTATGATCATAACCTACGACAAGAACTACACGACACTGGCACCTTTACACCATGCAGGAGGAATAGACTACTTTAATCACATCACATGAGTAGCACATAGACTAGTAGCGATACAAAGCTCATCATATGGATCTCAATCATGCAAAGCAATTCATGAGATCATTGTATTGGAGTACAGAGAGATTAACCACATAGCTACCGGTACATCCCTCAACCTCGGGGGAGAACTAGATGGAGATGGCAGTGGTCTCGATGGAGAAGCCTTCCGGGGGCCGTTACATCCCGGCGGCATGCCGGAACAGAGACTCCTATCCCCCAGATCTTGGCTTCGCGATGGCGGCGTCTGGAAGGTTTCTCGTACCGTGGCTTTTCCGTCTCGAAGATTTAGGTCAGGGAGCTTTAAATAGGCGAAGGGGCGATGTCGGTGGAGCCCTGGTGGGGCCACACCATAGGGGGGCGCGCCCAGGCCCTAGGCCGCGCCGCCCTGGCGTGTGGGCCCCCCTAGGCTCCCCTCTGGTGCCTCTCCGGTGTTCTGGAAGCTTCGTGCAATTATAAGATGCTGGGCGTTGATTTCGTCCAATTCCGAGAATATTTCCTTACTAGGATTTCTGAAACCAAAAACAGCAGAAAACAGGACTGGCACTTCGGCATCTCGTCAATAGGTTAGTTCCGGAAAATGCATCAAAACGATCTAAAGTGTGATCAAAACATGTAGGTATTGTCATAAAACAAGCATGGAACATCAGAAAATTATAGATACGTTTGAGACGTATCAAGCATCCCCAAGCTTGATTCATCTCGCCCTCCAGTAGGTAAACGATAACACAAATAATTTCTGAAGTGACATGCTACCATCATAATCTGATCAACATTTTGTAAAGCGTATGACATGAATGGAGTGATTCAAGCAATGATCTATAGTTTGCTAACAAATAGATAACCACTAGCCAAAACTTTCATGAATAGTACTTTCAAGACAAGCATCAATAAGACTTGCATAAGAATTAACTCATAAAGCAATAAATTTAAAGTAAAGGCATCGAAGCAACACAAAGGAAGATATAAGTTTCAGCAGTTGCTTTCAACTTTCAACATGCATATCTCATGGATAATTGTCCAACAAAGAGTAATATGATGAATGCAAATAAGCAAGTATGTAAGAATCAATGCACAGTTGACACAAGTGTTTGCTTCTAAGATGGAAGGAAGTAGGTAAACTGACTCAACATAAAAGAGAATGGTCCTTCGCAGAGGAAGCAAGGATTAAATCATGTGCTAGAGCTTTTCAAGTTTTCAAATCATATATAGAGAGCATAAAGTAAAATTTTAGAGAGGTGTTTGTTGTTGTCAGCAAATGATAGTGGGTACTCTAACTACCTTATCAGACTTTCAAGGCTCCCATGAAGGACGTTATCTCTACCTGACAGGGTAGATCACTCCCTCTTACTCTTATGTTTACGCCATGTGCTAGTTTTATTTATTAGATGGCCTCCCCCAACCTTTTGCTTACACAAGCCGTGGATCACTGAATCCTCGGGTGCCTTCAAACATTCACATACCATGGAGGAGTGTCTATTTGCAAATTTAGTTGCTACTGATAGATCGGGGCAAAACATGAAGAGAATTATTAATGCAAGTTAATTAATTGGGGGCTAGGAACCCCATTGCCAACTCTTTGCAAAATTATTGGATAGCGGATGAGCCACTAGTCCATTATGCTGTCAAGTAAATGACAAGATCGAAGATAAAACACCATAGTTCCTCATGAGCTATGAAACATTGGCACACAAATAGAGATAATAGCTTTTGAATTGTTTAAAGATATCACATGAGTTTGGAGTGGCAGTGAAATACCACATAGTAGGTAGATATGGTGGTCACAAATGGCATAGGTTTGGCTCAAGGTTTTGGATGCAAGAGAAGTATCTCTCAGTACAAGGCTTTAGCTAGCAAGGTTGATTAGCAAGCAAAAGAGTATGAAGCAGATCACATTCAAAACTTACATAGAACATGTTGAGTCCTCCGAATTCTGGTCACACTCTTCCTTAACACATATTTCTTTGAAAATATCTAGACCTTAGAGAGACCAATCATGCAAACCAAATTTCAGCACGCTCTATGTATTTCACTAATAGGTGCAATGTACATGATGCAAGAGCTTAAAGAGCTCAAAACAATTTTTTAAGTATCTAGGTGTTAAACCCTTATGACATTTTACGATTCCAGCAAATAACATGACGATCAAACTTTAGCCTTAGTTATTGCAAAGTAAGAATCAAAGACACTAGTGTTCATATGAAAAACGGACGTGTCTCTCTCCCACACAAGGATGAATTTATTCGAAATGAAAATAACAAAACGAAAATAAAATAAAAGCACAGACAAGTAAAGTACATAAGATGTGACGAATAAAAATATAGTTTCACTAGAAATGACACGATAAGTTGTCGATGAAGAAGTTGATGCCTTCCTGATAAGTGCTTGAGTCTTCTTAAAATATGCAGGACTGAACCACGGGGGCACCCAAGCTTAGACCTTTCCCTCTTCTTGATCATAGTATATCACCTCTCTTGACCCTTGAAAAAAACTTCCTTCACACAAGCAAACTCATTAGAGGGTTAGTGCATAATAAAAATTCACATGTGGTGGTGACACGATCATTCTTAACGCCTGGACATTGCTACTGGAAGTTAATGGAACAAAGGAAACCCATTCCAGCATAGCAAAAGCGGCAGTGAGAGTAAGAAGCGAATATAAAACAAACAGTCCGTAAACGAATTTTGCAAGGGGCATAACTTGCTCAAACGGAAAAACTCAAGCTAATGAAAGTTGCGTATATCTGAGGACACACGTAATTTGCAGATTTTTTTGAATTACTGATTCTCATGAGTCGGCAATGAATTGTAATTCTGTTTCTGCGCGACAATCAATCATCAACTTTGCCAGAGACTTTCTTAGCACCATAGTGGAGAGGTTATTACAGTATTAAAAACTTCTAAGACTCAAATATAAAACAAAAAGTGCTGTAGTAAAATAAAGACATGGGTTTATCTCCCAAAGTTCTTTCTTTATATGCTAGATGGGCTCGGCAAACTCAATGATACTCTACGCAGAAATAAGAGTTGAGCGAGAGAGCATCAAGAAGCAAATTCAAATCAAAGCTAACCCACTTCCTATGAAAAGGAGTCTTGTGCACAAATAAATTCATGAAGAACAAAAGTGTGCCAAGCATAGAAAGCAACATAGCGTAGAGTTTGCCAAGAAATTCTCAACATAAGAGGGAAACTTAATATTATTAAGATGTAATGTCCCAAGCTGAAATGCTCAATAGCAGAATAGGGGCTCACTTCTGGTCGTGGCCTCTGTGAAAAGCTACATCACCAGAAGTGTTACTCTCACATAAACACCAATCAATTTTATTAGTTGTAGTGGGAGCAAATTCAACAAGCTAGCTATCATTATTATTCTCATCAAGTGTAGGAGGCATAGTATAATCATAATAAATTTACTCTCCATAGTAGGCGGCACCAAAGACCACTATCATTATAATCATCATAAATAGGAGGCAAAGTATCATCAAGAAAATTTTCTCCTCAATGCTTGAGGGGACTAAAAATATCATGCTCATCAAAACCAGCTTCCCCAAGCTTAGAATTTTCCATATCATTAGCAACAATGGTGTTCAAAGCGTTCATACTAATATCATTGCTACTAGCATGCAAATAAGATTCCATAGGTTTTTAATTTTCGCAGCAAACAATCCATGTCTTAACTCGGGAAATAGATTAAGAAGCTCATTGTTACTTTCCATTATGCCTAACTAGTGTAAACAAGAAACCAAAAGATACAATTGCAGGATCTAAAGAAATAACTTCGAGCACTTACAACGGCACGAGAAAATAACTTAGTTACCTGGGACCGGGGTTGGGTGCCTTTTACCTTACCTCCCGACAACGGCGCCATAAAATAGCTTGATGTCTACTCACGCTTCTTTTCACAGCCAAACCGGTGTTGGGCCTCAGGAAAGGAGGTTTGTAGAAACTGACGAGTTTTCCCTTAAGTGGATCACCCAAGGTTTATCGAACTTAGGGAGGTAGAGGTCAAATATAGTCCTCTCTCTCAAGCAACCCTGCAAGTAAGATACAAGAAGTCTCTTGTGTCCCCAACACACCTAATACACTTGTGAGATGTAAGTTGCACTAGTTCAGCGAAGAGATAGTAAAACACGGGTGGTGGGATAGATGAATATGAGTGGTAATAACAATATGAAATAAATATGGCAGCGAGAGTAAACATGCGATTAGAGCAGGTAAATAGCAGTGGCTTGCGTGTGGAAACAGAGCCTAGGATCATACTTTCACTAGTGGACACTCTCAACATTGATCGCATGATAAATAATAAATAACTTCTCTCATTTGTGCTATATACACTCTTTTCATGGGATGACAGTCACCATTCATTGTGTAGGGCTGAGCTCCCTCAAGCCGGAGTTAACAAAGCGCCACAACATTCGGCATTCATGTTTCAGTAACTTAGAGCATAATAGATCTTTGAAAAATAAACCGAGAACTAACATCGCATACACACTCAAGTTATGAAAGGGGGAATAGATCACATCAATATATCATAGGATAACAATTAACTCCATAACCTACAAGATATTATGATCATAACCTACGACAAGAACCACACGGTGCACACACTGGCACCTTTACACCATGCAGGAGGAATAGACTACTTCAATAACATCACATGAGTAGCAGATAGACTAGTAGCGATACAAAGCTCATCATATGGATCTCAATCATGCAAAGCAATTCATGAGATCATTGTATTGGAGTACGAGAGAGAGATTAACCACATAGCTACCGGTATAGCCTCGGGGGAGAACTACTCCCTCCTCATCATGGGAGCAGCGGCGTTGATGGAGATGGCGGTGGTGTCGATGGAGAAACCTTAGGGCACTTCCACATCCCAGTGACGTCTTGGAAAAGGAACTCACATCCCCCGAGATCTTGGCCCGCGATGGCGGCGGCTCTGGAAGGTTTCTCGTGCCGTGGCTTTTCCGTCTCGAAGATTTAGGTCAGGGAGGCTTAAATAGGCGAAGGGGCGATGTCGGTGGAGTGCTGGTGGGGCCACACCATGGGGGGGGCCGGGCCTGGGCCGCGCCGCCTGGCGTGTGGGCCGGGCTCCCTCTGATGCTCTCCGGTGAGTACATGGAAGCTTCATGCAATTATAAGATCTGGGCGTTGATTTCGTCAGATTCAAAGAATATTTCCTTACTAGGATTTAGAGCAAAAAACAGCAGAAAACGAGGCGACGCCGTAAGTGATAGGTTGGTTAGGAAAATGCATCAAAAACGATATAAAAGTGTGATCAAAACATGTAGGTGTCATAAACAAGCATGGAACATGGAAATTATAAAGATACGTTTGAGGCACACGTATCAACAACCTATATGACAATACAAGGAACTCAAGCACGAAGGCTCTCACAGGCAATTATATCACAAGTAAGGAGTTCGGTTAGGGATAACACGCTGAGACGAGGGTTTATTCCTGTGTTCCCTTCCTTTGCAGAAGGTCGTCACGTTTGGAGGGTGGAGGTCCCACGAAGGAATTCCCCACGCACGAAGGCTCACCTATTCTCCGGAGCATCCCATGAAGGAATAGCTCGCTCACTTGTGGTAGACTTTGAGGTAGCCTCAAACCTTCACAATCTTGTTAGGAGCAAATCCACAGCCCGGATGCTTCGGGACCACTCTTGCCGGCCTAGGGTTTCAAGGAACCCTAGAAGAGGCAGTTCTTGATGAATACAAGGAAATTCGGGTTGGCCCATTAGAACGGTAGATTAGGCCCTCCTCTATCTTTTCCGGAGGAATTTGAGTTTGGGTGAGGAGGAGGGAGATCTGAGGCTCAGATGGACGGAGGGAGTATGAGAGAGAGAGCTCAGGAACAGCTTGTAGTGTAGCCTAACCGTTCTGAGCTAGGAGAAGGGTATATATAGTGTCACTTGAAATATGGCCGTTGATGACTTGCCACCTCAGCAGTTTTCTCGAGTCCGGCGCAGGGCCCAGTCAAACCGGGCCTGGGACCGGACCGGCCGGTCCAAACCGGCGTTGGAGCTTGGTCTTGATCGGAGTCCATGGACGTCGTCGGGGCGATGGCGGGTTGATCGCGGGCGCAGTCCTACACCGGTCAGGCCGGGCTGTGACCGAGCCCGGACGGTCCAAACCGAGACGGCGACAGGGCCACGGCCGGGTGAGCTCTCGAGCTTACTGGCCATCGCCGGTTGGCACCAGTCCTAAGGGCAGTCGTGTGCGGCCGGTGCGAGGCAGGTTGTGAACCAGCGGCGACCAATACTTTGGAAACTCCTTGTTGATTTTCATCGAGTGGGGTCTCCATTGCCTTCTTGTTCCATTGATACACCATTGCTACCTCTTTGAAACAATACGGGAAGCATCTTGTAGACATCTGTGCAGACCAAACCACTCCTAACTGGAGTGTCACCATTTACCAAAATAATGGATAAGGGTAAAATACCCTTACAATATCCCCCAATTTTTGGTATACGATGACAAGCCGAGCTAGAGTCACTACCGAATATTATGATGCGCTTTAAACCTTGATTCCATGTGAGATTACGCCAGCTCCCCCATAATGTGTGCACTTGGAGAATTTGCGTTTGAATGCAAAGTGCACCATTTATAGAATATGAGAAGCTGGTATGATTAGGAAACAAGCATGGTATGCACATGTGAATATCAAGATATATAAGCATAACACATAATCATCCTAACATAGAGATTAAGCATACAAACACATGTCCATACACGAATATTATTCAAAGTAGCAAATGTTTCTTGAAATGAAAAGCAAGCAAATAAGCACAAGCCAAATAAGAAACAAATAAACTGTCAAGGATGGCTTGTGCAACCAAGGACCCCGTGATCCTAGACTCTACTCTCTTCTCCCCTTTGGCATCGGAACACCAAAAGGCGAAAAAAGTAGGGATGCTAGCGCTCCCATCAGTAGAACTCTGTCCCCTCATCTTCGTTGCCATCATCATCATCACCATCTTCTTCATCATCATCCTCATTGTCTGGTTCCCTCGTCTTCATCATCATTTACTCTATATCAGAAGCCTCGGTCTGAGCGGATCGAGAGGAAGACCACGGTCTTTTCATGGAATCAAGTCACGACATCTCATCATCAATGGGAGGCATCTCCCAAAAAGGTGCAAACACATGCGCCATCTGCAGGTCCAGGAGGAGGAACAGGGTTATTTCTTGCAACCATGAACTCATTCTGTCGCCTCTGTGTCTCCTGGTTCAAGGCAAGGCTTTGATGGGCAACATCATTGGTGTTTTTGCACATCTTCCACGAGACTGCTGAAGAGCGAGCGGCACCGTGTGGGGGCGCTTAGAGTGGACCTGGGCTTCCGCAGGGGTCCATTACCCTTTCACTGGACAAGCGCTCGAGAGGCATCATGGTAGGATTTCAGAGTTTATCTTATTGAGGTATTTTGAAAGCTTCCATCTTGACCCTTTCATCTCTTATGTTGTGAGGAGATGGTACAACTGAATCAATAAGCTGCTGAATACACTGAGCATAGTTTGAAGTCATCCTTTTGCGAACAGAGCGCCTCAGCTCACAGTAGATGAGATCACAGCCATCAATGGTCCTCACATTTTCAGGACGACAGTAGTACATCAAATTCAGATGGTAGGCACGGCATTCATTTGTGTCTCCTGACTTGCTGGTGAGAGTCTCACGGAATAGCTTGGCAAGTACAAGATAGGAGTAGTACATGCCAGAGATAGTGGGAGGTCCAGCTGTGGGTTCCTGGGGATAGCATAAGGAAATGTCCTCATGAATGAACTTCTTCTGAGAGTGAATCTTGAACCCATGAGCACGGCTACCACCGAACCCCATGGCTTCACAGAAGTCATTCTAGTTGCAAGAGTACTTGTCTTGTCCTGTCATCCAAGTCATTGTGCGAGCAGGATCATCATGAAAGAACACCGTGCAGTGGAATTGCCTCACAAGGAGTGGACAGTAGAACCCAACACCGTTTCCATCACCAGGCTTCAAGCACATGAGTTCAAACAACCCCATTCTTTGCAGGGTATCAATCACAAAGTGGTTCCTGGTGAATTGATGCATAGTAAGAGCTTCCTTGTTGATGGCCCTGGGCATCACAATAGTACCATTCTTCATACATTCTGGAGAGTTGTAATAGTCATCCCATAGGTGCTCCTGGGTGTTGGTCCAGAAGAACCTATCTCCAGGAGTGTAAGTGCGTTCCTCGAATCGATAGGGATTCTTCTCTCTAGGTCTTCTCCAAGAACCAACATGTATGGTGCCAACATTGAACGTTGGCACCCTCTCTCAGTCAGATGTGTCCTTCAACTGCAACGTTTGTCTGCTTTCTCTTGTGGCCCAGCTTGCTTGACCCCTGTTGAACTACACCGGAACACTTCACCACTAGCTGCTTTGCTAGTTGTCTGAGGCTGATGGTGATGTCTACTCCTTTGCTGTAGGCAGTGTTGGGCCTCCAAACGAAGGTTTGTAAACAGACAAGTTTTCCCTTAAGTGGATCACCAGGTTTTATGAAGACTCGGGAGGAAGAGGTCAAGGAATATCCTCAAACAGTGCCATAACCTACAGCAAGAAGTCTCTTGTGTCCCCAACACACCAAATACGCCTGGATATGGTGCACTAGTTGAGCGAAAGAGATAGTAAAAAACACGGGTGGGCATAGATGGTGGTAATATTGCAGAGAGTAAAGATGCAGTAAAAGATGATCAATGACTTGGAAAATAGCTTGGTGGCGTAGGAAGCAATTCTTTGTGGTGAAACAAGGCCTAGGGATCATACTTTCACTGGTGGACACTCTCAACGTGATCACATAATAAATAAGTTATCTTCCTTTGTGCTACATATCCTCTTGTTTGATAATGAACACCACAAATTGTGTAGATTACACGAACACTCAATACCGGAGTTAACAAGCGCCACAACATTCGATATTCATGTTCAAGAGTAACCTTAGAGTGTAATAGATCTTTGCAAAATAGACCAAGTACTAACTTAGCATGCACACTTTTTCACACTACGAGAGGAGGCATAGATCACATCAATACTATCATAATGACAATTAACTCCCAACCTACAAGAGATCATGATCATAGCCTACACGATGCACACACTGTCACCATTACACCATGCAGGAGAATAGACTACTTTAATAACATCACATGAGTAGCACATAGATAAATAGTGATACAAAACATTGCAATCATAAAGGGATATAAATAAACTTCACTACTGTATTACTGTGAGTGAATAAGTATTACATGAAATATAACCTAAGTTCCCACAGGTGCATGCCTTTACACCGTGGGACAAGGTCTCAGGAGATCACATAAATAAAACTCACTTGACTAGGACAATGACATCTAGATTACAAGCATCATACTATCATCTCAATCATATGACTCATGAGATTATTGTATTGATATACATAGGAGAGAGATGAACCCAGCCTAAATTTGTTGAGCTTCGATGAGAACTACTCCCTCCTCATGGGAGACAACGGCGGTGATGAAGATGGGTGGTGTCGATGGAGGAGCCTTCATACGTCAATTTGCATCACTATTTTGTGTCATAATTTGCTTTGTTCAGTGATATATTTCATATTGGGACACAATACATATAGTTATTCATCTATTTTGCATGTTTCATCATCATTTGGAGGATCAACACCGGGAGCAGTTCTGGAAAAAGCAGGTGAGCAGCAATATTTGGAAGATCAGCCCAGCAATTCACACAGCAAATTCCTATTTTTCCAGGAGATGGCGGAGGGGAGCCGGGAAGAGGCAATGACGGAGGAACGGCGCCGCTCAGACCATGGCGACGCGGCCACTCATTTGTGGCATGCGTGGTGCGGGGCCCCAGCCAACAGCCTCTTTCTTGCGTGCTCATCGTCCAGAAAACCTAAGCCAGAGGGGGTACCTCACGAAGAGATTCTGACCGCCTGCCGAGGCGGAGAACACCGAGAGAAAAGGAGGCTCTCCGGCGGGCCGAGGAATCAGCGGAAATTCCCTCCCAGGAAATGTGCCATCGCCACCAAGTCTTGGAGCTGGACATCATCACCACCATCATCATCATCATCTCCACCATCTACACAGCCATCACCACCACCTCGTCACCATTGTAACAATTTGGGTTTGATCTTGATTGTTCGATAGGGGAAACTCTCCGGTGTTATTCTATACTTGTTTATTGATGCTATTGAGTGAAACATTGAACCAAGGTTTATGTTCAGATTGTTATTTATCATCCTATCTGATTGTATTTCATATGATGTCTCGTGTGAGTAGTTAGTTTAGTTCTTGAGGACCGTGGGTGAAGTCTAAATGCTAGTAGTGAATTATGGTTGAGTAATATTCAATGTTATGATATTTAAGTTGTGGTGTCATTCTTCTAGTGGGTGTCGTGTGGTGATCGACTGCGACACTTCTGCATTACTATAGGCCCTAGGGAGTGCATCTTGTATTCGGTTGCTAATTACGGGGTTGCCGGAGTGACAGAGAACCTAAGCCCCCATTAGTATATCGATGCAAGAGGGATGGCACAGAGTTTAAGTGTGGTTAGATTTATCTGATAACAACAGCAGTTCGGATGCTTGCAAGAGGTATAATCACAAGTATCCAAGTATGGAGTAGACGGTGCATTAGCATAGATTCACCCACACAACACTTATCAAAACAATGAGAATTCTTTTTGAGATACATGAAGCGAAAGCACTAGACTAAAATCCCGTGTGTCTCAAATGTTTAGTCATTATAAGTAAACAATAGCTTGTCCTTTGTGCTAAAAGAGATTGGGCCACTCTGCAATTATTTTTCTCTCATTTTATTTACTTGTACTTGTTATACGCAATATCAAAACCCCCCTCAATACTTGTCTGCGAGCATTTACAGTGAATCCTTCACTGAAACTGCTTGTCAACACCTTACATCCTCGTTGGGTTGAACCTCTGTTATCGAAAGTACTACTATACACCCCCTACGTATCATGGGTCATCAAGACTATTTTTACAGCGTAGTTAAAAATGTTGACGCTATTAGTGGCCGAATTGGTAAGAAAACCTTCTTTGTTTGTGCTGATTTATTTCTGCTGCTGCTCCTCAGATGTTATGGAGAATCTTCTCTTCTTCTATTTGGAAATCTACTATCACCCAGCAGGGCAGTGGATGAGATGCAAAGGTAGAAAGTAGTACCATATAAAATACCTATGAAAATTATTGTTTTTGACGTGTTGTGGATAACCATATGAAGGATGGAACTATCATCAGTGAGTCATTATTGTTTTTGCATGAATTATGCGGGTTATTCAAATAAAGTGTTATATAGATACAAGTCAGAAAGAAACTATTCACTATATTCTGGTAAAGCGGGCACTGGTATAAATTATTGAAGAATGGTGATTCTATTGATTGGGAGGACATGGTCCATTATTTTATTCCAAATTTTATCATCCAAGAAACACAAAGATCGGAACCGCATATGTTTGGCCTCACATGATGGAAAGTATTACCCAACTTGGGGATAATGAAGTCTTGTAATACTCAAATACCCCATTCATGAGCTTCCTGGTAGTATTATTATTGATAATTTCTATACAGAGACTTTCTTTCAGACAAGACATAACGGATACTTCTTGTTAAGGGTCATTTGCATAACAAAGAAGAGTTTAAAAGGGACCTTCTTGATCGGATCCAAGAAATACTGAAGGAGACAAAGATAGGGAATCAGGTATAATTTATGATTATAAATCGTGAGCTTTTATGAATCTTTGATAAAATTTAGTAATAGATTTTACCTATGGTCTTAATTTAAGTTGTTGCAAATCTTTATAAAGCTTTTGCCTCATTATTGAATTGCTAAAGAAGAATTTTGATAAGTATCATAAACCGTATAAAGATAAAATTGATTCATCTGTAAACAAATATGTAGTGATTGAAACTGTTGATAATGTTATTTCATGAAGCTTATAACAGAAGAAACTCTTACTGTTGGAAATGAAGGAGTATCTGTCTCTAAGTCTGATTAATAAAGTGAAAAGAAACCTAAAAAACCTGAAGAACAAATTAAAATTGAACCCTGTTGTTGCACTAGTTAAGATCTTGTGTGAACTTTATTCACGAAATTAAGTATTACTGTGAAGATACTTCTAATATTGTTTCACATCCTATTAAACCCAAACAAGTTAGTGTTCCTATGCTATGTTAATTGGTGATCATTGCTATTATGGTTTATGTGATATTGGTGCAAGTGTTAGTGCTATTCCTTATGAGCTTTACGTGGAGATATGCAAGAAATTGGTTCTTGTGAACTTGAATATTGATGTGGTTATTCCTCTTGGCTAATGAGAAACTATTTCTCAATTGGTATTCGAGATGTGGAGGTTCTGTGGTAAGACAAATATCCTGCTTTGACTTTTGGGTACTTGGTTCTGCTTTGCTGTTTGATCATTTTATTATATCTGTTTTTATTTGGAGCTACTTTCTAATGCTTGTGTTATTATAGATTGTGAAAGAAAATTGCCAGCTGGTGCTGGTGAACCTTATGAATTTAACTTTTCTAAATTTACCAAAACTCCTTATAAAGCTGATTTACCTAATGTGATTTAAAATGAACGGTGTATCTTGTTCCTTGTTCCTAATAATCCCCTTTAGCCTTTCATTTGGAGAATAGCGAAAGTGAAGCTTTTAAGAAAGAAAGAGCTTCAGGAAATTTTTCTTCGCCAACCTATATTCTCAACACAGATTTAGGTGGAAATTTACAGGTCTATACACTTATAAGGGAAGATCCTGTTTTTAGTTTTGCTTCTATACTGATAATCTAATGTATATATTGATAAGAAATATATCCTGATGACCATTAGTTCTAAAGCACAAGGAGATTGAGGAAGAAGGGGTTATTGGAAATATTGAAGAAACACCAAGGAGCTATTGGCTCTTGATGATTTGAAAGGATTTCTCCTTCTATTTGCAATATGCTATTAATATGGAAGAAGATGCAAAGCATGTTGTTGAACATCAACGTCTAATTCCGAAGATGAAAAAGGTGGTAAGGAACGAGGTATTAAAAACTTCTTGAAGCTGGTAGCTTATTCCTCAAAGAACTTTGTGGTTATAGATGTGCATTGATTTTAGAAAATTAAATAAAGATATTAGAAAGATCATTACCCTTTTACCCTTTATTGATCAATTATGTGAAAAAGTTAAAAATATATTTTGCTTTCTTGATGGTTATACTGGGTTTTCACAATTGCTTGTTAAAGCTAAAGATCGAGAGAAAACTTTTGCTTGTCCTTATGGAACTTACTTGTCCGACGTACCTTTTGGTTTATGTAATGCTCATGCTACTTTTCAAAGATGCATATGTCTGCTATTTTTCATGGTTTTGCGAAAGTATTGTAGGGTGTTCATGGATGATTTTTATGTCTGTAAATTCTTTTGATAATTGCTTACCGAAACCTCGATAAAGTTTTGCGGAGATGTGAAGAAACTAACCTTGTTCTTAATTGGGAGAAATGCCACTTTGTATGGTTAATGAAGGAATTGTATTGGGACATAAAATTTCCGAGAGAGGTATTGAAGTTGATAGAGCTAAAGTTGAAGCAATTGAGAAGATGCCCTATCCTAGGGATTTTAAAGGTATTCGTAGTGTTCTTGGTCATGCTGGGTTTTATAGGAGATTTATTAAATATTTCTCTAAAATTTCAAAGCCTCTTACTAATCTTCTTCAAAAAGATGTACCTTTTGTTTTTGATGATAATTGTAAGGAAGCTTTTGAAACTCTAAAGAAAGCCTTAACAACTGCTCCTGTAGTCGAACCTCCTGATTGGAATTTGCCTTTTGAAATTATGTGTGATGCTAGTGATTTTCTGTAGGCGCTGTTCTTGGACAACGAGTAGATAAAAAATTAAATGTTATTCATTATGCTAGTAAGACTCTTGATGCTGCTCAAAGGAATTGTTAGCAAAGAATTGTTAGCTATAGTCTTTGCTTGTGATAAGTTTAGACCCTATATTGTTGATTCGAAAGTTACAATTCATGCTAATCATGCTGCAATTAGATACCTTATGACAAGGAAATGGTAAGCCAAGGCTTATTAGATGGGTACTTATTGTTGCAAGAATTTGATTTACATGGCTATAGATAGGAAAGGTGCTGATAATCTGTCTAGATTAGTTGTCTAGACTGGAAAATATTGCTTATGATCCAGATTTCTGTTAATGATAGTTTTCCAAATGAACAATTGGCTGTAATAAGGTGAGCTGCGAGAGAGCCCTTGGTATGCGAGATTATGCTAACTTTATTGTTTTGAAGTAGTTGCCTCCAACCTTTTTAGCTCATTAGGAAAGGAGGAAATTCTTTTATGACTTGAGGCATTATTTTGAGATGACCACACTTATATAAAGAAGAGGGAGTGGATGGTATTATGCGAAGATGTGTTCCACAGAATATGAACAACGAGGAGATATTAGGTAAATGTCATAGTGATGTTGTATGGAGACATCAGTGGAGATAGAAGCAGCGCAAAAGGTTCTACAATCAGTTTTATTGGCCAACACTCTTCAAAGATGCAAGAAATTTATTTTATCTTGTGATGAATGTCAAAAGAGTTGGTAATATCTCTGGACGCAATGAAATAATGCCTATGAGTCTCTTGTTATTGAACCATTCGATTGTTGGGGATTCGACTTCATGGGTCCTTTCCCTTGTTTCAGATGGTAACACTCATATACTTATCGGCTGTTGATTATGTTACTAAATGGGTAGAAGCCATACCTACAAAAAGTGCTGATGAGATCGAAACGGTATAAAAACGCTTGTAGATATTATATTTCCTAGATTTGGAGTACCTAGATATATTATAGTGATGGAGGTTCTCATTTTATTCTTGGAAGGTTTAGAAAAACTCTTGCTAAAAGTATGGTATTAATCATAGAATTGCTTCGCTTATCATCCTCAAAATAGTGGTCAAGTAGAATTATCAAATAGAGAGATTAAAGCTATCTTAGGAAAGACTGGTTTAACAAATCTAGGAAGAATTGGGCTAGTAAATTGAAAGAAGCACTATGGGCTTATAGAGCGCTTATAAAAATCCTATGGGAATGCACCTTATAAAATGGTTTATGGAAAAGCTTGTCATTTACCCCTTTAGAACTAGAGCACAAAGCTTATTGGGCTGTTAAAGAACTAAATAAAGATCCCTAAATTGGCCGGTAATTAGAGGTTGTTGCAATTAAGTTCTCTAGATGAATGGAGAAGTGAATCTTATGAAAATGCTAAACTCTTTGAAAAAGAGTTAAAATTGGCATGATGAAGGATCTTCAAAGGAAAATTTAATGTTTGGAATAAAGTTCTATTGTATCGAAGGTCTGATATCAGATTCTTTGCGAGGGAAATTACTCTGAGGTAGGAAGGACCATATGTTGTTGAGGAGGTGTATGATTTAGGAGCAATTAAAATTAGCTCTCTCAAAGGCATGCCACACAAGTGGTGAATGGACTAAGACTCAAATTATATCTTAGGTGATTCTTATAATGTTGATGTTGATATTATTCAGTGGGCTCAGGAGGCTTTCATCAAGACAGTCAGCAGTCCAGCAGTGGACTTTAGGCCGTAGCAGTGCGAGGTAATAAAGAGTCCGTTTGCTAGACATTATTTATGCTGTTTTTAGAAAATATTATGAAAAATTACAAGATCGAAACGGAGTGGAAAGAAGCCAACGTGAGAGCTTCCAGTCACCACATTTGTGTGGGCTTCCCTCCCTAACCGCGGGCCTATGGTGACGGCACCTCGCGTCCCGTTTCCACTCGTTTTCGACCTGGAACCTTCCTTTTGTCGTAAAAATATTTGCTATATAGTCCCCCGGACCCCTGGAGTCCGTAATGTCGTTTTCTCGTCGTGTTTGTTTCGAGCTGTTTTCTGCCAGATGGCAACAGAAGCACCATGGTCTCCAACAACAAAGACAAGGGACCGGAGGGAAGAGATGGATGAAAGGATCAATAAGGAGAAGGAGAAGATAGCATCAACAAAGGAGAGTGGGAAACTACGAAGAGTAAGCCAATCTTGGTGGGATCGGTTAACAAGGGCGTTCTTTTCTCATAACTTGCGGGAGCTCTTCGCTGCTGCGGACCTCGACTCTTTCCCTTGTATGGAGGAAGCAATACGGGTTGCTGATGAGTTTTTTGTGATCAATACTCGTGCTCTCAAAAGGAAGTGAAGATCTTGGGAGGGGAGGAACTGGTGAAGCCCATGAATCACTTTTGAATATTCATAATTCAAACTGAGGCGTCTGGCCACAGTTGGGATAACAATGAGTCTCTTCAGTTTTGATGCAGAATTACAAAAAATTGAAGCTGGTGAAGGAGATCCTTATGAGCTGAGAAGAGATCATCACCACATCACCACGAAGGTGAACATCATCTGATGTGCAGCATCCCCATGGTTTGTTTCAAGCTTGGGAGATGCATGAGTATCACATCATCATTACCTTTATCTTTTACTATAAAGTAGTGTCATATCTCATGAGTAGGAAGTTATCATATGAAGATAGTATGCAATGTGGAAGTATCTCTCTTAGTTAGCTATCTATGTATCCGTTGGTGTGAGTTATCGTTATGGAATATTAATGAAAGTCTTATCATTTACTTTTTGCACCTTATTTTAGTTGCAATCTCATTTTATATGATTACTCTTGATATGAGTATTGATATCACTTGGGAGCATCAAGTAAATCTATTTGGTTTTGGCAAACTTAGCATTGGTCAACAGCAACACCATGATGTTTAATTAAAAGAGAGAAATACACTTAGATACATTACTCTATTATCTCTATGCTAATGAGTTTAGTGTTCTGAAGTTAAAATTGCTTGTGCTTATGAGAAAGATGCATGATTGTTTCTATCATATGTATATTTGTTTGTTTCCCTCAACCTTTATGCTTGCTATCAAACCTTGCTAGCCAAAGACCTGCATCGAGAGGGAATGCTTCTCATACATCCATAACCTTAGACCAAACCTATGCCATTTGTGTCCACCATGCCTACCTACTACATGGTATTTTCTGCCATTCCAAGTAAATACTTCATGTGCTACCTTTAAATTATTCAAACTACTACTCCTTATTTGTGTCAATGTTTTATAGCTCATGGGGAAGTATGTGGTGTTTTATCTTTCAATCTTGTTGGGCGGACTTTCACCAATGGACTAGCGGCACATCCGCTTATCAATAATTTTGCAAAAAGAGCTGCAGCGGGGTTCCCAGCCCCAATTAATAACTTTCATTAATAATTCTCTTCACATGTTTTGCCCTGATTTATCAGTAAGCAACTTAATTTTGCAATGAGTAAACCGCACTGGCGGTCCTGATAGGATTCGGTTAGCCATGGATTTAGAAAGCCAAGGTTGGGGGAGTGTCATCCATAATAAAACTAAAAAAAATACATGTAAACAAAAGAGAGGGGATGATCTACCTTGCTTGTAGAGATAACGTGTACCTCATAAGAACCGCTCTTGAAGGTTCGTTTGGCAAGGGGGTTAGAATTTTGCAAATTAGTTGACAACAGCAAACACGCTCAAAATCTTGCACATGTCATACTATATGATTTCAAAAACTTAGCTCTAAGCAGTTATCCACTGCTTCCCTCTGCCAGAAGGGCCCTATGCTACTTTTATGTTGAGTCGGTAAACCTATTTCCCCTCTATCTCAAGCAAGCAATTGAGTTGTTTCTGACCCAACCATTTATGCTATGATTCAGTTAATCAATGTCTTTATACTTTTTCTTGTTTGAAGTACCAATTTATCCCAGACCTTGATGGCTTTCATAATTAGAGGCATCATTTTAATTATTTTTAGAGAGATAAGCATTATATTTACTATGTCTAGGTTATCTTAGAAATAAATTTATGATTTTTTGATATTTATATTATATCATGGAAAATAATATATTTTACAACCTTAGTTTCCACTAATTAAATATACTTGTGTATAAACCATATTTAATCGCCTTCATTTGGTGAGAAATTGTTAGGAAATTTCTAAATAATATAATTTACCAGATGTCTCGTTGTACACCATACTAAATTGTTATATAAAATGAAAGCTTTGGATTTTGACTTAGTGTGAAATAAATGCAGACGAATGGTCCATTAAGCATTAAGCAGCCTAGTCTCTTCTTTGATGCTGGCACACTGAAATATTGGGTCAAAGTTCTTGTATGGATCCACATTTATTACGCAGTAATTTCCTGAGCTAGAGGTTTCCATGGCTTGCCTTTTTTTTCAACGCCAGTTTGAAGAATTCGGCTAATTTGGTAGTACGGCTTTTGTATGTTAGTCGATCTTAGGTCCTACTATTTGAATTCACCTTTTCATGTATATTTTTTATAATTTGAGAGGTTAATTCAACTACTACGTGTTACTTTTTATATTAGTCCCGTACATATGTTCATACTCGTATGGACATATATATGAATTAATTTATTTTGGAAACCTTTTATATAATTTCTTGCCATAATGTCATTTCTTTCAAATATATGCCACAATATCCTATGTTAGCACTCACGCACACGCACACGCGCACACACAAGGTAAATGCATACATGGCCAGCGTCGGATTTTTTCTTCTCACCGGTTAACTTAGGATTAGCTTCCTGTAACTATATCTATATTTGGTTCAGAATTCATCCAAATAAATCATCTAGCTCGCTTGAGTGCTCGTATAGCATCCAAACTCTTTTTTAGGTTCTCCAACGGTTGCAATTGTTCCGTCCAGAAAATACACTTTATGTATATATTTTAAATCTCCACCGTTAATATGCGCAGTTAACGTAGAGTTGTCGGGTCAGATTATTTAGCCTATGTGGAAGAACGCCGTGGCTTCGTTTTCACCTTTATATTGCCTTTTTCATATATATGTCACCATATCTTTGGGTAGTATCATTCATATGTCCTGACACCCACAAAAGCATTACTAAAAGCAGGACGGTCAGCTTTCGAGTTTTTCTTCTCACCGATTAGTTTGTAGTTAGCTTCATGTATCTATATCTCTATTCCGTGCAGATTTCATCCACATAAATCATCTAGCCGTCCTAGGTGCACTCGTATAGCATCCATACTCTATTTCTCATCATACTGCAGTAACCGGACTCGTTTGTTAAAGGTCGCTTTGTTCCGCATTTTGAAATCTACGTATTCCTACGCAAAATTCAAATTTGGGTGACCATATGTATGAGTATATATTTTAGTCTTGAGAATCAAAGATGTTCTAATTAAGTGTCAATATATACGTGTGTGAGACAAATCAAATTCTGTGTGTACTTATTGAACTCATCCGGCTAATATGCCATTTATATATGATGCAGCCAGTGCTTTAACCTGATGCGGTTTTCAGTTTCTCATACATGGCTACGCGGGGTCCTAGTCTAATACGATTTGGAAAAAGGAAAATGTAAGAGATAGAGCTGGCCTTTTTTCCGTAAAGCATCCAGACTTTTTTCCGTACTGGTTAACACTGACAAAAGGCAGTCAATCTTTCGTTATTTCCTTTCAGGGTACGATGCAAGTAGATGGTTTTTGTTCCTTCCCAAAACAAATTCGGTGTACATATATTTTAAATCTCCACCATAAATATATATAGTTTTTTTTGAAACGTCAATATATATAGTTAAGGAAGAGCTAATGGGCTAGACTATTTATATGGACACCACAAACGTACCTTTTCATGTGTGGGTGTTTTGTGACGTGACAATAGTTAACGTAACTTAGACCTGACCTTTAATCTCATCCGTTACTATTATAATCAACGGAGCTATTAATTTTAGCTTATGTGGATTAACCTGGTGTCTCCGTTAAAACATCTGTATTTTGCTTTTAGTATATAATAGATGAATATGACTTTGAAAGTTATTGATGATTATGAGAAGATTGTTATGATTGAATATGAAAGACCAGCTATAAATTCTAATATGAAAGCTTTGCTTAGAAGTACAATCCGTTAGTAGTTCTCTGACCAAGAATCAAGTTTGCCATCACCAACTATGATTTCTTATGCACCTTTACTTGTGATTTCTCTTTACTTATTTCAAGATGAGTTATATGAGGAAGTTGTTTACTAGAATGTCTTGTGTGAATGAATATGATGCTTCTTGTCCGTATTTTATTTATAGAGCTCTTCACTCCATAAACATGTGGTCTTGTTTATCGAGCTCGGTTTCGCTTGGGGACAAGCGAGGTCTAAACTTGGGGTTGATACGTCCAATTGCATCACTATTTTGTATCATAATTTGCTGTTATTCATTGATATATTTCATATTGGGACACAATACTTATGTTATTCCATCTATTTTGCATGTTTCATCATCATTGGAGGATCAAGCACCGGAGCCGAGATTCTGCTGAAAAAGCACCGTGAGAACGCAATATTTCGGAAGATCAGCGTGGAAGAGAATTTCACGTAAATTCCTATTTTCCAGATGACGGAGGGAGCCGGAAGGGGAAGAAGAGAGGAGCCATTGGGCCAGACCATAGGGAGGCGCGGCCCATGGCCTGGCCGCGCCACATTGTGGTGTGGGGCCCCTCCTCTCGCCTCCCTTTCTTCGCGTACTCCTTCGTCCGAAAACCTAACACGGGGAGGACCTCACGAAGGGTTACGGCAGCCTCTGCGAGACGGAGAACACCCGGAGAAAAGAGCTACTCCGTGAGGCAGGAATCATGGGGGAATTCCCCTCCCGGAGAGAGAGTCAACGCCATCGCCATCGTCCTAAGCCGAGCTGGACATCATCTCCACCATCATCATCATCATCTCCACCATCTACACAGCCATCTACCGCTGCACCTCGTCACCATTGTAACAATTTGGGTTTGATCTTGATTGTTCGATGATAGGGGAAACTCTCCGGTGTTATTCTATGCTTGTTGTAGATGCTATTGAGTGAAACCATTGAACAAAGGTTTTATGTTCAGATTGTTATTTATCATCATATCACCTCGATTGTATTCCATATGATGTCTCGTGAGTAGTTCGTTTAGTTCTTGAGGACATGGGTGAAGTCTAAATGCTAGTAGTGGATTATGGTTGAGTAATATTCAATGTTATGATATTTAAGTTGTGGTGTCATTCTTCTAGTGGTGTCGTGTGAGCGTCGACTCTACCTGACACTTCACCATTTATGGGCCTAGGGAGTGCATCTTGTATTCGATTGCTAATTACGGGGTTCTTTGGAGTAATAAGAAGCCCTAAGCCCCAGTTAGTATATCGATGCAAGAGGGATCGCAAGATCTCGAGTTTAAGTTTGTGGTTAGATTTATCTTAGTACTTTCTTGTAGTTGCGGATGCTTGCAAGGGGTATAATCACAAGTATGTTAGTCCTAGGAAGGCGGTGCATTATGGGTTCACCCACACAGCACTTATCCCAAGAAACAATGAAAGGTTGGGTTGTTACAGAAAGCACTAGACTAAAATCCCCGTGTGTCTCAAGAACGTTTGGTCATTATAAATAAACAAATGGCTTGTCCTTTGTGCTAAAAAGTATTGGGCACTCACGAGTATTTCTCTCGCATTTTATTTACTTGTACTTTATTTATGCGCAATATCAAAACCCCCACTGAATACTTGTGCATTCCCCAATTGAATCCTTCCTATCAAAGCGCTTATGCTATAACTCCCTGTGAGTTCAGCACTCCTTATTTATCGAAAATACTACTATACACCCCTATGGGTCATCAAGACTGTTTAAAGAGTGATTGCGGGTAGTGAAGCGCTATTGGTAACGGAATTGGTAAGGAAAACCTTTCTTGTTTGTGCTGATTTTATTTATCTGTTGCTATAAATCATTATGGAGAGATCTTCTCTTCAACTTCTATTTGGAAATCTACTACTACGCAGCGGTAGTGGATGAAGCGCCAGGTGAGGTAATTCTATATAAAATACCTATGAAAATTATTGAGCGTGTTATGGATAGCCGCTATGGAGGATGGAACTATCCATCCTGGTGATCATTCTGTTTTGCATGAATTATGCGGGTTATTCAAATGTACGGTATTTACATGAATGAAGTTAGAAAGAAACTATTCACTATATCATTGTCTGGTAAAGCAGCGCTTTGGTATAAATTGCTGAAGAATGGTGATTCTATTGATTGGGAGGACATTGTGCATTTATTTTATTCCAAATTCTATCCTCCAAGTGAAATTCACAAAGATCGGAACCGCATATATAATTTCTGGCCTCATGATGGAGAGAGTATTGCCCAAGCTTGGGGGAGATGGAAGTCTTTAATGCTCAAATGCCCCATTCATGAGCTTCTGGTAATGTTATTATTGATAATTTACATGCCAGGCTTTCTTTTCAAGACAGGGCTGTACTGGATACTTCTTGTTAGGATCATTTCGCAACAAAGAAGAGTTTAAAAGGGACCTTCTTGATCGGATCCAAGAAATACTGAAAGGATGGGAGAACGACAAGATAGAGAGTCCGGTATAATTTATGATTATAAATGCATTGAAGCTTTTATGGATACTGATAAATTTCGTAATATGAGTGCTACATATGGTCTTGATTCCCAAGTTGTTGCAAATCTTTATAAAGCTTTTGCCTCTCATTATGAGCTGCCTAAGAAGAATTTTGATAAGTATCATGAACCGTATAAAGATAAAGTTGATTCATCTGTAAACATGTAGTGATTGAAACTGTTGATAATGTTATTCCTGAAAAAAAAAAAAAAAAAACTCCTTTCCCTGTTAAAATGAAGGAGTACTCTGTCATATCTAGTGCGGTTAATAAAAGTGAAAAGAAACCTAAAGAACCTGAAGAACAAATTAAAATTGAACCTGTTTGTTGCACTAGTTAAAGATCTTGTGACTGAAAATGTGGAGGATGGTCATATTATTTACGTGAAGATGCTTCTAATATTGTTTCACATCCTAATAAGCCCAAACAAGTTAGTGTTCCTATGTACTGCTCTGTTAGAATTGGTGATCATTGCTATTATGGTTTATGTGATATTGGTGCGAATGTTAGTGCTATTCCTTATGGGCTTTAAGATCATGCATGCAATTGGTTCTTGTGAACTTGAAGATATTATTGATGTGGTTATTCATCAGGCTTAGAGAAGCTATTTCTCCAATTGGTATTATTCGAGAGATGTGGAAGTTCTATGTGGTAAGATTAAATATCTTGCTGACTTTTTGGTACTTGGTTCTGTTGCTAGTGATCATTGTCCTATCATTTTTGGTAGACCTTTTCCCTAATACTTGTGGAGCTATTATAGATTATAAGAAAAGAGAAAATTTTGACTAGATTTACGCCGGTGAACCTTATGAATTTAACTTTTCTAAATTTGCCAAAACTCCTTAAAGCTGACTTACCTAGTAATGATTTTAAAATGGGCGGTGTGCATCTATTGTTCTTGTTCCTAATATTCTTTGCGACAACATTTGGAGAATAAGCGAAAGTGAAGCTTTTGGAAGAAGAGATCAGGCTTGGGGAAATTTTTCATACGCTAACCCATTCTCAAGCATGATTTACCGGTGGAAGATTTGGGTACAACACACCACCAAAGGAAGATCCTGTTTTGATTTAAAGCCTTTGATAATCTTAAATATGCTCATATTGATGATAAGAAAATATATCCACTACAAGTAGTGCTAAGCTTTGAGATTTTGAGGAAGAAAGGTTAGAAATATTGAAGAAACACCAAGGAGCTATTGGCTATACTCTTGATGTTTTGAAAGGGTTTCTCCTTCTATTTGCCAACATGCTATTAATATGGAAGAAGATGCAAAGCTTGTTGTTGAACATCAACGTCGTCAATTCCGAAAATGAAAGAGGTGGTAAGGAGCAAGAGGTAATAAAACTACTTGAAGGAAGCTGATAACTTATTCCTCAAAAAAGAATATTTGTAGGTTATAGAATGTGCATTGATTTTGAAAAGTTAATAAAGTTACTAAGAAAGATCATTGCCCTTTACCTTTTATTGATTAAATGCTAGAAAGGTTATCTAAAAATACTCATTTTTGCTTTTCTTGATGGTTATTCTGGGTTTCACAAATTGTTGTTAAGATCAACAGAAAACCACGTTTACTTGTCCTTATGGAACTTATGCTTATAGCGTATGCCTTTTGGTTTATGTAATGCTCTGCTACTTTTCAAAGATGCATGTTCTGCTATTTTTCATGGTTTTCGTGAAAATATTGTAGGGGTGTTCATGGATGATTTTTACATCTATGAATTCTTTTGATAATTGTAAGGCTCTCGATAAGTTTATGGAGATGTGAAGGAAACTAACCTTGTTCTTAATTGGGAGAAATACCACTTTATGGTTAATGAAGGAGTGTATTGGGACATAAAAATTTTGAGAGGTATTAAGTTGATAGAGCTAAAGTTGAAGCAATTGAGAAGATGCCCTATCAGAGGGATGTTAAAGGTATCGTAGTGTTCTTGAGGTCATGCTGGGTTTTGTAGGAATTTACTAGTATTTCTAAAATTTACTAATCTTCTTCACAAAGATGTACCTTTTGTTTTGATGATGTAAAAGGAAACATGAAACTCTAAACCTGGGCCCTCTCTAATAGTTGAACCTCCTGATTGGGATTTGCCTTTTGAAATTATGTGTGATGCTAGTGATTTCTCTGTGGGAGCGGTGTTCTTGGACAGCGGATAGATAAAAAATTAAATGTTATTCATTATGCTAGTAAGACTCTTAGTGCTGCTCAAAGAAATTATGCTACAAGTGAAAATTGTTTGCTGTAGTCTTTGCTTGTGATAAGTTTAGACCCTATCTTTATTGGATTAAAGTTACAATTCATCTGATCATTCTGCAATTAGGTACCTTATGGATAATAAAGATGCTAAGCCAAGGCTTGTGATACAGGTACTTCTGTTCTTTGTTGATTTACATATGAATGGGAAAGGTGCTTGATAATCTATGATATTTGATAATTTGTCTAGATTGGAAAATATTGCTTATGATCCTGTTCCTGTTAATGATAGTTTTCCAAATGAACAATTGATTGTAATAAAGGTGAACTCGCGAGAGAGCCCTTGGTATGCAGGTCTGCTAACTTTATTGTTTGAAGTAGTTGCCTCAACCTTTTGACTTTCGACAAAAGGAGAATTCTTTATGACTTGAAGCCTTCTTTTGAGATGACCCACACTTATATAAAGAAGGAGTGGATGGTATTATGCGAAGATATGTTCCTGAATATGAACAACAGGAATATTGAATAAATGTCATGGATGTGTTTATGGAGGACATCCTGTTTACACGTTGGAGATAGGCTCTTGCAAAGGTTCTACAATGGAGTTTTTTATTATTATATATTTAAGTGAAATTTCTTTACTATTTATGATAATCTCAAGAGTTGATAATATCTCTAGACGCAATGAAATGCCCTATGAATTATACTCCTGTTATTGAACCATTCGATTGTTTGGGGATTCGACTTCATGGGTCCTTTCTCTCTTGAGATGGTAACACTCATATGTATGTTATTGATTATGTTACTGTGAATGGGCAGCTATATAAAAGTCTTGATGGTGAGGACCTCCATAAAAATAGCACATGAATATTATATTTCTAGATTTGGAGTACCTAGATATATTATGAGAGATGGGTTCTCATTTTATTCATGTGCGGTTTAGAAAAACCTTTGCTAAGTATGGTATTAATCAGAGAATTTGCTTCTGCTTATCACCTCAAACTAGTGGTCAAGTAAAATTATCAAATAGAGAGATTGAAGCTATCTTGGGCAAAAGACTGTTAATAAATCAAGGAAGAATTGGGCTAGTAAATTGAAAGAAAACACTAGGCTTATAGAAGCCTTATAAAAATCCCTATGAATGCTGTATAAAATGGTTTATGAAAAACATACATTTATGCTTTATTTGACACAAGCTTATTGGGTGTTAAAAAGGCAATAAAGTCCACAAATTAGCGGTAATGAGGTTGTTGCAGAACTACAGTTCTCTCCTGATGAATGGAGAAAGTGAATCTTGTAAATACTGTCACACAAAAGAAGAGTGAAAGTGGCATGATAGAAGGGATCATTAAAGAAATTTAATACTTGGAGATAAGGATTCCTATTCAACACTATGATATAAATGCCAGTTGCTGAAATTACTCTCAAAGTGGGAAGGACCATATGTTGTTGGAAGGTGTATGGTACCAAGGAGCAATTAAGTGCCTCTCTCCAAAACCAATGTCCACACAGTGGTGAATGGACAGACTCAAGCATTTTATATCTGGGTGATTCTTATAATGTTGGTATTGATATTTCAGTTATTAGTTCCAGAGGCCTTTATCAAAGGACAAATTGACAGTCCACCAGAACTCGAATAGGTAACAGTACGGGTAATAAAAAGTCCGCGTTTACCTTTACGAACATTATTTCTGCTGTTTTTGAAAATACTAAAAAATTTGGAGATAGAAACGGAGTGGAAAAAGGCAGCGAAAGTCCATCACACCCCAGACGACGGGCCCCCTAACCGCGCGACTGTGGTGACGGCACCTCGAAAATCACATTTCCCACTAAATTTCAAACCTGGAACCTTTATTTTAGCCAGCTAAAAATATTGCTATATAATCCCCCAGGACCACAGGAGGTCCAGTAATATCATTCTCGTCGTCTTTATTTGACTGTTTTCTGTAGATTTGTTTTGATCTAGAAGCTCCATGGTCTCAGCAACAAAGAAAAGGGGCCTTGGAGGGAAGAGATGGATGAAGATCAATAGGAGAAGGAGAAGAATGGCATCAACAAAAGGAGGAAGTGGAAACTACGAAGAGTAAATAAATCTTGGTGGATGGATTCTTTCTTTGGCGTTCTTTTCTGTAACTTACGGGGAGCTCTTGCTGGGACCCCTCAAACTCTTTCCACTTGTGTGGAGGAAACAATAGGTTCTTTGATGGGTTTTATAGTCAATACTGATGCTCTCAAAGAGAAGTAGAGAGTACTTAGGGGAGGAGGAACGACTTAACGAGGTAGAATATTGCTAATTCCCAGCACAAGGCATTCCCCAGCCAAAATTGGGATATATTATTAGTCTCTGGATTTTGGTGCGTTACAAAATTGAGAAGCTAAATGAAGGAGATCCTTATGACATGAAGAATCATCACCATCACCAGAAGGAGTAATTCATCTGTCGGTATTGGCATCCTTGGTTTGTTTCCAAGCTTGCAGGGAGTGCAGGTATCATCATCATTTTATCTTTTATCAAGTAGTGTCATATCTTGAGTAGGGAGGTTATCATATGGAATAGTATGAATGGGGAAGTATCTCTCTTAGTTAGCTATCTATGTATTGGTGTGATTATCGTTATGGAATATTAATGAGAGTCTTATACATCCTTTTGCACCCTTATTTTAGTTTGCAATCTCCACAATATGATTGATCTTATATGAGTATTGATATTACTTTGGGAGCATCAAGTAAAATTATGGTTTTGCTTGAAACTTAGCATTGGTCTAGACAACACCATGATGTTTTAATTAAAAGGAGAAATACATAGATATTGCTCTATTACTCTCTGTATAATGGGTTTTAGTACTTGAGTTAAATTGCTTGTGTATGAGAAAGATGCACAGTTAACATCCTTTTTCCTTATATTTGTTTGTTTCCCTCCACTCCTTTATGCTTGCTATCAAGCCTTGCCTAGCCAAAGACTGTCGAGAGAAGATATTCTCATGCATCCATAACATAGACCAAACCTATGCATTGTGTCCACCACCTGCCTACCATGGTATTTTACGCCATTCCAGTAAATACTTCATGTGCTACCTTTAAATTATTTAAAACTACTACTCCTTATTTGTGTTAATATATAGCTCATGAGAAGTATGTGGTGTTTTATCTTTCAATCTTGTTGGTTTCACAATGGACTAATGGCGCTTATCAGCTTATCAATAATTTTGCAATAAGAAGTGCTTGTGAGGGTTCCCAACCCCAGTGTAACTTTCATTAATAATTCACTTCACATGTTTTCACTGGTTATAGACAAGCAACTTTCATTGCAATAGACACTCACTCCATGGTATGTGAATGTTGGAGGGCACCCGAGATTCGGTTGTGTGGATTGAGAAAACCAGGTTGGGGAGTGTCATCCATATCAAACTGAAACCATATGTAAACAAAGAGGATGATCTACCTTCTTCCAAAGAAAGGTAGAATCTGCATTACCTCATGGACTTTGCTCTTGGAAGGTTGTTTGGCAAGGGGTTAGGTCTGCTTCATTCGTTGACAACAACAAACACCGCTCAAAATCTTGCTTACTATCTATATGATTTCAAAAACTTGAAAGCTCTAGCACATGATTTAATCACTGCTTCCTGCAAAGAGTCTCTCTTTTACTTTTTATGTTGAGTCATTCAAACCTATTTCCCTCTATCTCAAACAAGCAATTGAGTTGTTGTGGTTAACCATTTATGCTATGATTCGGTTAATCATGTCTTTTATACTTTCTTGTTTCACATTAATTTTATAAAACTGTATGATGGCCCTACGCAGTGAGGGCATTTTTTAATTATTTTTAGAGAGATAAGCATTATATTTACTATGTCTAGGTTATCTTAGAAATAAATTTATGATTTTTTGATATTTATATTATATCATGGAAAATAATATATTTTACAACCTTAGTTTCCACTAATTAAATATACTTGTGTATAAACCATATTTAATCGCCTTCATTTGGTGAGAAATTGTTAGGAAATTTCTAAATAATATAATTTACCAGATGTCTCGTTGTACACCATACTAAATTGTTATATAAAATGAAAGCTTTGGATTTTGACTTAGTGTGAAATAAATGCAGACGAATGGTCCATTAAGCATTAAGCAGCCTAGTCTCTTCTTTGATGCTGGCACACTGAAATATTGGGTTAAAGTTCTTGTATGGATCCACATTTATTACGCAGTAATTTCCTGAGCTAGAGGTTTCCATGGCTTGCCTTTTTTTTCAACGCCAGTTTGAAGAATTCGGCTAATTTGGTAGTACGGCTTTTGTATGTTAGTCGATCTTAGGTCCTACTATTTGAATTCACCTTTTCATGTATATTTTTTATAATTTGAGAGGTTAATTCAACTACTACGTGTTACTTTTTATATTAGTCCCGTACATATGTTCATACTCGTATGGACATATATATGAATTAATTTATTTTGGAAACCTTTTATATAATTTCTTGCCATAATGTCATTTCTTTCAAATATATGCCACAATATCCTATGTTAGCACTCACGCACACGCACACGCGCACACACAAGGTAAATGCATACATGGCCAGCGTCGGATTTTTTCTTCTCACCGGTTAACTTAGGATTAGCTTCCTGTAACTATATCTATATTTGGTTCAGAATTCATCCAAATAAATCATCTAGCTCGCTTGAGTGCTCGTATAGCATCCAAACTCTTTTTTAGGTTCTCCAACGGTTGCAATTGTTCCGTCCAGAAAATACACTTTATGTATATATTTTAAATCTCCACCGTTAATATGCGCAGTTAACGTAGAGTTGTCGGGTCAGATTATTTAGCCTATGTGGAAGAACGCCGTGGCTTCGTTTTCACCTTTATATTGCCTTTTTCATATATATGTCACCATATCTTTGGGTAGTATCATTCATATGTCCTGACACCCACAAAAGCATTACTAAAAGCAGGACGGTCAGCTTTCGAGTTTTTCTTCTCACCGATTAGTTTGTAGTTAGCTTCATGTATCTATATCTCTATTCCGTGCAGATTTCATCCACATAAATCATCTAGCCGTCCTAGGTGCACTCGTATAGCATCCATACTCTATTTCTCATCATACTGCAGTAACCGGACTCGTTTGTTAAAGGTCGCTTTGTTCCGCATTTTGAAATCTACGTATTCCTACGCAAAATTCAAATTTGGGTGACCATATGTATGAGTATATATTTTAGTCTTGAGAATCAAAGATGTTCTAATTAAGTGTCAATATATACGTGTGTGAGACAAATCAAATTCTGTGTGTACTTATTGAACTCATCCGGCTAATATGCCATTTATATATGATGCAGCCAGTGCTTTAACCTGATGCGGTTTTCAGTTTCTCATACATGGCTACGCGGGGTCCTAGTCTAATACGATTTGGAAAAAGGAAAATGTAAGAGATAGAGCTGGCCTTTTTTCCGTAAAGCATCCAGACTTTTTTCCGTACTGGTTAACACTGACAAAAGGCAGTCAATCTTTCGTTATTTCCTTTCAGGGTACGATGCAAGTAGATGGTTTTTGTTCCTTCCCAAAACAAATTCGGTGTACATATATTTTAAATCTCCACCATAAATATATATAGTTTTTTTTGAAACGTCAATATATATAGTTAAGGAAGAGCTAATGGGCTAGACTATTTATATGGACACCACAAACGTACCTTTTCATGTGTGGGTGTTTTGTGACGTGACAATAGTTAACGTAACTTAGACCTGACCTTTAATCTCATCCGTTACTATTATAATCAACGGAGCTATTAATTTTAGCTTATGTGGATTAACCTGGTGTCTCCGTTAAAACATCTGTATTTTGCTTTTAGTATATAATAGATGAATATGACTTTGAAAGTTATTGATGATTATGAGAAGATTGTTATGATTGAATATGAAAGACCAGCTATAAATTCTAATATGAAAGCTTTGCTTAGAAGTACAATCCGTTAGTAGTTCTCTGACCAAGAACAAAGTTTGCCATCACCAACTAGATTTCTTATGCACCTTTACTTGTGATTTCTCTTTAGTTATTTCAAGATGAGTTATATGAGGAAGTTGTTTACTAGAATGTCTTGTGTGAATGAATATGATGCTTCTTGTCTGTATTTTATTTATAAACTCTTCACTCCATAAACATGTGGTCTTGTTTATCGAACTCGGTTCGCTTGGGGACAAGCGAGGTCTAAACTTAGGGGAGTTGATACGTCCAAATTGCATCACTATTTTGTATCTCCTCATTTGCTGTTATTCATTGATATATTTCATATTGAGACATGATACTTATATTATTCCATCTATTTTGCATGTTTCATCTGTCATTGGAGGATCAAGCAGGAACCGGGATACTGCTTGGAAAAAGCACCGTGGAAACCGCAATATTTCGGAAGATCAAGCATGGAAGGAAATTTCACGTAAATTCCTATTTTTCCAGGATGACGGAGGGAGCCAGAAAGGGAAGAAGAGAGGAGCCACTGTGGGCCGGACCACGGGCGAGGCGGCCCATGGCTTTGGCCAGCCGCACGCCAATGATGCAGGGCCCACAACCTTTCACCTCCTTTTCTTCACGTACTCCTTCATCCCGAAAACCCAAGCCAGAGGGAGGACCTCACGAGGAGTTATAGCCGCCTCTGCCAGGGGCAGAGGAAGCTACCAGGAGAGAAAAAAAAAAGAGCTCTCAGTGGCAGAAATCCATGGGGACAGCCCCTGTCGGGAGCTATAAAAGGGCCGGTGAGATCGCCACGGCTCTAGAAAACCCTATACACCCATCATCATCATCATCTCCACCATCTACACCACCGTCTCCACCTCACCTCGTCACCGCTGTAACCAATTTGGGTTTGATCTTGATTTTGATAGGGGAAACTCTCTCGGTGTTATTCTATACTTGTTGTAGCTAGATGCTATTAGGTGAAACCATTGAACCAGGTTTATGTTCAGATTGTTATTTATCATCATATCACCTCTGATTGTATTCACATGATGTCTCGTGAGTAGTTAGTTTAGTTCTTGAGGACATGGGTGAAGTCTAAATGTAGTAGTGAATTATGGTTGATAATATTCAATGTTGTGATATTTAATTGTGGTGTCATTCTTCTAGTGGTGTCGTGTGAAACGTCGACTACATTTTCACCATTTATGGAGCTAGGGAGTGCATCTTGTATGGATTTTCAATTAAGGTTGGGTAAGCCAACCTAAGCCCCAGTTAGTATATCGATGCCAAGAGGATCGCGGGATCTCAGAGTTTAAGTTTGTGGTTAGATTTATCTTAATTACTTTCTTGTAGTTACGGATGCTTGCAGAGGTATAATCACAAGTATGTATTAGTCCTAGGAAGGGCGGTGCATTAGCATAGTTACCCACAAAACACTTATCAAAACAATGAGATTAATCAATACATGAGGCGAAAGCACTAGACTAAAATCCCGTGTGTCCTCAAGAACGTTTGGTCATTATAAGTAAACAAACCGACTTGTCCTTTGTGCTAAAAAGTATTGGCCGCCGCAATTATTTCTCTCGCATTTTATTTACTTGTGCTATTTATCTGCAATATCAAAACCCCCGAATACTTGTACGTGAGCATTTACGAAATTGAATCCTTCATCAGCGCTTGTCAACACCTTACGCTCCTGCGTTGGGTTCGACACTCTTATTTATCAAAGTACTCGATACACCCCTATACTTGTGGGTCATCAGAGGCCGCCGGGGCACTTCCGAGTCCGTGGCGTGCGAACGGGGGACTCTGTCCCCCTGATCTTGGCCCGCGATGGCGGCGCTACGGAACTTTCTCGTCTGTGGCTTATCTGTATCTCGTTTTAGGTCGGGGACCTTTATATAGGCGGCGGAGTCGTAGGGCTGACGGGCGGTGAGACAACGGGGGCGCAGCCCAGGCCACCAGCGCGCCACCATGTGTGGGCCCTATTATGGCTCTCCTCTGGTGGCTCTAGGGTGTTCTGGCCGGGAAAAATAGGATCTTGGGCATTGATTTCGTCCAATCCAGAGAATATTTCCTTACTAGGATTTACGAAACCAAAAACTGAAAACAGCGACCGGCCCTTCGGCATCTCGTCAATAGGTTAGTTCAGGAAAATACGACATAAATGTGTATAAAACATGTAGATATCATCAATAAAGTAACATGGAACATAAGAAGTATAGATACATTGGAGACGTATCAGCATCCCCAAACTTAGTTCCTACTCGCTCCTCGAGTAGGTAAGCGATAACAATGATAATTTCTTAAATGACATGCCATAACCTTAAATCATACTATTGTAAGCATATGTAATGAATGCAGCGATCAAAAACAATGGTAATGACATGAGTAAATGAAATGAATCATAAAGCAAAGACTTTTCATGAATAGTACTTTCAAGACAAGCATCAATAAGTCTTGCATAAGAGTTAACTCATAAAGCAATAATTCAAAGTAGAGGTATTGAAGCAACACAAGAAGATAAGGTTTAGCGGTTGCTTTCAACTTATAACATGTATATCTCATGGATATTGTCAACATAGAGTAATATAACAAATGCAATCTGCAAGTATGTAGGAATCAATGCACGATTCCACAAGTGTTTGCTTCTTGAAATGGAGAGAAAAGATGTTGACTCAACATAAAAGTAAAAGAAAGGCCCTTGATACGTCTCCAACGTATACTTATGTGCTAGAACTTTTTATTTTGAAAACATAAGAGAGCATAAAAATAAAAATTTTGAGGTGTTTATTGTTGTTGTCAACGAATGGTGGCGGGTATCTAACCCCCTTGCTGGACAAACCTTCAAAAGCGGCTCATTTATTTTATTTTTGGTGTTTTTCCCTTCCAACCTTTCTTCCCAAACCATGGCTAACTTGAATCTCGGTGCTGCCAACAATCTCATCTTCCATGAAGGGTGCCTTTTTATTTACAGTTTTTATTGTATGATGACACTCCTCCCCACCTTTGCTTTCTCAAGCCATGGTTAACCGAATCCTTCGGGTGCCGTCCAAAAATCACATACCATGGAGAAGTGTCTATTTTTTGTTTATTAATTTAGTTTTGGGAATCCCATTACCAGCTCTTTTTACAAAATTATTGAATAAAAGCGGATGAAGCCACTAGTCCATTGGTGAAGTTGCCCAACAAGATTGAAAGATAAACACCACATACTTCCTCATGAGCTATAAAACATTGACACAAATAAGAGGTAATAACTTTTTGAATTGTTTTAAAAAGGTAGCACTCAAGCAATTTACTTTGGAATGGCGGAGAAATACCATGTAGTAGGTAGGTATGGTGGACACAAATGGCATGATGGTTGGCTGACCGAGGATTTTGGATGCATGAGAAGTATTCCTGCGATACAAGGTTTAGGCTAGCAAGGGTTATTCGAAACAAACACAAGGATGTTGGAATGTGACAAAACTCCTAAAGACACAATACGTCATCTACGCGCAGCAGTCTTCCTTGTTGTTCAAACTTTTTAGTAGAAATTATCTAGACCTTAGAGAGACCAATTATGCAAACCAAATTTTAGCAAAGCTCTATGTATTTCTTCATTAATAGGTGCAAAGTATATGATGCAAGAGCTTAAACACAATCAATAATTTTCAAGTATCACATTATCCAAGACATTTTTGCAGTTACTACATGTAACATTTGTTTCAAACATAACAATTAACGACGTTCCAACCTTACGCCATGAACATTAAAGCTAAGAACACATGTGTTCATATAAAAAAACGGAGCGTATCTCTCTCCCTGGATGAACTTATTCAAACAAAACAAAAAATAAAAACAAGCAGACGCTCCAAGTAAAGTACATAAGAATGTGATGGAATAAAAATAGTTTCACTAGAAAGTGACCTGATAAGTTGTTTCGATGAAGAAGGGCGTTGGGCAACCCCAAGCTTAGATGCTTGAGTCTTCAAAAAATATGCAGGGATGAACCAGGGGCATCCCCAAACTTAGACCTTTCACTCTTCTTGATCATGATATCATCCTCTTCTCTTGACCCTTGAAAACTTCCTTCACAAACTTCAAAGCAAACTCATATGAGAGGGTTAGTGCTTAACCCTACAAATTCATATATTCAGAGGGTGACACAATCATTCTAACACTTCTGGACATTGCACAAAAGCTTCTGAAAGTTAATGGAACAAAAGAAACTCATTTCAACATAGCAAAAGCGGCAATGAAATAAAGAGCAGAATCTGTAAAAACAGAACAGTCATTAAAGATGCATCTGGACTGGGCACTTAACACTCAAATGGAAAAACTCCAAAACTAATGAAGATTGCGTACATATCTGAGGATAAATCACGTAATTTTTTTGAAATTTTAGAATTTTTTACAGAGACTTGTGCGGAGTCGTGACAGACGGCAATGCTGTTTCCGTGCAGCGATCCCAAATATAACATCAACTTTAACATAGAAACTTTACTTGGCACAAAAACATGATAAGGAGAGGTTGCTACAGTAGTAAATAACTTTCAAGACTCAACAATACAGTAAATAAAATGTAACTTGGGTTATCTCCCAAAAAGTGCTTTTCTTTAACGCCATTAAGATGGGCCTAGCAGTTTTAGTACTCGCGAGAAATAGTATTTGAAGCAAAGGAAGCATCAAGAGGCAAAATTCAAAACACATTTAAGTCTAACATGCTTCCTATGAATAGGAATCTTGTAAATAAACAAGTTCATGAAGAGCAAAGTAACAAGCATGGGAAAATAGAACAAGTGTAGCTTCAAAAATTTCAGCACATAGAGAGGCATTTTAGTAACATGAAAATTTCTACAACCATATTTTCCTCTCTCATAATAACTTTCAGTACCATCATGAGCAAACTCAACAGTATAACTATCACATAAAGCATTCTTATCATAGGAGTCTCATGCATAAAATTATTACTACTCCCAACATAGCATAATCGATTTTATTAGTTGTAGTGGGAGAAAATTCAACAAGGTAAACTGTCATTATTATTCTCATCAGTGTAGGAGGCATAGTATAATCACAATAAAATTTACTCTCCATAGTAGGTGGCACCAAAAGACCACTATTATTATAATCATCATAAATGGGAGGCATATCATAATCAACATAAACTTTCTCCTCAATACCCGGAGGGCTAAAGAGATCATTTTCATCAAAACCGACCTCCCCAAGCTTAGAATTTTTCATAGCATTAGCAACAATGGTGTTCAAAGCATTCATATTAATAACATTCCCATTAGCATGCATATAAATTTCCATGGGTTTTTAATTCTCTCTTCAAACACATCATGTCCTAATTCAAGATAAAGTTGATAAAGATCTCTCATATTTTTGTTGTTTTCCATTATGCCTAACTAGTGTAAACAAAAACAAAGATGCAGATCCTGAGATCTAAAGGAAATAAGCAGTACCTAGCAGCAAAAATAATGTCAGCAGAGATCAGGAGTGTGAGTGCCACCACACCTTTCCTCCCCGGCAACAGCTTTGAGAAAATAGCTTGATGTCTACTCACGCTTCTTTTCCTAGCAAACCGTGTTGGGCCTCAAGAGCGAGTTTGTGCAGAACGAGGCAAGTTTTCCCTTAAGTGGATCACCCAAGGTTTATCGAACTCGGGGAGAGAGGTCAAAGATATCCCTCTCAAGCAACCACGCAACAAAGGAGGAAGTCTCTTGTGTCCCCAACACACCAAATACACTTGTCGAGATGTATAGGTGCACTAGTTCGCGAAGAGATAGTAAAATACAGGTGGTATAGATGGTGGTAATATTGAGAAAGTAAAGATGCGGTAAGCTTGATAAACAAGCGGCGCACAGAAAAATAGCTTGCTGGCGTGGGAAGCAATTCTTTGTAGGTGGAAACAAGGCCTAGGGATCATACTTTCACTAGTGGACACTCTCAACATTGATCACATAATGTCAGTTCTCTTTCCTTTGTGCTACATATACTCTTGTTTGATAATGAACATACCACTAATTGTGTACAGGGATTACATGAACCCTCAAATCTTTAGGGTTAACAGCGCCACAACATTCGATATTCATGTTTAAGTAACCTTAGAGTATAATAGATCTTTGCAAAATAGACCAAGTAGTAACCACTACAAGAAAAGTTCTGATAGACAACGTCTCAAAATCGTCCGCTAAGGGGTATTTTTCGTCGCCTATGGACTGTTTCCAAGCCGAAATATGGGTTCCGTTGTGAAGCACGTCGGGCAAGTCCGCCGACGATTTTTCGTCAAGTGGCTGGCTTGGGCGCCTTAGCCACGGAAAATCGGACGTTGCGGAAGTGTTTTCGGGGAGCCGTTGTTGCGACGTGTCACAAAGCTGACACGTAGCGACGCGGTGCTTGCCGATTGCGGCGTTAACCAGCTGGCTCAAGTGGTAGATGGTAGGCCCTACCAAGAGGCACGCCACGTGGGCCGGGCCGGATGACATAGTTTGTGGGTCCTTCTCTGTTCCAGAGCTGGTCGAGAAATAGTTAAATGGGCGGGCCTAACCTCTCTGAGTTCGTGGTCAAAACTTAGTAGTGACCCATTGGCATGTGAGGTCCTGCCTACGACAAGCTAGGCGACAAGCAAATGGGCGAGGCGCGCCTGCCACAGTGGTCCCACTTTCTACATTAAAGGGCGGCCCATTGGTATGTGGGGTCCGTATGCAGTAGTGACCCAACAAACCCTAGTGAGCGTTTGAAAACACGGTGGGTCCTTTCCGATTGAAGGTCGGCCCATTTCGTTTGTGGTCATGTACGGCAAGTGGGCGACCCAAAAAATAGTGGTAAGACCAAAAACACAGGTGGTCCACTTTCATTAAGGCGGCCCATTTAGTATGTGGGTCCACCATATAGCAGTGGGCTGGCCCCGGCGAGATAGTGGTAGGGCCAAAAACACAGTGGAGTCCCACTTTCTGATAAAGTAGAGCCCAAGTAGTATGTGAGGTCACCATATGGCAGGTGGTAGAGCCCAACAAATAGTGGGCGGGCCAAAAACCACAGGTGGTCCCACTTTCCTCTTAAAGGAACCGGCCCATTTAGTATGTGAGACTACCCATATAGCAGTGGTAGGCCCAACGAATAGTGGCGGGCCAAAAGCTATGTGGGTCCCACTTTCTGTTAAAGGGGCCAGCCCAACTAGTATGTGGGGTCCACCATATAGCAAAGGGGCTGCCCGACAGATAGTGGGCCGGGCAAAAACACGAGGTGGGTCCCTTTCCTCTTAAAGAGCAGCCCATTTATTATGTGAGGTCCACCAAAAAAGCAAATGGGTGGCCCAACTAATTAGTGGGTGGCCCAGTAGTTAGTGGGGTCCACCTTAAAGCAAGTGGGCCCGGCCCAATTAGTGTGTGGGGTCCATAGTAAATCAAATGGGCTGGCCCCGAGAAGTAAAATTAAGACTTGACCCAGTTTAGTTGCTGTTATATCATAGGCATAATGTCTTTAGGATTTTGTGAGCGAGGCACATATGTGATTTAAGCAAATTGGAGCGTTTAAGGGATGGGAATTAAGTGATTTGAATCTTGAGAATATTTACGCAGCATTGATTTCCGTCGGATAGCCTCACTTACCACAAAGACTAGAAAAAATGCGCGAAGAACTATAAAAACTAACAAATATTACACATGAAATTTGCAGGCATTGAAAAAAATGATACAGGAACCCGAGAGAAATTGAATGGTAATTAAACCTAGCAATACAATGAAGCGATCGGCAATCTTTTAAGTTGTCCATCCAGCACCTATATCTGACAAAGACATTACAAGTAAAGACAGCAACAATGGAAAGGCAAAGACACTACAATATTGTTTGGCAAAAGAATTTGGAACTCATCATTTCGTCGTTATAACAAGATCATTGTAATACGCACAATAAGCAAACAAAGTGCGTAAAAAAGCATACCATGACCAATATATGAGCATGTTAGAATGCTGAAAACCAATGAGACTTACTACGCCGAGGTCATACAGAATAACATGTTAAAGGGGAGTACAAAATTGGCATGAACAACATAGTAGCGGGCCATAAATTTTGTAACAACGAGTGAGCAAGATGAAGTTATGATAGCTACATCTACAGAGCAGGGAATAAAACCAAAAATAGAAGTTACGATGGCAAAAGCTAAAGAGGAGGGAATGTGAACCAACATGTGCCAAGTGCAATTACTTCACTTTGGCAGTGAACTAAATAATACTCCTGAACTTATAGTGAAGGGGATGCAAATCAAGATGTTTAGGGATATAAACTTGTAATGAGCAACACATGGAGGATAGTTAATGCTGGAGCTTAGGATGGACCAGATACAGAATATAGTGGGATCACCTGTGAACTTGTATAAGAGGGAATGCAAACCAATATGTTGAGCTTTCCATATGTGAGCGTCATGCCAAGTCAGAGAAACAAGTCAATAATGCAGCTTTTGAGGAACAAGATGGCACGCAAAATTATTATCTAGTAGTATGACAAGTTTATTTGTACTACCGGCTAGATAGCAGAGTGATAGCACAAACTAAGTCCTTACTTTGTTAGCTCACAATGAACTAGATACAAAACAATGGCATCACCTGTAGTACAGGGAATGCAAGCCAACATGTTCATGGAGTAAAAAATTGGCACAAACAACATATTAGCAGGCCATAATTTTTGTAACAACGACTGAGCAAGATAAAGTTATGATGGCTAGATCTACAGAGGAGGGAATGTAAACCAAATATAAAGTTCTGATGCCAAAAGCTATAGAACGGGGAATGCAAACCAACATGTGCAATTACTTAAAATTAGCCATGAACTAAATAATAGCGAGATGTTACTATAATACCTACGTATAATTTTTGTAACAACGGCTGAACAAGATAGAAGTTATGATGGCTACATCTCCAGCGAGGGAATGCAAACCAAAGTGTTCAATCGCTTAAAGTTAGCAATGAAGTGAAAATAGCAACGTGTTACGGTCATAGCCTTTAGGAATGAACTAAAAGAGCTTGAGACAAACAAGCATCTGAACCCAGAACATAGCGCTAAAACAAGGGACTTACATTAGGAGGAAGCACTGTGAGTCTGGCGGATCTTCTGGGTTAATGGATCAGGTGATGAGCTCACCTTATGTGCTGTACAGAGGTTGGAGAGACGGCCATTACACTTCGTGGTTACTCATCTCATCTGCAAAAAAGCACGGCGCGTCGTTAGCACAAACAAGTTCCCCCAAGATTAAACAAGAACTTGCCGAGGCAAGCAATAGAAAGCGACGGTAGAAGAGTTTAGATCATGCACGGCGCCGGTGAAGCAGTCCGGTTCATGCACGGCGGTGTCGGTGGGCAAAGTCCGTCACGGTGGACGACGGATCGGCAGAAGCCGCTCAGGTGGGAGCGGGCAGTCCATGGTGACATTCAGGTAGGCTAGCCCTGAGATGAGAGCATGTCCATGGTTTCGAGGTTCGGCGGGATGATCCGGTCCGGTTGATGACGGCGTGGATGAAGCGGCTCCGGAAGCAGGCAGCCGGATGACGAGAATCGCGAGGGCTCGGGTAGGCCAGGGAAGTCGGGCGGGGAGTTCCGGTTCGGTGGTCGTGGAGGTGGTAGAGAGGGACTTGGGAAGTTCTCAGATGAGAGACCGAAGGAAATGTATTTTTTTTGGGGAGGGTTTCCGGGCTGGGGGTGATCGAAAAATGACGGGCAAACCCTCCACCAACCGGCTTTGCTGTCATCTCCACAGGGTAGAATAGAATTTGGAAGCGTGTGAAATTTTGTATTTTGTAGGCGGGAAGGTTTGCCGCTATGAGATTTTGAATTTCGCTAAGGCACAAGTATAATGATAAAAAATTGTGACACCGTACTAGTACCTCTGTTCATGGCCGAGTGCAAAATCAAATGATCATCACGTTGAATATAGGTCACTACCATGATCATGATCTATCTTCTTAATCCCATTCAAAAATACGTTTGAAATATTTCAGGATTGGTGGGAGATTTTGCCGCCCGACAGAGATTAAATTAGTTCGACAATTCGGCACCAGGACCTTGGTATGATACCATTTAAGTTAGAACTGATTCAAAAAGGCTAGGTGGTGGGTATATAACATCATAAAGACAACTGCAAGTTGATCCCAGCGCGAATAAATGCATCCATGACAAAAGTCTGAGCGGTGCCTTAATCTAAGGAAACATTTCACAAGACCAATGTACTCACTATGTTCATCTCCAATTATCTATGGCATTTTCTTAGTCTTTGGGAGATTATAACGAACTTGATTGGCCTCGTGCAGTAGGGCATCACATGCTTCTAATCTCGATCTCAACATGTCAACTTTTGTTCTTAGCATGGTTGTTGCAACTCGTTCTACTTAGAGTTGTTCCTCCAAAACTTAAGTAGAGAAAGACTTGGACTTGGCTAGACATTCGCGGGGAAAGAGTTTTGGTGATATCTTTATCTTTCCGGGTTTTGCCATATAAATTCATATTGGCAGGACAAGTTTTGAGTTGTGTAAAAAAGTTATTACAGGAGAAAATGCGGATGGTAGATTGTGTGTGACTACTTTTAATCATACAATTTGACATGCCGACTATAATCAGGACCATCTATCTTGCTAGCGAGGCATAATTATTAATGGGCTAACATGTACGGGAGCCGTATCCTCTAACGTGAAAGACTTTCCTCAAAAAAAAAACGTTAAGGAGCTAAGTCAGGAAAAATAAAGAAGCAAAGTCAGGCTTCTGTAGCATAAGTACAAGGTTATGCACTGTCTTTAACTAATAAAGGTGATTACTGTAGATGTTTAAAAACTAAACTAAATTTTATTACACCATAATTTTCTCTGCATGCAATTACTTCAAATGCAAACAAGTTTGTATTGTGCAAATTAATTTAAATTATTGGATTTTAGACATATGGTTTGGGGGAAGGAAAGTTAGAGAGTATTGTAGCTTCTCTAACTTTTCACCTTCAAGTTAGAGTACTGTAGCTTCTCTAACTTTTCACCCATGTCCGTAGTCCTTCCAAGAAACAGCCGTTATTGCATTACGAGCAGAAAACAGTTCACACGTGCGCTCCGATTCAAATTTTCAGCATGCAGTCGATTTATGGTTTAATTGAAGTACACATCAGGATATTATTTCACACCAAATACAGCAGCCACATGGAACATATCTAATTTTAGTACAACAACAAAATTTTAATTATTGGAACCATAAATTTTGAACAAATTTTGGCTTGATGATGGTTACAGCATTGGCATCGCAGTCCACTTGACTGAACAACAGAATCAAGTTTATTTAGACACCTTCAATTCCCAGACACATCACAACTGGCTTACCATGACAAGTGCATAGGAGATTCTTTAGAACATTTTATGTCAAAGTTTGCCTTTTTTCAATTCATGTATCTCTTGGCGTGTCTTGGCAATTAATTCATGAGCATCTTTGTTTTCCCGCCCAAATATATCAACTGCCTCTTGGAGTGCATCCCCGAAATCTCTTTGTGCCGGATTAAGTTGACCAATAGATACCATGGGCCTATCCGAGCAATATGCACTCTCACTGCTGCTTTGTGAAACATCAATACTTGAGGCATTGGCCCTTGCTTCTGGCATTGTAGCTTTATTTGAAGCTTGAAATTTAGATAAAACAAGTTACAACATCATATGATGCAATAAAGACCTCCAATTTCAAGAACATCATTGAGCTGATATATACAACAAGCAATCAA